>CM065727.1:4355124-4507624 GCA_033310375.1 Conus canariensis
TGATTGCCACAGCAAAACCGAATCAGTGGGTATATATAAACATCAGGTAACATTTTAATATATTTTTCACGGCGAAACTCTGTTTTAAAATTTCTGTAAAATAAACACTTGTTACTAGATTCTAAAGCATCATTCCATGCACGTTTGTAAATGTCTTCTAATGAATTACGAACATTTCTACTGGGACTGTGAACAGACGAAAACTTTTGTGTCTCCCACACACAGTCGAATCCTGTTTCTATTAGGACATCCCGTAAACACATCAACCACCTGGATGTAAAACCCTGATTCCTGTATAAATCATATAATACCTGATACAGTCTAGATGAATATTTGTTTGTTTGTGGAGAAAGTAAGGATGACCAGAATTTTATCATTCGTGCATGTACTTGAACTGACACAGGATACATTCCTAGTTCTCCATATATCAATTCTTTTTTGGTAGAACAATTTAAATGAAAAAGATGCTTAAAGAATTTAAGCTGAAAACTTTCCATTAGCTTTAAATCACTATATCCCCAAATTTCACAGCCATATAAAAGCACAGGCAGTACCATTGACTGGTGTAAGTCCAGTACAATGTTTATAGGCAAATCTTGAAATCTTGCCATCTTTAATAAAGAAAACATTACACATTGCGCTTGGTCATACAAATGCTTCTTACATTTATAAAAATTTCCTGTTCTGCTAAAGATTACCTAAATATTTGAAAGTGTGTACTATTTCTATACACTGGTTTTTGAATTTTAGTTTTTTTCTTGGGTTATTGCGTCCATTAAAGACTACACCCTTTGTTTTTGCTACATTAACATTAAGCTTCCATGTACTACAATACTCGCTTAATACATCAAGAGCATGCTGTAAACCGCAAAAAGAATCTGCAATAATAACAATATCACACACACACACACTCACAAACACATCAAAACCATACACAGTGGCAGAAGCAGTACCTTGATGAGTGCAGTACACTCGTTGTTGAGCAGCCATTTCTCCATGAACTCCAAGGAACCAGGGGACCAGGTGCCATCCCTGGAGTTCTGTCAGTCAGACACAGTTCCCCCTTCAGTTTACACCACCAGTGAATTCCACAGATGAAAACAGGTTTACTGTCGGTCACACAGTCTGTCCGTCCCCCCCCCCCCCCCCCCCCCACACCCCCCCCCTTCAGTTTCTACCGCCAGTGAATTCCACAGATGAAAGCAGGTTTACTGTCAGTCACACAGTCCCCCCCCCCCCCCTTCAGTTTATACCACCAGTGAATTCCACAGATGAAAGCAGGTTTACTGTCAGTCACACAGTCCCCCCCCCCCCCTCCCCTTATAGTTTCTACCACCCCAGATGAAAGGAGGCTTACTGTCAGTTACACACAGTCCCCCCCCCCCCCCCCCCCCCCCCCCTTCATAGTTTACATCACCAGTGAATTTCACAGATGAAAGGCGGCTTACTGTCAGTCACACACAGTCCCTCCCCCCCTTCATAGTTTACACCACCAGTGAATTCCACAGGTGAAAGGAGGCTTACTGTCAGTTACACACAGTCCCCCCCTCCCCCTTCATAGTTTACACCACTAGTGAATTCCACAGATGAACGGAGGCTTACTGTCAGTCACACAGTCCCCCCCCCCCCCCCCTCAGTTTACACCACCAGTGAATTCCACAGATGAAAGGAGGCTTACTGTCAGTTACACACAGTCCCCCCCCCCCCCCCCCCTCATAGTTTACACCACCAGTGAATTCCACAGATGAAAGGAGGCTTACTGTCAGTTACACACAGTCTCCCCCCCCCCCCCCCCTCAGTTTACACCACCAGTGAATTCCACAGATGAAAGGAGGCTTACTGTCAGTCAGACAGCAAACCTTTCAGTTCCTGCCACCAGTGACTCAAGCAGATGAAAGCAGGCTTCAACACAAAACTCAGCAAGTTGAGAACCACAGTCTAAAATGCAAATCTGCACACACTGAAAACTAAATTTCTTTCTTGCTTTTAGCATTTTCACTGTCATAAGTAAGCAATATAAAGACAACATGACTTTTATTTCTTAAATATCAAAAGCTGCTGAGTAAGGGGTCAAATGTTGTCACAAAAGGGTAAATACTGAAAGCATTAATTTGAAAGTGAACTGCATTTCAACACGGTTACACTGTTCAGTTATCTCATGTGACCTTCAGCACGTATACAGACCTGGATTTGCTTTGGTATGGAAACAACCAACCTGCAGAGTTGATGTGGGACTGATCTGCCTGAGCCATGAGAAGGAAAGTGATGGAAACTCTCCAACTTGAAATTTCTGCTTTCTTCCAATTCCACCCACCCATTAATGTCCCATTTCAACAAGCATCTTCATAAAATTACCCTAGTGGTTGTGCTGGTGCAAGTTATTACTACAGCTAATTTTCATCCACAGTAGAGTCTAGTTAACAGTAAAACAATTTTTTAAATTGCACCAGATAAAGTCTGTGTCTGCTAGTGCTGGTTCAAGGTAGTTTTTTTTTTTCCATTGGCAATGGACCTAATGTTTTTTGTGGTTTTTTCTGTTGTGTGTGTGTGCGTGTGTGTGTGTGGTGTGTGTGTGTGTGTGTGGTGTGTGTGTGTGTGTGTGGTGTGTGTGTGTGTGTGGTGTGTGTGTGTGTGTGAAGACTGGAAAAGCAATACCCATTTCTATATATGAATACAACTCTCCCGGAAAGGAGTGAGCAGCCAGTCCAATTTCACCCACGGGTTTCAGGTTGTAGAGACTGAACTGATAGGCCATCTGGTGTCTGTCACTCATCTCAGGGTGGAGAAATCGCAGCAGGTGTCTGTCCACAACTTCCGTGTTGCCATAGTCAACGTACTGGACCTGGCACACAAACCACATCATCATGCTAACACAAATCTTCTCCACTTTCATCCCATTTGGCTCACGTGCTCTACGCAGGACAAACATTGATCACAACATGGGCACAATGGATCCTGGTGTGCCTGCCATCCTACAAATATGATACTTCCTAATGGAACAGATATGATGAAGGCACATACACATATTCAGGTAAACACACACACAATATGTTTACTACATATTTATTGGAACTCTCTTTGTTGTATTATTTAATCTTAAACATTTAGTATTCTTTCAAACATACAATGCTAACCTCACAATGTTGTCAAAGATCTTGGGGTACATGTACGCAGGTTGAGTGATGTGGGTGCAGTGCAAGGTCATTTTGTGTTGTTTCAGAGAACTGTTCACTGATTACTTCATGTGCTGTCCCCTGTTATGTGTATCTTCACTGTTCATTGATTACTTCATGTGCTGTCCCCTGTTACGTGTATCTTCACTGTTCAGAGAACTGTTCATTGATTACTTCATGTGCTGTCCCCTGTTACGTGTATCTTCACTGTTCATTGATTACTTCATGTGCTGTCCCCTGTTACGTGTATCTTCACTGTTCATTGATTACTTCATGTGCTGTCCCCTGTTACGTGTATCTTCACTGTTCAGAGAACTGTTCATTGATTACTTCATGTGCTGCCCCCTGTTACGTGTATCTTCACTGTTCAGAGAACTGTTCATTGATTACTTCATGTGCTGTCCCCTGTTACGTGTATCTTCACTGTTCAGAGAACTGTTCATTGATTACTTCATGTGCTGTCCCCTGTTACGTGTATCTTCACTGTTCAGAGAACTGTTCATTGATTACTTCATGTGCTGTCCCCTGTTACGTGTATCTTCACTGTTCAGAGAACTGTTCATTGATTACTTCATGTGCTGCCCCCTGTTACGTGTATCTTCACTGTTCAGAGAACTGTTCATTGATTACTTCATGTGCTGCCCCCTGTTACGTGTATCTTCACTGTTCAGAGAACTGTTCATTGATTACTTCATGTGCTGTCCCCTGTTACGTGTATCTTCACTGTTCAGAAACTGTTCATTGATTACTTCATGTGCTGTCCCCTGTTACGTGTATCTTCACTGTTCATTGATTACTTCATGTGCTGCCCCCTGTTACGTGTATCTTCACTGTTCAGAGAACTGTTCATTGATTACTTCATGTGCTGCCCCCTGTTACGTGTATCTTCACTGTTCAGAGAACTGTTCATTGATTACTTCATGTGCTGCCCCCTGTTACGTGTATCTTCACTGTTCATTGATTACTTCATGTGCTGTCCCCTGTTACGTGTATCTTCACTGTTCAGAGAACTGTTCATTGATTACTTCATGTGCTGTCCCCTGTTACATGTATCTTCACTGTTCAGAGAACTGTTCATTGATTACTTCATGTGCTGTCCCCTGTTACGTGTATCTTCACTGTTCAGAGAACTGTTCATTGATTACTTCATGTGCTGTCCCCTGTTACGTGTATCTTCACTGTTCAGAGAACTGTTCATTGATTACTTCATGTGCTGTCCCCTGTTACATGTATCTTCACTGTTCAGAGAACTGTTCATTGATTACTTCATGTGCTGTCCCCTGTTACGTGTATCTTCACTGTTCATTGATTACTTCATGTGCTGTCCCCTGTTACATGTATCTTCACTGTTCAGAGAACTGTTCATTGATTACTTCATGTGCTGTCCCCTGTTACATGTGTCTTCACTGTTCAGAGAACTGTTCATTGATTACTTCATGTGCTGTCCCCTGTTACGTGTATCTTCACTGTTCATTGATTACTTCATGTGCTGTCCCCTGTTACGTGTATCTTCACTGTTCAGAGAACTGTTCATTGATTACTTCATGTGCTGTCCCCTGTTACGTGTATCTTCACTGTTCATTGATTACTTCATGTGCTGTCCCCTGTTACGTGTATCTTCACTGTTCAGAGAACTGTTCATTGATTACTTCATGTGCTGTCCCCTGTTACATGTATCTTCACTGTCAGAGAACTGTTCATTGATTACTTCATGTGCTGTCCCCTGTTACGTGTGCCTTCACTGTTCAGAGAACTGTTCATTGATTACTTCATGTGCTGCCCCTGTTACGTGTATCTTCACTGTTCAGAGAACTGTTCATTGATTACTTCATGTGCTGCCCCCTGTTACGTGTATCTTCACTGTTCAGAGAACTGTTCATTGATTACTTCATGTGCTGCCCCCTGTTACATGTATCTTCACTGTTCAGAGAACTGTTCATTGATTACTTCATGTGCTGTCCCCTGTTACGTGTATCTTCACTGTTCAGAGAACTGTTCATTGATTACTTCATGTGCTGTCCCCTGTTACGTGTATCTTCACTGTTCAGAGAACTGTTCATTGATTACTTCATGTGCTGTCCCCTGTTACGTGTATCTTCACTGTTCAGAGAACTGTTCATTGATTACTTCATGTGCTGTCCCCTGTTACGTGTATCTTCACTGTTCAGAGAACTGTTCATTGATTACTTCATGTGCTGTCCCCTGTTACGTGTATCTTCACTGTTCAGAGAACTGTTCATTGATTACTTCATGTGCTGCCCCCTGTTACGTGTATCTTCACTGTTCAGAGAACTGTTCATTGATTACTTCATGTGCTGTCCCCTGTTACATGTATCTTCACTGTTCAAGAACTGTTCATTGATTACTTCATGTGCTGTCCCCTGTTACGTGTATCTTCACTGTTCATTGATTACTTCATGTGCTGTCCCCTGTTACGTGTATCCTAACTGTTGCATCTGGTCTTCATTTCTCGTTTTTGAGAAAACAAAGCAATTTTGAAATTGACTTGACTTTTCACACACACACACACGAGATAACAAAGCAATTTTGAAACTGACTTGACTTTTCACACACACACACACACACAACACACACACATATGCACAAGAGCATAAACACATGTGCATGCTTGAGCACATCTCTTTCTCAACCTCCCTCACACACACACACACACATACATACATATAAACAGACAGACATATATATTGAGCAGCATGGTATGTATCCTCATAAGGACCTTATATTAGTTGCCTGAAGTAGGTCAACAGTCAAGCTACTATGCTTATGGGTTGATGTCAATATTTACACATTGTCTTCCTTGCTTTTGGTCGGCTTGGCTATCCTATTCAAATAATACAAAACTACATAAATACACAATTTGCGGATACAGACACAGATACATACACAGAAAGAGAAATACACATATGCAACCATGCACTCGCATATGTGCATGCAAACACATACACACGCAAGCATGCACATGCACCATATTAGGAAATTACTCCTATCTGCAGCTGGATAAAATGAGAAGTTTTCCCACTCCACCCAACACGAAGTCCATACCTATATTTTGCTGAGCACTGTATATAGTGTATGCAATAAAGGACTCCCCCCCCCCCCACCCCTTAACTTCTTAAATGTACAAACATGCCACTACCATCCAGGTACTGACAGCATGTATAAGAACAGATCTCTTGTGGACATATCTCTTAGCAATTCTTGCAGATCTTTGTTGGATCTTTTCTGACAAGCTTGGTAGCAGTTTTCCTGTCAGGGTATAAGTACTGTTGGAGGTGGACAAAAGCTCTGTGATCAAATGATATCCAAGTGCCTTTGACACTGCTGATGCCTTTGACACTGCTGAAGTATCTAAAATTTGTCTGCTTTGATTTTTCATTTCCAAACGCTCTCAATGTTTTCATCAACAGCAATATCATATACAACAACCACTATTGATAAATAAGCTTTATACGGTAGGGCGCCATTCCAGCATACATCAATAAAAGAACCGAACACGCATCCTTCTGTGTGTAAGGATGCAAAAATTGAGATTTCATGTCTGAAAGCAGGTACTGGGTGACGGTGTCGTGTTGGCCTCATTCCTGTTCCAGGTTTACGGAATTCCCATTTCACTGTTGTTGTCAGTCATAGTCAATAAAAGATGAAACAATTTCCTTTCTGGCTCATTCACGTTACAGTGTAAATGGCACTCACATAAAATACAACTACTACTCAAAATCCTGCATCTTAATGCACAACTGTTACAAAATAACAGCTATATTCATAAAGAATGGCTGATCCCCAGACCAATGGATCAGTTGTGAACAAGCAATGAGTGGAAATGGACGAAGTTCAGAGAATTTCAACTTCACTATCCTTCACTGACCTTGACACCGGTCTCATTGTGCTCCAGCACGCGGGCCCGGTAAAATGATTCGTCAGCACTAAAGAAGGCCAGACACACCTGACCCACCCGGACGTCCACTGGACTACGGTCAGCTCTCAGCTTGCCATAGTTGTCAATCTTGTCCATGAATTCTGTGCACTCAGCTTCTAGAAGGCAGCCACATATGGACATCCACAGACACAGATCAACATTTATCAGACATACATGAAATGTGCAAAAGCTACGTGTGAAAACTCAGAGCCCCATATACATCTCTACATGAAAATCTACAGCCACAAATGAAAATATACGGCAATAATCATATCCCACCAACCACATATACACAACTGTTCACTCATTTACACAGAGAACAGAACAGAGAGAAAACAAGAGGCAGAAACAGAAACGGAAAAAAACAGAGGAATGAAGGGAGATAGGGAGAGACGGAGGAACTGAGTGACACCTTTCATCTGAATTTGCTTTTCACAGCACTAGTGCCAGTGAGGTAAGGTAAGGTACTGTCGCTTAGTGCCCAGTCCACTGCAAAGGGCCATCACTGTCTTGACATCAACTCGCAACACACGCACGCTTCATTCACACAACCCTGTTAACCACACCTAAAAATACACCAGAGATTTTGTTGAAAATCTTTCTTCTGTAAAACCTTTAATCAGATGAAAAACGTTAATCTCTTTCAGAAATTCAAAGATTACATCAGGTGGGACATCTCTGAACAAGGTTTTCATGGAGTCTGCTGTAGAATGTTTATGTCTCACATCATTCAAGTCCTAACACTCTAAAAGAACATCTTTCACCGTGAATGGTACATGACATGGAATGCACCATGGAGCTTCTTCACCTTTTAAAAGATAAGAATGGGTGTAAAAGGAGTGGCCTGTATGCAAACAGCACAAGACTGTTTCTTCTTTACGGCTGCCTTGGGAACACAACAAAAACTCTTTCAGGTCTGGACAGATTTTGAACAGTTTCATATCCATCTGTGAGTTTCATTCCTCTTGCCAGAGGTCTTTGACGTACCTAGTGCCAGTGGGGTACATGTGACTGATACACACTGTTCATCCTAAAAATCCTTTTGGTATACTTTTCTGCAAGAATGTTTTTTTTCTAAAAAGCAAGTATGCAAAGCTCCTAAATCTTTGTAACAGCAGGGGTACTATGTGGGATGTGTGGGATCTTCAATTTTTCTTTTCTTTTTGATAAAAGCAGGAGTGAGGGTAGGCATTCAACCTATTTCCAACACTGCATAATGAAAAACCATGTTCTTGAACTTGAAGTAACTACACTAAGAATAGATTGTTCCAACACATATTTCCTTCCTACCTGATTCACTGGCATACTTGGGACAAATACCTATTCTCTCACATTATCCCCCCCCGCTCTAGAATTCCTACTGTTGTTCTTAAGTGTTAGCATGTTGTTGAAGAACAGACTTAGCCAGGAGACAATTTGCATGAGAGTGAGCTGACTGATACACGGGAGACACTATCATGGTTCATCTCCTCAACTTCATTCTAGATATTTACTGGTGATTTTCTCTCTTATTTTTTCCTTTTAAACTTTGTTATATTTTCGCTAAACATGCACACAAGATAGAATGACTTTGTATGGGTAAACAAATTCGCCAACAGCAATAAATACAAGAATGAAAAAAATTGAATGACTGATGATCTTCAAGAATTTGGACAAAGCAAACACATGAACAGAAGTACTTTTTAACAGACGCATAACTGGAGCCTAATACTGAAGTCAGACGCATAAGTGGAGCCTAATACTGAAGTCCCAGAATCCCACAATTTTCTATTCCTTCACTGCAATGTTCTCAGAGACTACTGACAACCAACAGGAGATCCTTTTACATGATGATAACCTTCTATAGCAACAGTGACCTGATCAGTTCGAAGAACTGTTTCCACAGTGAGGAATGGGAGAACACAGGCACGATGGCCGGGATGAGCAGGCAAGCAAGAGAAAACACTGGGGCCTGGTGGACTGCGCACACACACACATACATACAGAGCACAATTACAACATATCCCATGCCATTCCCGGCCCCACACTTTGCACTTGTCTCTCCTCCTCTCCTCACCATTCTGAAGGTTGTGAGCGTAGATGATCCCCTGGGGGTCGATGTGGGTGGGCATGACGGTCAGGATGGTGGAGGCAGGGCAGGGTGGGGCAGCACTTCAATGTCAGGCTGCTCGATGGCATCCTGCCTCTCTCTCTCTGGGTTCCACAACCCCCACAGATGTTGGCTGGGCTGTGGGTCAGTAGAAGGTGCTACCTCCTCAGGGCGGACAGTTTCTGATTCAGCGACTGCTGGCTCTGGCAGCTGGCTGAAATGAAATGCCGGTACTGCACTGCAGATATGCTGCTTTGGAGACTGTTTGCCCAAGTGTGTTTTTATACGTGTATGTGAGTGCACACATGCCTGTACAGAATGAGAAGTTTTAAAAAGGGACAAAACAGAAAATTTTCTTTGTTTTTGAGGAGTAAAAAAAAAAAGTTATGAAGATATCCAAAAAGGAAAAAGTTACCTCTCTAGAATTTCCACCTTAAATGAGTGAATGTGCATGTGTAATTGTATGCCTGAGCGCACATGTCCATGAGTGCGTGCATGTGTGTGTGCATGTGTGCGTGCGTATGTGTGCATGTGTGTGCAAACCATTACAAATGACCAGTGTTACTGAGGATATGTATACACTGCAGGATGGAAACATACATACAGTATTCTAGCCTGACAATTCACAAGTCAACAGTGTCCTTTCTTGCTTGCTCATGTGAACCAAGTATGTATTAACAGAATTCTGTCTGTGGTTTTGTCTAAGGCATTACTGGTCAGTCTCCAAAAAAGGGTTGTCTACAGGTGTGACAAAGGAAAAGGAGAGGTTAAAGACTAAAGTTTTCCAATGTTCAAAACAAACATCACAGTCATCAAGAACACCACAAAACCAGAGATACTTTCACTTCCCTGAGCAAGAGCCTTGTGTGGCTGGCTGCAGCTGCTGTTCAAAATAATCAACTAGCAGCCTTCCTGATGGTAAAATGTGGACTTCACCAACCCAGTTCAGAAATCCCTGCACTGCCACTGTCAACAAGATAAATGGTAACACTGAATGTGGGATACTGTGATGACCTTCTCTATGTGGTTGTTGAAGACAACAGTCAACAGAAACTCCTGCAGAACTCTCCACAGGCAGTGAGAAACAAGGATGCAATCCATGGAGAGGACTCTCCTGGAGTTTCACAGCTCTCCCAGAGTGGCCTCACCCTGATGCGAAGGGGTCCTAGCTACCTCTCCATGCTACACACAGCAGAATGGTCAGAGTGGCCTCATCCTGATGTGAAGGGGTCCTAGCTACCTAGTAGTGCTACACACAGCAGAATGGTCAGAGTGGCCTCACCCTGATGCGAAGGGGTCCTAGCTACCTCTCCATGCTACACACAGCAGAATGGTCAGAGTGGCCTCACCCTGATGCGAAGGGGTCCTAGCTACCTCTCCATGCTACACACAGCAGAATGGTCAGAGTGGCCTCACCCTGATGCGAAGGGTCCTAGCTACCTAGTAGTGCTACACACAGCAGAATGGTCAGAGTGGCCTCACCCTGATGTGAAAGGGTCCTAGCTACCTAGTAGTGCTACACACAGCAGAATGGTCAGAGTGGCCTCACCCTGACACAAAGGGAACCTAGCTACCTCTCCGTGCTACACACAGCAGAATGGCAGTCCACACACAAGTTCAATACAGAGGACAAGTGAGCAATGCAGTGTTCAGGTGACCTTGGTCTTTTGACAGAGTGAGCAGACTTCTGTCAGAGGGACCAGCTGGGGGCACTGACAGTTCTTCACATCAAGGAATCTAATTTCCACCAGCTGTACTGGACTCACAAGGATGCACTCCTGTTCTTCATATCAAGGAACTATTCCACCAGCTGTACTGGCTTCAACAAGGACGCCACTCATGCTCTTCATATCAAGGAACCTATTTCCACAGCTGTACTGGCTTCAACAAGGACGCCACTCCTGTTCTTCACATCAAGGAACCTATTTCCACCAGCTGCACTGGATTCAACAAGGACGCCACTCCTGTTCTTCACATCAAGGAACCTATTTCCACCAGCTGCACTGGATTCAACAAGGACGCCACTCCTGTTCTTCACATCAAGGAACCTATTTCCACCAGCTGCACTGGATTCAACAAGGACGCCACTCCTGTTCTTCACATCAAGGAACCTTTTTCCACCAGCTGTACTGGATTCAACAAGGACGCCATCCTGTTCTTCACATCAAGGAACTTTTCCACCAGCTGTACTGGACTCAACAAGGACGCATTCCTATTCTCACAAAAGGTCACGAAGGACTTCAGGAGTGAGAAGTGCCTGAGTATGGACCAGCTGGACTGAGGGAGCGGGGCACCTTGGCAGTTGGTCAGGTGCAAGCGGTCTGTTTGTGTTGGTGTACATCCTGTTGGTTCCGGGGGAGAAACCCATTGTGGGGCTGTGGCCAGAGATCCCACTTTGCTAGTCACTCCAAAGCTATGACTGAAAATAAGCATGTGGGTGACCCAGCAATGATCTGTTTGGAGTAAGCACAGTGAGACTAAGGCATCCCAGCTTGCCTTTCCTCATCACTACAGAGGACTGAGGATGGTTGGAAGAGTATGTTTAGGGCCTTTCCTCCAGTATCATATCAAATCCAAAAGCTTCTGAGCTGCTCACCTGGGAACCATGCTCCCTGAGGTATACATGTCTCAGAACTAAATCTACTGGGACCACTCTCTTTATGTGGGGAGCTTGAGAGCCTGGCCACACAAAAAGATACTAAGGGTTCTGAACTCCACTGTTTTTGTAGACGATGGAACAGAGAAAGTGACCACTGATTCACAGGGAATGGTACAGCTCTGTCAGCAGCACAGTAAAATATGAAGACTGAATGTTGCAGAGGCTGTCATGGACAACATGTAAAATCTCATCTCTTGGTATAGAAGACCTACGAGTCTGCACTCCTCTTAGTTCATGGTGAACCCCAAGCTGACAGCAAAGCTTTACCATTGTAGCCATGTAATGCTCGCAAAACGTCCTTGATCATCCCAGCATTGCCCATTTGTCCAGGCAGACACAAAAGAACACAGAATCCATACTGAGCCACAGAGAGAGCAAGGGGAAGGATCTGAGCTTGTGTTGTACACTCTTTGTCTGCAGCTGCCTCCAGATGGCATTGTCATGCCGGGTAACCAAGGATCTGAAAGTATGCCTCCTACAGACAAATATACGCAACGCTTGACGCTGGTGAGGTTGTGACAGGACAACTCTTGGTGTGGTTTTGTCCGACTTAGCTGGAATCAGCGGTGAGAGAGTAATGCCACTAAGAAACAAATAAACATGAGAAAAAAAAGAAACAAACTCAAAAGAAACTCAAACTCCAAAGAAAAAAAAACACCAGACTAATAACATACACAAATGACTGAGAAATACAAAACATGAATCAACAAGCTTGAATTTGACACTATGGTCCCCACTGTATGTCCTAGCCTCCAATAATGAAGACACCATGCTTCCAACCTTTCCTGCCTTTCAAGTGTCCAGACCTGACTTCCTCGTCACATGCAACTCCATGTTCATACACTGACCTTTGTGTTAAAGGACGGCACTCGTTCTACTGCACTTCTGACCAAGACGTCGGCTTTCTTCACCAGCGCTGCTCAGCCTCTTCCTCAGCATGTGCCAGGAGCCAGTCACTGTATCTACAGCTGGCCTACGTGTCCTCACATGGATCATCTCCACCAGCAGGTCCACCAGCAGTCCCAAGGGTCACTGGTCTTTCACCTGCAGCACCCAATACAACACATGCAGGATCATCTCTTCCCACACCAGCAGTCCAGGTCACTGGTCTTCACTGGCACCCAATACACACTGCAGGATCATCTCTTCACCAGCAGTCACAGTCCACATGTCTTCTCACCTGCACACCAATACAACACATGCAGGATCATCTCTTCCACCAGCAGTCCCAGGTCACTGGTTCTCTCACCCTCAACACACCAATACAACACATGCAGGATCATCTCTTCCACCAGCAGTCCCAGTCACTGGTACTCTCACCCTCGCACACACCAATACAACCACATGCAGGATCATCTCTTCCACCACAGGTCCACTGGCAGTCACTGGTCACCTCACCCTGCGCACACCAATACAACCACATGCAGATCATCTCTTCCACCAGCAGGTCCCAGGTCACTGGTCTCTCTCACCCTGCGCACACCAATACAACCACATGCAGGATCATCTCTTCCACCACAGGTCCACGGCAGTCCCAGGTCACTGGTCTTCTCACCCTGCGCACACCAATACAACCACATGCAGGATCATCTCTTCCACCAGCAGGTCCACCGGCAGTCCCAGGTCACTGGTCTTCTCACCCTGCGCACACCAATACAACCACATGCAGGATCATCTCTTCCACCAGCAGGTCCACGGCAGTCACTGGTCCTCTCCACCCTGCACACACCAATACAACACATGCAGGATCATCTCTTCCACCAGCAGTCCCAGGTCACTGGTTCTCTCACCCTACACACACCAATACAACACATGCAGGATCATCTCTTCCACCAGCAGTCCCAGGTCACTGGTCTTCTCACCCTGCACACACCAATACAACCACATGCAGAATCATCGTCACTGGTCTCTACTGCCACCATACACCATGCAGGATCACTCGGTCACCCGTCCACTGCAGTCACGGTCACTGGTCTTCTCACCCTGCGCACACCAGTACAACCACATGCAGGATCATCAGTCACTGGTCTTCTCACCCTGCACACACCAATACAACCACATGCAGGATCATCGGTCACTGGTCTCACCCTGCACACACCAATACAACCACATGCAGGATCATGTCTTCCACCAGCAGGTCCACCGGCAGTCCCAGGTCACTGGTCTTCTCACTCTGCACACACTCATACAACCACAAAGCCGGTAGGTTATATGGACTTCTTAACAAAAAAAAAATTCAAGGACTTTTCACATAACATTCAAGGTCTGACATCTGCAAAATCTAAGCCTTTATGTGAACTTCAGTAGCTTCACAGCTCAGCAGAATCCAGTCAGAAGCAAATGACAGGGACACAGACATTTTCAGCAGATATATTTTAACAAAAACTGAAAAATGTTTCCTGATCAGTGTTTTCTTTCATTTTGTTATTTTCTCACCAAAACGTAAACCAAACTGCTCCATCAAAATATTCATTTTTCAGGCACTTTCAAGCAGTCTGAGGCGTTTTTAAGCACCAAAGTCCCAATTTCAAGGATTTCTTTACTCTTTAGAAAGTCCTGAACATTCAAGGACTTTTCAGGACATGTGTAAACCCTGTTCCTTTTCTCATGGACAAAATTTCAGTCTCCCTCCTCCTATCTTCCTAAAGATGAAATTTTGTCAGAGTCTGAAAATAAGAGACTGAAGACTGAATGATGAACTTGATGACGCAATTTGCCAAAGATCACAAAAAACAATGAAAAGCCCACTACATAACCTATTCCCTGATACGACACACCACAATGAAGTAGTTGCCCTCTGACCAATAATCATTTGGCCCCGATCTCATCAGCTATGAAACTTACTAAGTTCCCACTACTCCACTCTAATAGGTATCTTTAGTCAAATGAAAAACATTGGTTGTGAGTATGTTCCAACGGTGGTCGTCTACATCATTGGAATCAGCAGTGATTCGGCAAGATTTCTTTACCCAGCTGCTTAGATTAGAAGGGAGAATCTGTTTAACAGACTTTGACAGAACAAATGGCGGACACCAAGGTTTTGTTCAAGAGTGATAAAAGCAGTATCAGTAATTTCATGGAAATGGCAGATTTATATAGAAACATGAATACAGAGGTGGTCACAAATGTGTTTCATTATGGCTTTCATATAAAACAGAAGCCATTTTTGTGATTTAAAAAACAGGAGACTGACATCAATGAAGCCCATCTGATAGATCTAAAAAAAAAACTTCCCGTCACTCTCACACTTAAAATATTTGTGATGAAGCTGCACTGGCTGAACTTTGAAATTGCAGATTTGTTAAAAATACTGAAATGCCAAATGCATGCTGAATCATTCGACTGGTCATTTTCTTCAATTTTGTTGTTGTTGTTTCTGGCAATGAAGAACAACAGTTTCTCATATTTCAAATCTTGTGCCTAGAAGGTGTCAAATGAAGAGAGATTTATGCAATAATTATAAAAGGGAAAACATTTACATCTGCATGACCACATTTTTCTCAAGATCTTCTTCCTACTGACACAGTATGAAGGTAGAATGGCATCACTACCCTCTCCCACTCTCTTTCTTTACTGCAATTTATCCTCTTTGTTTAAAACAACTGTAATAAATTGTCGATGCAGTGACAATTACAGTGTAACTGTGAGTGTATAGACATTTGCTTCACTCTCATGCTGAGTTGTTTGGAAAGGCCCTCATCAAAGATGAAGTTTCATACTATACAATCACTACAGGACTTTCTCTGAGTCACCTCCACTCTGACGAAGAGTCGTTTGGTCTGGATCACTTTGGACATCAACTCCTTCGCAGAGGCTGACCACTGATTTCTGTCCCTGGAGCTGAAAGGTACCAGGTCCACCAGGTGGCAGCGCTCTGCGAAGCATTCCACCTTCCCATGATCCTGCTTGAGGAGGCGCAGACCACTGGCGGGGACGGTGTCCGTCAGCCCGTAATCCATCAGGTTGACCTGCACAACAACCACACAATCCTGACATGTCTGTGTTCTCCCAGCCCCATCTTCTGCCCACTGCACTCAGTGGTCTTGAACCACCATGCTCATCCTCCTCCAATACACAGCCCACAGTGCTCTTACACCACCATGCTGATCCTCCTCCAATACACAGCCCACAGAGCTCTTACACCACCATGCTCATCCTCCTCCAATACACAGCCCACAGAGCTCTTACACCACCATGCTCATCCTTCTCCAATACACAGCCCACAGTGCTCTTACACCACCATGCTCATCCTCCTTCTCCAATACACAGCCCACAGAGCTCTTACACCACCATGCTCATCCTCCTCCAATACACAGCCCACAGTGCTCTTACACCACCATGCTGATCCTCCTCCAATACACAGCCCACAGAGCTCTTACACCACCATGCTCATCCTCCTCCAATACACAGCCCACAGAGCTCTTACACCACCATGCTCATCCTTCTCCAATACACAGCCCACAGTGCTCTTACACCACCATGCTCATCCTCCTTCTCCAATACACAGCCCACAGTGCTCTTACACCACCATGCTCATCCTCCTCCAATACACAGCCCACAGTGCTCTTACACCACCATGCTCATCCTCCTTCTCCAATACACAGCCCACAGTGCTCTTACACCACCACGCTGATCCTCCTTCTCCAATACACAGCCCACAGTGCTCTTACACCACCATGCTGATCCTCCTCCAATACACAGCCCACAGTGCTCTTACACCACCATGCTCATCCTCCTTCTCCAATACACAGCCCACAGTGCTCTTACACCACCATGCTCATCCTCCTCCAATACACAGCCCACAGTGCTCTTACACCACCATGCTCATCCTTCTTCTCCAATACACAGCCCACAGTGCTCTTACACCACCACGCTGATCCTCCTTCTCCAATACACAGCCCACAGTGCTCTTACACCACCACGCTGATCCTCCTTCTCCAATACACAGCCCACAGTGCTCTTACACCACCATGCTCATCCTCCTTCTCCAATACACAGCCCACAGTGCTCTTACACCACCATGCTCATCCTCCTCCAATACACAGCCCACAGTGCTCTTACACCACCATGCTCATCCTTCTTCTCCAATACACAGCCCACAGTGCTCTTTACACCACCACGCTGATCCTCCTTCTCCAATACACAGCCCACAGTGCTCTTACACCACCACGCTGATCCTCCTTCTCCAATACACAGCCCACAGTGCTCTTACACCACCATGCTCATCCTCCTCCAATACACAGCCCACAGTGCTCTTGCACCACCATGCTCATCCTCCTCCAATACACAGCCCACAGTGCTCTGACACCACCACGCTGATCCCTCCTTCTCCAATACACAGCCCACAGTGCTCTTACACCACCATGCTCATCCTCCTTCTCCAATACACAGCCCACAGTGCTCTTACACCACCATGCTGATCCTCCTCCAATACACAGCCCACAGCGCTCTGACACCACCACGCTGATCCTCCTTCTCCAATACACAGCCCACAGCGCTCTTACACCACCATGCTCACCCTCCTTCTCCAATACACAGCCCAAGTGCTCTTACACCACCACGCTCATCCTCCTCCAATACACAGCCCACAGTGCTCTTACACCACCATGCTCATCCTCCTCCAATACACAAGCCCCAAAGTGCTCTTACACCACCATGCTCATCCTCCTTCTCCAATACACAGCCCACAGTGCTCTTACACCACCATGCTCATCCTTCTTCTCCAATACACAGCCCACAGTGCTCTTACACCACCATGCTCATCCTCCTCCAATACACAGCCCACAGTGCTCTTACACCACCATGCTGATCCTTCTTCTCCAATACACAGCCCACAGTGCTCTTACACCACCATGCTGATCCTCCTTCTCCAATACACAGCCCACAGTGCTCTTACACCACCACGCTCATCCTCCTTCTCAATACACAGCCCACAGTGCTCTTACACCACCACGCTCATCCTCCTCCAATACACAGCCCACAGCGCTCTTACACCACCATGCTCATCCTCCATCTCCAATACACAGCCCACAGTGCTCTTACACCACCATGCTGATCCTTCTTCTCCAATACACAGCCCACAGTGCTCTTACACCACCACGCTCATCCTCCTCCAATACACAGCCCACAGCGCTCTTACACCACCATGCTCATCCTCCTTCTCCAATACACAGCCCACAGTGCTCTTACACCACCATGCTGATCCTTCTTCTCCAATACACAGCCCACAGTGCTCTTACACCACCACGCTCATCCTTCTTCTCTAATACACAGCCCACAGTGCTCTAACACCACCATGCTGATCCTCCTTCTCCAATACAAAGCCCACAGTGCTCTTACACCACCATGCTCATCCTTCTTCTCCAATACACAGCCCACCAAGAGAGGTCCTTGGCCAGTTCAAGGGCTGGCAGTCCAGATGCTGTTAGTGTCTGGTCATTGCAAGACTGCCTTCTACAGGAAAACATCTCTGAGCAGCTACATCACTCTAGCTGTCTTCATTAGTGCTGTGCGGATTTAACACTGACTAGCATGATGTTTACAGTAGAATTTCTCTTGCTTTTTCTTCAATCAACAACTTAGCAAAAGCATTAGTCATAAAACACCACGGCCAAAAAGATCAGTAACTTGTTGGATACTGAAGGATTCTTTAGCACTGCACAAGAAACAAATGTCTTTGAGGTAAGGAATGTGCCCATCATCAGAGCTGTGAAGAAAACAGCTCAATCAATCAGAACTCCACAAAATTTAAAAAAGATTTATTAATAAGTCTGCCAAAGACAGGGACAAACAAACTACTAGAAAGTTTGTCTGCCCCTGTTGTTTGAGAGAGAGAGTGAGAGAGAGAGAGAGAGAGAGAGAGAGAGAGAGAGAGAGAGAGAGAGAGCGAGAGAGAGAGAGAGCGAGAAATTGTGAGACAGAAAGAGAAAAAGAGAGAGAGAGAGAGGAAAGAGTGAGACAGAGAGAGAGAGAGAGAGTAAACTGCCTCAAAGACAACCGACAAGCTCAGCTGCAGGTGCACTGAGTGCTGACCTCGAATCTCCTGTCGTCCAGCACTGCGGTGATGTAGGCGCGGTGACAGACACCAGTCTGGGTCTGCAGGGCCACACAGCACTCCCCCACCTTCCAGTCCCGCTCTGGGGCAGGCTCTGCCGTGTAGGCCACCAGCTCCGTCATCAGCCTGTCACCCACACAGTCACTCCTCACTGACACAGTATCGGGTCTTCATCTCAACACCAAGCAAACAGGATTTATCTGCATTAGCGCTTTTGAAATTATTACTTTTCACATATTTTGTGCCAAAAAGTATTTGTCTCTGTGTGTGCAGGAGTGTGAAACTCTTCAAACAGATGATACAATCAAGATCCAAACCAGACTTTCAAAAGAATGACAGGTGACAAATTGTTTAATTAGATATTGGTATGTTTAGGTTTTTAAACTATCAATAGCTTTACTGATGAAAGTGTATGGCAAACTGTGGAATGGACCACTTTCAACACTGGACATACATACACTGCTACAGCAGATAGGCAGTGTGTGTAAAAGTCTGTTAAACAGTATAAACACATCATCACATTGCATGACATTCAATTCCAGTAGAAAGAAAAATACTTTGGGTTCAAACTCGGCAAAGTTTAACTTTCCAGTTTTTGCTTCCCTTTGACTGTGACTGTGTGTCTGCCATTTAAGTGTCTTACATGTCTGTAATTTTTCTGTTGTAACTTTTCTGTAATAAAAATGTAGCTTTATGTCTGCAACTTCAGTGTGTTACATGTCTGTAACTTTTCTGTTGTAACTTTTCTGTAATAAAAATGTAGCTTTATGTCTGCCATTTAAGTGTCTTACATGTCTGTAATTTTTCTGTTTAACTTTTCTGTAATAAAAATGTAGCTTCATGTCTGCAACTTTAGTGTGTTACATGTCTGTAATTTTACTGTTGTAACTTTTCTGTAATAAAAATGTAGCTTCATGTCTGTAACTTTAGTGTGCTACATATCTGTAATTTTACTGTTTAACTTTTCTGTCATAAAAATGTAGCTTAATGTCAGCAATTTTCATGTGTTACATGTCTAATTTTACTGTTGTAACATTTCTGTAATAAAAATATAGCTTTATGTCAACAACTTTAGTGTGTTACATGTCTAATTTTTCTGTTGTAACTTTTCCGTAATAAAAATGTAGCTTTATGTCTGCAACTTCAGTGTGTTACATGTCTGTAATTTTACTGTTGTAACTTTTCTGTAATAAAAATGTAGCTTTATGTCTGCAACTTCAGTGTGTTACATGTCTGTAATTTTTCTGTTGTAACTTTTCCGTAATAAAAATGTAGCTTTATGTCTGCAACTTTAGTGTGTTACATGTCTGTAATTTTACTGTTGTAACTTTTCTGTAACAAAAATGAAGTTTCGTGTCTGCAGTTGTAGTGTCTCCAACTTCAGTGTGCAAAGATCGCCTTGCTGTGCCTAAAACATGTCAGTAATTGTGATCATCATATTCTTAAGTGACTTCTGTACTTGTATCATTACACACACATACAACTGGCACTATCAACCTCAACCAGTATACTGATACAGATGATAGCCAGGATGGTATGTGGTGGTGTGGTGGTTGAGGGAAGAGAGAGGTGGGAGAGACAAAGCAAGATATGAAAGTGGAATCAGACAGACAGAGAGAGAGAGAGAGAAAGAGACAGAGAGAGACAGAGAGAGAAAGAGAGAGTGAGACGAGAGAAAGAGAGAGAGAGAAAGAGAGAGAGAGAGACAGAGATGAGAGAGAGAGGGAGACAGAGAGAGAGACAGAGAGCGAGAGACCAATGCAGATGACAAGTACAAGAGAGAGAGAGAGTGAACCATGCAGATGACAGAAGTGCAAACAAGACTCACTGGGACAGCGCTGTCTGTTTCTCCTTCAGCTGGATGAAGAAGTGGGAGGGGCTGCGGTAGCCCGTCACCACCACCTCCACCCCCATACTCTTCAGCTGTTGCTCCCCTTCCTCAGGCTCTTTCTCCGCTGTCCTCTCTGGACTTTTGTGCAGGTTCCTCAGAGTGATGGTCTTGGTCACGTCTTTCTTTGGGGCTGGGGAGGCCGATTTTTCTCCTTTCTTCGCTGGGGATGGGAGGCCAATTTTTCTCCTTTCTTCACTGGGGATGGAGAGGCCGATTTTTCTCCTTTCTTCCCTGGGGATGGGGAGGCCGATTTTTCTCTTTTCTTCCCTGGGGATGGGGAGGCTGATTTTTCTCCTTTCTTCACTAGGGTTGGGGAGGCCGATTTTTCTCCTTTCTTCATCGGGGATGGGGAGGCTGATTTTTCTCCTTTCTTCATCGGGGATGGGGAGGCCGATTTTTCTCCTTTCTTCATCGGGATGGGGAGGCTGATTTTTCTCCTTTCTTCACTGGGGTTGGGGAGGCCGATTTTTCTCCTTTCTTCATGGGGGTTGGGGAGGCCGATTTTTCTCCTTTTGTCACTGGGGAGGCCAATTTTTCTTCTTTTTTCACTGGGGATGGGAAGGCCAATTCTTCTTTTTTCACTGGGGATGGGAAGGCCAATTTTTCTTCTTTCATCACTGCGAATGGGGAGGGCGATTTTTCTCCTTTCTTCACTGGGGACACGGAGGGCGATTCTTTTCCTTTCTTGACTGGGGACAGGGAGGGCGATTTTTCTTCATTCTTGACACAGACAGATTCAGATGATGTACTCATGTACAGGCCAATGTCACCATTCAAAAAGATGCAACACACAAAATGAAGAATACAGGGTTGCGCACAAGATCATACACACAGGGAAAAAACCCTGAAGGCATCGTTGACTTCACACATTCAAGCGAAAGGATTTTAATTAATAAACTGATAACTTTGTCACAATTCTTTTCTTTTTTTATGTATATACATGCCAAGAGCATTCTTTATAAGTATGATGATGATATTTTACCAGAATCTAATGTCTTCTTTAATCACTTCTTACAAGATTATACTAAATGGAATATATCCTGATTTCATTTCTTTTAAAGCAGATAATAAATTAAACCCACATAAGTTCTTTTCTTTGAAGAGAGAGAGAGAGAGAGTGAGACAGAGAGAAACAGCGAGAGAGACAGTGAGAGAAAAGAGAGAGAGAGCACAGAGAGAGATAGAGAGAGACAGACACAGAGACAGAGAGAGAGAGAGAGAGGGAGAGACTGAGAGAGACAGACAGAGAATTTATTTGGTGAGTTGGGTTGCCTGACCATGTACAGTAAACACTTTCCACAGAGGAAGAGACAAAGACAACAGATCCATCTCCTATGGCCAAACGTAGTGGTACATGCCCGGCTGACTACCTACCCATTCGCTGGCTGTAATACAAAACATTCCACTAACAATAAGACCTGAAGTGTGTTTCTGTGTGGTTGGATGGAGGACAATACAAAGCATTCCACTAACAATAAGACCTGAAGTGTGTTTCTGTGTGGTTGGATGGAGGACAATACAAAGCATTCCACTAACAATAAGACCTGAAGTGTGTTTCTGTGTGGTTAGATGGAGGACAATACAAAGCAATCCACTAGCAATAAGACCTGCAGTGTGTTTCTGTGTGGTTAGATGAAGGACAATACAAAGCAATCCACTAGCAATAAGACCTGCAGTGTGTTTCTGTGTGGTTAGATGAAGGACAATACAAAACAATCCACTAGCAATAAGACCTGCAGTGTGTTTCTATGTGGTTGGATGGAGACAATACAAAGCATTCCATTAGCAATAAGACCTTAAGTGTGTTTCTGTGTGGTTGGATGGCGGACAATATAAGCATTCCACTAGCAATAAGACCTGAAGTGTGTTTCTGTGTGGTTGGATGGAGGACAATACAAAGCATTCCACTAGCAAAAAGACCTGAAGTGTGTTTCTGTGTGGTTGGATGGAGGACAATACAAAGCATTCATAGCTGCCAACCTGTTGGAACAGAAATTCCTGTTAGAAGGCGGGGATCCGGGGGCTGCAGTAGGCCCCCGATGGGGTGCAGGGTACATGCACATTTGGAGGTAAAAAATGAGCTTTCCTGGGTCGAAAAGGGGATATTTCTTCCATCTCATCATGCTAGAATTTGACATGAACAGTACTGATAGCAAGGCATACAGATTACAAATATTACAGTCATCACACATTACTCAACATTAGAAAGCATTTCAACTTACCACTTCAGTCCAACAAGTAAAGTGCGGTTTGACAGGTTATGCAGAGAAGAAAAGTCTCCAGACTAATGTCCATTATGTTGCTCTTTGCTCCTAGATTATCCAGCTACGATGATAGATGCCTCGGAAGTCCTGATTTTTCAGTCTGTATACAATCGATACCACCAATATTGTCTTTTTTTCCCACCATGTGAGATGTTGATGTCAGTACGGCATTCTTTATAAAACACATGATATTCGTCTCTCTTGGACGCATCAATGAAGGCGTACTCGACTTTGTATTGCGGCAAAAACTTGACTTTTGCCTTTTTTTTCAAGTCCATGTGGCAGTGCTTTCCTGAAGCCATTTTCGTGCGGACGGAAGTACCGGATGGAAGTACTGGGCGGAAGCCGATTTGTTTTGGTAAACCGATGTGTCTTTTTACCGACACCTTGCGAAAAATTACCAAAATGTGAAGTGATTTTTTATTTTTCATTTTTCAGGGTAAAAAAGACAACTTTCGGGATTTCCTGTCAGATTTTCATTTTCGGGAGTTTCCCGAAAATTTCGGGAGGGTTGGCAGCTATGAGCATTCCACTAGCAATAAGACCTGAAGTGTGTTTCTGTGTGGTTGGATGGAGGACAACAGTATCCCTGAGTGGAGAGAGGAAGATGGCTTTGTGTGTAAGACAGACATTGACAATTTGTCTTTTGCTGTTAGCAAATGCACTGTGTGGTGGCACAGAGAAATAACATGTTAACAACCTTACCATTTCCATTATTCACCTAACTTGCTTCAACAATATCATGTGATCAAAAAATAATCACTCCTGCACCATCAGGCTGCATTGCACATTCACAAAACATAAACATCAAGTCACGTTCTTCAGATCTCTAAACTCCAAGCGCCTTGTATACCAAATTCAAACTGTAAGCATTTAAACCATGTACACCCAGCCCTCTCTCTCTGCCCAAATCCACACAAACACATATGCACCAAAGCATTAAAACTCCCTGCTAGTGCCACCCAGACAGGAACATCACAGACATCACACTATGCATCTGAGGTAGAGGAACTGTGTGGTCACATACAGAAGAACTGTCTGTATGTGTGTCATAGGTAGAAGAACTGTCTGAATTTGTGGTCACACATAGAACTGTTCATGTGCTCCCAGGAAGTGAAACTGTTTATATGTGTGGTTTCTGTGTGTGTGTGGGGTCACAGGTAGAAGACCTGTGTGTATGTAGGGTCACAGGTAGAAGACCTGTCTGTGTGTGGGGTCACAGGTAGAAGACCTGTGTGTACGTGGGGTCACAGGTAGAAGACCTCTGTGTGTGGGGTCACAGGTATAAGACCTGTCTGTGTGTGGGGTCACAGGTAGAAGACCTGTCTGTGTGTGGGGTCACAGGTAGAAGACCTGTCTGTACATGGGGCCACAGGTAGAAGACCTGTCTGTGTGTGGGGTCACAGGTAGAAGACCTGTCTGTATGTGGGATCACATGTAGAAGACCTGTCTGTGTGGGGTCACAGGTAGAAGACCTGTCTGTACATGGGGTCACAGGTAGAAGACCTGTCTGTACATGGGGTCACAGGTAGAAGACCTGTCTGTAATGGGAGTCACAGGTAGAAGACCTGTCTGTATGGGGTCACAGGTAGAAGACCTGTCTGTCGTGGGGTCACAGGTAGAAGACCTGTCTGTTGTGGGGTCACAGGTAGAAGACCTGTCTGTACATGGGGTCACAGGTAGAAGACCTGTCTGGTCTGGGGTACAGGTAGAAGACCTGTCTGTACATGGGGTCACAGGTAGAAGACCTGTCTGTACATGGGGTCACAGGTAGAAGACCTGTCTGTATGTGGGGTCACAGGTAGAAGACCTGTCTGTACGTGGGGTTACAGGTAGAAGACCTGTCTGTACATGGGGTCACAGGTAGAAGACCTGTCTGTATGTGGGGTCACAGGTAGAAGACACGTCTGTACATGGGGTCACAGGTAGAAGACCTGTCTGTACACGGGGTCACAGGCAGAAGACCAGTTTGTATGTGTGGTCACAGGTAGACAACCTGTCTGTACGTGGGTCAGAGTTGTGTGGACAGCGGGAGGAAGACTTACCACGGCCGTGTCAGGCTGCAGAGTCACACCTTCAAAACTTGCCCTTGATGACCTGGAACCACCAACCCATGGATCACATCACACTGCCATCATTTCCACCCATCTATCCACATAGCGTCATCTGCACTACCCCTCTCCTTTTCCTTCCTTCATCACTCTCTAAGAACACATGGTGAACTGGATTCTGTATGGCTGTGAACCTGGGGAATTTAACACTTACAGATCATCTGCTCTGACATTTTGGAGATTGTAAGTCAGATGACGGCACAGAGCCACAATTGAATCAGTCGTCACTCAATGAAAAATATAGTCATGTTACAAAAAAAAAAAAAAATATGTGGTAGTCTACCAAATACACAAATTTTGATAAAAGAACGGATGAACGTTTTATCCACCAATCCACCCTTGCTTGGCAGGTACTCATTGGTCCTCTTCCTCCCATGCAGGAGTCAGTCTACGTTCTGTCATTATACAGGCTAACGTAGGAAAGGTGAACATTAAAACGCAACATGTTGATGAGACAGATGCAATTCCTGCTACAGCCATTTGCTGGCATCCAGAACAAGCAAAGCAAGATAGAATATAACAGAATGTGTGCCCACTGTCACCGGTTTACAGAACAATACCAACTAACCTCAAACCTATGCATAGCCACAAAACCTTATGTACAACACCAACAAACTTCAAACGTATGCATAGCCACAAAACATACCATATATGCACTCCAGACATGGAAATGAGCACACACATACATGCAGACCATATTCACTGAAATTCTGACTCTATAACCAGCAGAGGTATGGTGACCCACCAAATTCCTGTGCCACGGGCAAAACCTCCTCGTGCCAGCTCAGCATTGACACAGCACAGCTCCTTGTTTTCTGGATTCATCACGTACAGCACCCCTGCCACCACATTGTCCTCCTCACCTGACATACACACACACACACACACACACACACAGCTCTGTGAATTTTATACCCACTTCTTGTTCACTTGATGCATGTTATAAAGCAAATCACTTCTGCATGGCTCCTGACTCCATTTATCTTGATGACACATTGATCTCCAGCACAGGGCTGGACCAAAGCTACCAGGATGTGTGTCAGACTGTGCAAGTGTTATCTACCACCTTCTTGTTCACGCAGATGATCGGTCTGGACTATTTGATAATTTGAAAGGAAGGAGGACACAAGAGAAATGACACGAGACATATACAAATAACCAACAAAAAAGGAGATTTTTTTGTTAATTAACAAAACATTCTTAAATTCAAAACTGTTCTGACCTCAACTTTTTATTTCAAACTGATGAGAAGGACTCTTGAAACTTCCCTGTAACATGATGCAGGTGAGAAAATTAGGGATCAAAATTAAATCTCAGTAATCACTTTCCCTCTACACGGAAGCGCTGTTAGTCCTGGAAGCCCTGTCTGGGAAACAAGCTGGAAGAGCCGAGGGAAAAGCTTTGTCAGGCAGTGCAGACAGAGGGATGGCGTTGCAGGTGGTATCTGCCACATGCAGTATCATGATCAAGAACATCAGGAGACTGAGGGCACAAAGGGATGCCACACATCATGTAGTCACAGCAGAAGGGCAGAAAGGGATGCCACACATCATGTAGTCACAGCAGACAGAGGGCAGAAAGGGATGTCACATATCATGTAGTCACAGCAGACAGAGGGCAGTAAGGGATGCCACACATCATGTAGTCACAGCAGAGGGCACAAAGGGATGTCACACATCATGTAGTCACAGCAGAGAGAGGGCAGTAAGGGATGCCACACATCTTGTAGTCACAGCAGACCAGGTCATCATTTTTCCACAGCACCTGCATGGATTAACAGCCCCATGTACCACTAGCTGAAGATGACCTCTACCCCTGACCACCAGGACAGACAGGTGGAGCAGAAGGCACAGCACACTGTCCACTTCATGCTGACCTGACAGACAGCAAGCATCCAGGCCTTCTAGGGAACCAACTGGGGTGAAGACGATATCTTAAAATGTACAGGCATAAAACAATCAGCAGGGTCCTTCAACCAGTGAACAGATCAATGCAATGACAGGGACTGCTGACTGACCTGACAGTGACAGGGACTGTTGATTGACCTGGCAGTGACAAGACTGCTGATTGACCTGGCAGTGACAATGACTGCTGATTGACCTGGCAGTGACAATGACTGTTGATTGACCTGGCAATGACATTGACTGCTGATTGACCTGGCAGTGACATGGACTGCTGATTGACCTGGCAGTGACAGCGACTGCTGATTGACCTGACAGTGACAAGGACTGCTGATTGACCTGGCAATGACAATGACTGCTGATTGACCTGGCAATGACAAGGACTGCTGATTGACTTGGCAATGACAGGGACTGCTGATTGACCTGGCAGTGACAATGACTGCTGATTGACCTGGCAATGACAATGACTGCTGATTGACCTGACAGTGACAGGGACTGCTGATTGACCTAGCAGAACCAAGGACTGCTGATTGACCTAGCAATGTCAATGACTGCTGATTGACCTAGCAATGACAATGACTGCTGATTGACCTGACAGTGACAGGGACTGCTGATTGACCTGGCAGTGACAATGACTGCTGATTGACCTGGCAGTGACAGGGACTGCTGATTAACCTAGCAATGACTGCTGATTGACCTAGCAGTGACAAGGACTGCTGATTGACCTAGCAATGTCAATGACTGCTGATTGACCTAGCAATGACAATGACTGCTTATTGACCTGACAGTGACAGGGACTGCTGATTGACCTGGCAATGAAAAGACTGCTGATTGACCTGGCAATGACAAGACTGCTGATGACCTGGCAATGACAAGACTGCTGATTGACCTGGCAATGACAGGACTGCTGATTGACCTGGCAATGACAAGACTGCTGATTGACCTGGCAATGACAAGGATGCTGGATTGACCTGGCAATGACAATGACTGCTGATTGACCTGGCAATGACAGAGACTGCTCGATTGACCTGGCAATGACAATGACTGCTGATTGACCTGGCAATGACAGGGACTGCTGATTGACCTGGCAATAAGACTGCTGATTGACCTGGCAATGACAGGACTGCTGATTGACCTGGCAGTGACAGACTGCTGATGACCTGGCATGACAAGATGTGATGACCTGGCAATGACAATGATGCTGATTGACCTGGCAGTGACAAGGACTGCTGATTGACCTGGCAGTGACAATGACTGCTGATTGACCTGGCAATGACAAGACTGTTGATTGACCTGGCAATGACAACTGATTGACCTGGCAATGACAATGACTGCTGATTGACCTGGCAATGACAGAGACTGCTGATTGACCTGGCAATGATAAGACTGCTGATTGACCTGGCAATGACAAGGACTGCTGATTGACCTGGCAATGACAATGACTGCTGATTGACCTGGCAATGACAGGGACTGCTGATTGACCTGGCAATGACAATGACTGCTGATTGACCTGGCAATGACAAGACTTCTGATTGACCTGGCAGTGACAGGGACTGCTGACTGACCTGGCAGTGACAATGATTGCTGACTGACCTGGCAATGACAATGACTGCTGATTGACCTGGCAGTGACAAGGACTGCTGATTGACCTGGCAGTGACAATGACTGCTGATTGACCTGGCAATGACAATGACTGCTGATTGACCTGGCAATGAGAAGACTGCTGATTGACCTGGCAATGACAATGACTGCTGAATGACCTGGCAGTGACAGGGACTGCTGAACAACTTTGCCGTAACACTAAACCTGTTTCAAGTATAGTCAGAAACTGCATATATTTGTGGGTGTGCTGGTCGTTGGGTTTGCGGGAAGGGATGGAGGAGGAGGGTGGGCAGTGGCTGAGGGAAATACCAGAGAGACAGAGAGCGAGCGAGCAAGCAAGAGAGAGGAAGATCTAGAATGCGGAAGATCTAGAATGAGGAAGATCTAGAATGCGGAAGTGTAAGTGCATGGACACATAAGGCATACAAGACATGCATGAAGATACGCCATCACTCACTCTCTCCAACCACCCTTATCTGTGAATTCCGCTCCAGTACTGTTGCTGTGAACCAGTCTATGGCCTGCAACACACACACATACACACAAGTGTCAGTATCATCCACAAGATATTGCTCTCAAATACGTCCACACATTCACACACACCACACACACACACAACACCACACACACATCATACACACAATCTGTAACAGCTTAATTAAACCACATGCAAACTGGCGGCGAGTTGGCCATTTCATATGGCAAAAAGGAGCTTACTCTTGTAGAAGATAGTTTGGCTTCTGTGGAGACATAATGATAACACATAGCCTGATGACTACAAAATGGCAGACAGTGTCACATAGAACAACAGTGATGTGTGCTGCGATCTGCATACTCTTCAAACATTAGGAGACTGAAGCAGGTCAAAGTAAATGGCAGCATAAATCGCTTGAAAAAGCGAATAATAATAATAATAATAATAATAATGAATACTTATATAGCGCCTATTCTCGGCTAGAGACCAAGCTCTAAGCGCTTTACAATCAACACTTGTTTACACAACGGGCTGCCTACCTGGGTAGTGCCGACTGAAGAGCTGCCAGCTGGCGCTTCATTCAGTCATTTCCCGTGTCATCCAGTCAGTATCGTTCAATATCGATCACTCATTTTCCTTACTTCCTCCATTCTTTCCATTTCTCACGCAGGGTGCATGCTATGTGTAACGTGTCATCCATACCAACGGCCAAACTGGCCTACTCTTCCGAAAGTTGGTGATGGGATTTTACGTGTGTGCAAGATGTTGTGCGTGCGTTCACACACGGAACCTCGGTTTATAGTCTCATTCGAAGGACTGAATGGGAAATGGAGTCAGAACCAATGTTAACTCCGAGGGAAAAATCCCCCTGTACCGAAACGCCCCTGGCGGAGGTTCGAACCCGCAACCCCAGGATCACCAAGATTACGAGTCCGGCACTCTACCAACTGAGCTATTCCGGCTCCCTGGAATAGTGTTTTTGTTCTGAACAGCAGGTATCAAACTACCAGTTGCAACCTTTTCTTTCACACAGCAACATTTCCTGAATCTACTGTGATTTCCAACCGATAAACTGCACCATTATGTAAGCCGCATCTTTTTCATTTTAATCAGAAAAAAAAAAACCAACAACATATACTGCAACATGGGGAGTTTTTATTATACTCCCTGCTTGGCTAGTATACTTACCATGTCAGACCATAGCATTCAACGGCAGTTAGTCAGCCCTGCCAGGCCAAATTTTTTGTGGCTAATGCAGTAATAGACAGTCACGTGGAGGGGAAGGTAGGGTGGGCATTAGAGTCTGACATGGTAAGTATACTAGCCAAATAGGGAGTATAATAAAAACTCCCCATTTTGGCGTCATATACTACACCATGTCAGACCATAGCAGAATTTAAAGGAATCGGAGGAGGGCCGAGTGCCCTAGTGGTTCTTGGGGTTAACCGATATAGCTGCATTAGCCGCCACAATGGAGATCCCTTAGAACCATCAGCCCTGGACATGCTGATATCCCTTAAATAAAAGTTTAAAAAGGGATTTTCCGAACGCCAGTAGGCTGCCTCCATTAGATGGCGCAAGTGGACAGAGTGCTGGAAGGCTGGGGAAATGGCCAGCGCTCTGACCTCATGGACCCGGGGAGATAGGACGGGGAGATGCTTGTATGCCTGGGCGTAGGCAGATCTCACCGTCTAGGACAGGCACATAGAGATAGTGCCAGCCGAGATGTCTTCCTTATTACTGGGGTAGATAGAATAAGGAGACGTCTGTGGGAGGAGCGCCTGGGGTGTGAGAGTTCCCAGTAGTGTCTCAGACACCTAGAAGGGCACAGGTCCATGTCTCCACCGCTCTCCCCTCCCTCCAGGATATCCGCCAGTGAGCGGATGACGAGGGAGGGCGAGGAGTGCCCGGTTCCTGAGTCTTAGCTAAGAATTTGGGAAGAAACGTTCGAGAGACAGAGCCGTCCCTGTGGAAGGCAATGTCTCTGGGGTTCCCGCTGAGGGCATGAATCTCGCTTCGCCTTCTGGCCGAAGCCAGGGTGAGGAGAAATGTGGTCTTCAGGGAAAGAAGGTCAAAGGGAGGGTGGCGATAGGCTCGAAAGGGGGTTTCCTGAGAGCATCCAGGACAATAAGGAGGTCCCATGAAGAATGCGCCTAGGGGACTGGGACTCACGTAGAGCCACCCCCCTAGAGATCTATCTGAGAAGGAAGTCATTCTCAAGGAGGGTCCGCTGAGTTGGCGAATACAGGTGCAGATAGCCGGCCTGTAGCCCCGTATGGAGCTAGCAGAGAGCTTAAGAGAGGAGGATAGGTGAGATAGAAAGCTGCCTATCTGGAGATTGGAAGAGTGATCATGGGGAACAGAGTTGCCTGATCACAGGAGACCCATCTCTCCCATCAGCAATCGTAGGTTCTGCGAGGCCCCCGCCCCCGCAAGTATGTTTAGGATGGACTGGGATCTGTCCGTCTGGGAGGTAGAGGCAGGTGCTCGCAGTTGGGCTGGCACAGAAGCCAGGCGTGAAAGCGGAGCAGCTGGGGTTGGAGTTAGGGCGACCCGAGCGGGGTTGCCTGAGCATGTCCCACCGAGTGTTCAACTGGAGGGGGGGAACATGGGTGAGGGACTTGAGGTCCGGAAACCAGGACAGGGTCGGCCACCATGGGGTTATGAGGATGAGCCTGGGTCTTTCCAGCCTTGCCTTCCTGATCACCTTGTGGAGGATGGGGAAGGGAGGAAAGGCGTATGCTATGAGGCCCGACCAGGGAAAGGAGAGAGCGTCGATTGCATACGCTTGGGGATCGGGGACGGGAGAGACATACCCTGGCGGATGATGGATGACTCGGGTGGCAAAGAGGTCGACCATGGGCCGGACCAATGTTCCTACACTGAGGTTAGGGTTAGCCTGCTGAGGGTCCATTCGTGTGAAGGAGGGACCTGGGCCAGCTGAGGGTGTCTGCCAGGATATTGCGGGTCCCCGCTATGTGTCTCGCGCAGAGGGTGATTCCCCGTGCGTGACCCCAGCGGAGGAGAGGAGAGCCTCTGTCCGGAGGGAGAGGCTGATGGAGCGAGCCCCCCCCCCCCCCCCCCCCCCCCTTTGTTGACATAGCAAGCCACCGAAGTGTTGTCCTTGAGCAGGAGAACAAGTCGGTGCGAGACCTGGGGTTGGAAGCGGAGGAGGGCAAGCCTGATGTGGAGACGGGCAGTCTGTGCATCCCACACTCCCGAGGCCTAACTGTTCTCCAAGTGGGCGCCCAGCCCGAGTTGGAGGAGTCTGTGTAGAGTTCCAGGGGCTGGGTTGGGAGGGAGATGGGATCCCCGGGGGTTAGTGTGGAGGGGTTGAGCCACTCTTCCATAGCCCATTGGAACCAAGGCCCGAGGGGAATGGTCTGATCCCAGCGGTCGGAGGTCTGAGATCAACGACGACGGAACTCCCTTTGGGGTTGGCGCTTGGGAACCCGGCCCAGGGGAAAGAGGGACGAGAGGGACTCCATCATCCCCAGGAAGGAGGTAAGGGTTCTGGCCGGATTGAGTTCGCACTTGTTGGGGTTGGTGACAAACCCTAGTGTGGAACAGAGGCGCAGAAGATGGTTTGTGTGGGATGGTACTGGGCCGGGAGGGAGCCAGGACGAGCCAGTCGTCCAGGTACGCCAGGAGGCGAATGTCCTCCTGTCTGGCCAGGAGGCCATCTCCTTGACCACCTTTGTGAAAAGGAAGGGTGCCAGGGAGAGGCTGAAGGGGAGCGCCTTGAACTGGAACACCTGACCCTGCCAGACGAACCGTAGGTATCGTCTGTGGGATGGGTATATAGGGGTCTGAAAGTAAGTGTCCTTCAGATCTATTGAGGCCGCCCGATCCTGGTGGTGGATGGAGTCTCTGATCTTAGTGGGAGTCTCCATCCTGAATTTGGTGGGTCTGAGGGACCTGTTGAGGGGAGAGAGGTCGAGGATGTTGGGATGGAAGATCTCCATGATGGCCCCTTTTTGGAGGAGTTCTTCGACTTCCCGGCAAAGTGCCTCTGCTCGTCCCAGGGAGGGTTCGCTGGGGGAGGGAGGTCGGCATGAGAGGGGGGCATCTGTGGGCCCAAGGCATGCGGAACCCCTCCTGTAACACCGCTACTATCCATAGGCTGAGGCCCATACGTCTCCAGAGAGGGTTCTGCCTGTTCCCGTTCTCCCGTAGGTGAGTCTGCCAGTCACCTCCGGGGCCGTGCCTGTTGGCCGAACCGAAAATTCTGCTGAGGGAGTTTCAGCTTCGACCTATAGGAGGTATTAGGGCACTTGGCGGGCCGTGCGGCTTGAGTTGGAACAAAAGGAGGGTCTAGCAGGACGAGGCTGAGGAGGGGGCCTGGCCGCTGCCTGTTTGCATTCTTCGACAGAGTGGGAAATGACAGCAGTCGAATAGTCGCCGAAGAGCGACTGCTCCTGACCCGGGATGCACCGCAAGGCCGCCTTAAGCACTGGGGAGAGACTAGCCTGTGACAGCACAGCATCTCTACAGGCCAGTAGCAATTGTAGTGGCTCCTGGCTGCGCTGTCCGCCGCAGCCAAAGGTGATGCAACATCTGTTGATCAGGAATCACATCAGGGGTCGCCAAATAAGCGAGATTCTGTCTCCTGGTGTGTTTCAGAAACATGTGCGTCTGAGGACACTACGACAGCGCCGTCCTCCTCCGGCCAGAGCTCCTCCATCCACTACAAGAGCATGTCGAGGAAGACATGTTCAGCAGTGGTGTGCAGGATCCCCGTTCTGGCTATATGGTCCCACTCCGCCAGGTTCTTGATAGAGATCGTGGCGGAGGGGGGGGGGGGGGCAGGTGAGGAATAAGCCGGCAGTCTGCCGGGGAAATGGTAATTTCCCTGGTCACTGGATTGTCGGAGAACAGGAGAAGATGTGGGCCTGCCGGGGGTCCCTGAGGAAGGTGCCTACCGGGACCACGTTCGGAGCCAAGAGGAATTGAATCCCTGGCGGAGGGACGGCCTGTGCACCCCTGGCTAGAGTTGCCGGACTCTCCCAAATGGAGGTAAGTGTCTGAGGTGCGACGAATCTTGGGCGAGGTCGCTGGGCTGGGGGGGGCCCGGCGCACCTAGCGAAGAAAGGATCTTGTCAGAGGGTGGGAGCTCCCTCATGACAAGTTCTGGGCGCCATTGCTCAAGGATGGACACGTCGCCAGATGAGGAGAAGGACTCGTCTACCTCATCCTCTGACTCTGGGGAATCGGGTTCCTGGAGAGGTTGCGCTGAACCTTCTGCAGGAGGCAACAGCAGGGGTGCATGGGGGTCCCGCCCTAGCTGGGTAGTGGGGGAATGCGAGGGCGGGTCCCTAGTGGCTCCATAATCGGCGGCAGACTAGGGGGGAAAGCCGATCAGACAGCGCCCGAGAAGGAGAGAGACCGAGGTAAATCCAGCTGAGGAGGCTGGATGCCACATACGACCGTGGAGCTGGTCATAAGTAAGCCACTGGTCCCTCTCGGGGGCATAGAGCCACTGGTCCCCGAGGAAGACGGCGGGCTGTGGCGGCCCTGGGGCAGGATTTCCTCAGGGGCCAGGGTAACCTGAGACACCAGGGGAGGGGGGTTTTATCGAGAGAGCGTGGTCTGTCGTACCCGCCCCGGAGAGTGCACTGCCTCCTCACAGGGGAGCGGTGGGGGGCACGGCAACCGAGCCCCCTACCCGCATGTGCGCGGACTGGGATGGCTGCAGTGATGTGGCCACCCCCTGGGTGGGATCGAGCAGGTTACCTGTGGTCCCGTTGGTCGATCCTCCCCCCGGAGGAACGGAACCGTGGACGTTGCCCAAGTGGGAAGCGGAAGAAGTCCGCTCCCCAACATCCTGTACCCCTAGGGGAAAATACGGCAGTCGAACGGGGTGGGTCGACTGCTGGGGTCTGAGCAGCACAGATCCAAACAAGGCGATGCTTGTGGCTAAGACCCGGAGTTATGGTCAGTTGGGGTCCCAAAAGATTGGCCGTAAGTCCGCCACCAGAGTAGAGACGCTCCTCGTGCAGGAGTGGTGGCTGCACTGTGCACGGTGGGGGAGAGCGTCCTGAGCCTGCATGCTATTAGTGGGGGGGAAGACTAATGACACGAGGCTCATGTAGGCGAGTGACGGGCAGTGATTCCGAACGCATCCCGTCACCCATGCTGGTCCGCACCTCGGCAAAATTCCCCGGGGCCGAGGGTCGTGTGACGCAGCCTGATAGTAAGAGGTCTCACCGTGCGTCTGAAGGTAAGAAGGCAAGCTGGCAGGTAAAGAGGAAGAATTTGATCAGAATTCTGAAACGGGCTTGCCCTTTAGGGGAGACTTGCCCTTAGTTTATCTGGAATATTAAACGACAAGCTTTTAGAAATGGTAGCCGCTTGCCTTTTGGCCTTCAGATGCAGTGATCGTGTGTCCGCCGGTCGGGTAGAGGAGGTATCAAACTGACGGTCATGCGTCCCCTCCGTGGAATCCCCCTCTACACCGGCTGTACGTTCTTCCGTAGCAAGAACGGATTGCTCTGAGGAATCGGCACGCGGGTCCTCCGGGGCAATGAGCGACTTCTGAACAGCGAAGTGGCTCAACCTGTCGTTGCCCTTCACCATGTTGGGCTATGGTGTCAGAGCAAACACGGAGCACACGACCACAAAGTGGAGACAGGTGGGTCGGTCGAGAGATCGTAAATAAACTCAATCGACCTTGTGCGACAGCACTGAAAAATACAGCACCCATAATACTCGATCGAGAGATCGTACAGAACTCGATGGGAGTAACAGGGGATCGAGAAATCGAATGGAAAACTCGATCTACCCGTACTAGTAACACTAATAATAGGTACTGCTAGGTCAAGAGAAACTCGATCGACCTATACTAGTACAATGATAAGATAGGGGATCGAGAAATCGAATGAAAGACTCGATCGACCCGTACTAGTAACACTAATAATGTGTACTGTTAGATCAAGAGAAACTCGATCGACCTGTACTAGTACAATAATCACAAGAATAAGGTGGAGAAGAAACCTCCATACCGCTAAACCCAGGTACGATGTACGTGGATGACCACGAGGTGAGGCAAGATGGTGGAAAAGACGACCGGCAAGGAAAGAAAGATGGCGGCCGGAATGACAGGCGAGTGTTCGATCGTTGAAGTTAATTTACCGGGAAGAGCGCGAGAGTGAAAACTAACGTGCGGAGACAGCAGAGAACCAGTAAAAAGGAATGGATGAGCAGGGGATGCGTTCCCACCAGCGGCAAGTAAGTGCCGAATTTGGGAAATGGCACTGAAAAACAAGGTCGCGAGAGCGATCACGACGAGCGTGAAAATAAATAGAAACACGCCAACCGTAAGCCTCAGACGCCATGTGTACCCAGGGTTTAGCGAAAGCCACAACTGAACAAGTAAAGAAGCAAACACACAAGCAATCTTTACACAAAGGAGAAGTATAGGCGAGACAGAGCACAAGACTTATCTTGCTTAGGCTGCAGGCCGAAGATGAATGAGGAACAGGAAGCGGCCACCGGCTTTCTTCCTATGGCAGAAGTAGGGTGGGCGTCACGTGACTGTCTATTATTGCATTAGCCACAAAAATTCGGCCTGGCAGAGCTGACTAACTGCCCTTGAATGCTATGGTCTGACATGGTATAGTATATGACGCCAAACATTCTTTACGTGAGAAGCGGTAAGTTTGTCTGATCAACTGCAGATAAGGGGAACACACTTTACGGCCAGCTAAGAACAGAACAGGAAAATCCATAAACAGGTCACTACCACTAGTACCAGTGTAGTAACCATAGTGGTTAAGAGTTTAAGGAAAAAGACCTTGCGGCTTATAGCTTGAAAAGTATGGTAAGCAGGAAAAGGTAAAATCAGGAAAGGGTAAGAAAACATACCACACAAACAGGAAAAGAGAAAGAAGAAAAAGAACTGAAGAACTGTTAGCTCAGCACTGACCTCTTTTTCCCAGTTCAGGCCTGTGGGCACCACATCCACCAAAGAGCATCGTATAGCCTGAAACCATCAGTTATGCCACATCAATGTACTGTATGTATCACATGATCTCATAATCCCGGCATATCAGCATTATAGTATGTATGACCTGAAACCATCAGCATGCCACATCAATGTACTGTATGTATCACTTGATCTCATAATCTTGTGACATCAGCATCACAGTATGTATGACCTGAAACTATCAGCATGCCACATAAATGTACTGTATGTATCACCTGAACTCATAATCCTGTCATATCAGCGTTACAGTATGTATGACCTGAAACCATCAGCATGCTACATCAATGTACTGTATGTATCATGTGATCTCATAATCTTGTGACATCAGCATCATAGTACATATGACCTCAAACCATCAGTGTGCTACACAGCCATGTCAAACAGCCAGTGTGTTGTGTAAAACCATCTTGTCATGAACATGGTCTGCTGCATGAAAAACTCTCCTGTTTCAATCTACAGAGGCTGTCGGTATCTCTGTTTGTGATGCAGATGGCACCGTTCTTTCAAACTGCAGTAAAATTAAAGCAAGTTCAGACACTTATCAGGAATCTGTACAGTCATTTGGAGAGCACAGACTGAACATAGTCTTCATTCATTCATCTATACCCATAATCATGTGGAAAGCATGTACTTCATGATGAACAGCTGTAAAGCCAATACGAAGATAGAAGGCTGAACAGGTAATAAACATTCACTTCACACATTCTGCCCCCAGCTGCAGAAGAACTTGAACTACTCCAGCTTCCACTGGAGACCTGCAATGAGTATCCTAGAGCCATAGCACTACTACACTCTGCGTTTTTATTTCTCAGAGGAACTGTTCACATATGGCCACAGCACAAAGACTATGTCTGTCTGGTCAACAGAAGAGGTTGCTATCTATGAGTCATCACAGCAATAGGAAATCATACGGAGGTCAATTGCCTGAACAGCATGATACTGAAGACTTCAAACTCCACTCAGGAAATTATTCTGATGCATGCATGTCTTTGTTTACATGTTCATTTCATTGATACTGAACAATTTTCAAGGAATCAATAATATATGACAATACACTGTATCAATACTGAAGACTATTTTAAATGTCATTATGTCACACAAAGCTAAAGGTTATTCAATGAACGTTCCATGAAAATACCCTTAAAAATAAGCAAATCAAAATGTTTTAATGTCACAAACTCATTTTACTGTACCACTTTCTGAAACACTGGTCCAGGGTATTTGAAGAGCATATGCAGTTGTAGAGTAGATAGGACTACAGTGAGGCGAAAGTTTCTTGTTCTCCACAATTTAAAACAAAAAAGAAAAAAAATCTGCCATGATTTCTGCCTAGAACAGTCTGTCAACTTGATAAAATGATCCAGTGTTTCCATTATCTGCTTCCTCCTCCCAGACAACTCTTTCCCACTGCACAGCACATCCACATACCATATCAGTTCACACAGTACACTACACACACCCATTCACACAGTGCACACACACTAATCACAATCATCCACACCCCATTCACACAGTCACAACAGTATACCACACCACAGCCTCACTTCACAAGTGCACAGACAGTACACCACTACGCCATACTCATTCCACAGTGCACAGCACACTACACCACACACGACACACCTCACTTCACACAGTGCACAGCACACTACACCACACACACCATACCTCACTTCACACAGTGCACAGCATACTACACCACACTCATACCTCACATACAGTCACACACACTACCCAACCACACTTCACACAGTGCACAGACAGTACACCACACACCACACCCACTCACACAGTGCACAGACTACACACACACGCCATACCCACTTCACACAGTGCACAGCACACTACACCAACACCCATACCACACTTCACACAGTGCACAGACACACCTACACCAACATGCCATACCTCACTTCACACAGTGCACAGCACACTACACCACACACCACACTCACTTCACACAGTACACAGACAGTACACCACACACCTACACCTCACTTCACACAGTGCACAGCACACTACACCACACACACCACACCTCACTTCACACAGTGCACAGCACATACACCACACACGCCAACCTCACTTCACACAGTGCACAGACATACACCCACACGCCATACCTCACTTCACACAGTGCACAGACATACACCCACACACCACACACCTCACTCACACAGTGCACAGACAGTACACCACACACTCCACACCTCACTTCACCAGTGCACAGACAGTACACCACACACGCCATACCTCATTACAGTCATCACCACACCCATACAAGGCACAGCACACACACCACACACCCAACCTCACTTCACACAGTGCACAGACATACACCACACACCCACACCTCACTTCACACAGTGCACAGACAGTACACCACACACGCCATACCTCACTTCCACAGGCACTAGCACACTACACCACCACACACTCACACCACCCACCCACTATCACACACAGTGCACAGACGTACACCACACACCACACCCACTTCACACATGCACAGCAGTACACAACACGCCATACCTCACTTCACACAGCACTACCTCACATCACACACGTCATCACATCCAGACATACACCACACACCATACCTCACTTCACACAGTGCACAGCACACTACACCACACACACCACACCTCACTTCACACAGTGCACAGACAGTACACCACACACCCACACCTCACTTCACACAGTGCACAGCACACTACACACACACACCAACCTCACTTCACACAGTGCACAGACATACACCACACACCCATACCTCACTTCACACAGTGCACAGACAGTACACCACACACACCATACCTCACTTCACACAGTGCACAGACAGTACACCACACACACCCATACCTCACTTCACACAGTGCACAGACAGTACACCACACACCACACCTCACTTCACACAGTGCACAGACAGTACACCACACACACCAACCTCACTTCACACAGTGCACAGACAGTACACACACACCCACACCTCACTTCACACAGTGCACAGACAGTACACCACACAGCCATACCTCACTTCACACAGTGCACAGACAGTACACCACACACACCCATACCTCACTTCACACAGTGCACAGACACTACACCACACACACCACACCCACTTCACACAGTGCACAGACAGTACACACACACACGCCATACCTCACTTCACACAGTGCACAGACAGTACACCACATACACCATACCCACTTCACCAGTGACACAGTACATCACACACCCCACACTCACTTCACACAGTGCCACAGCCCACACACTACAACTCACTTCACACAGTGCACAGACAGTACACCACACACACCATACCTCACTTCACACAGTGCACAGACACTACACCACACTCACACACCTCACTTCACACAGTGCACAGACAGTACACCACACATGCCATACCTCACTTCACACAGTGCACAGACAGTACACCACACACGCCAACCTCACTTCACACAGTGCACAGACATACACCACACACCATACCTCACTTCACACAGTGCACAGACAGTACACCACACACGCCATACCTCACTTCACACAGTGCACAGCACACTACACCATACACGCCACACCACACTTCACACAGTGTCACAGACAGTACACACACACACACCACACCTCACTTCACACAGTGCAACAGACAGTACACCAACACACCACACCCACTTCACACAGTGCACAGACAGTACACCACACACTCCACCTCACTTCACACAGTGCACAGACAATACACCACACACTCACCATCACCTCACTTCACACAGTGCACAGACAGTACACCACACACCAACCTCACTTCACACAGTGCACAGACAGTACACCACACACTCCACACCTCACTTCACACAGTGCACAGACAATACACCACACATGCCATACCTCACTTCACACAGTGCCAAAGCAGTACACCACACACGCCATACCTCACTTCACACAGTGCACAGCCCACTAACCCACACACGCACACCACACTTCACACAGTTCACAGACAGTACACCACACACGCCATACCTCACTTCACACAGTGCACAGCACACTACACCAACACGCCACCCACCCAACCACTTCACACAGGCCAGACATACACACACCCCACACACTCACACAGTGCACAGACAGTCACAACACCCATACCTCACTTCACACAGTGCCAGCATACACCACCCATATCTCACTTCACACAGTGCACAGCACACCACACACGCCACACCACACTCACACAGTGCACAGACAGTACACCAACACCCATACCTCACTTCACACAGTGCACAGACATACACCAACAGCCAACACTTCACACAGTGCACAGCACATCACACAGCCACACACACTTCACACAGTGCACAGACAGTACACCACACACTCCATACCTCACTTCACACAGGCACAGACAGTACACCACACGCCACACCACACTTCACACAGTGCACAGACAGTACACACACATGCCACACTACACTTCACACAGTGCACAGACAGTACACCACACACGCCATACCTCACTTCACACAGGGCACAGGACAGTACACCACACACGCCATACCTCACTTCACCAGTGCACGACAGTACACCACACACGCCACACCACACTCACACAGTGCACAGACAGTACCCACACACGCCACCACACTTCCACAGTGCGTAGCAGTACACACACACAGCCATACCTCACTTCACGCAGTGCACAGACAGTACACCACCACACACCAGCCACACCACACTTCACACCATGCACTACAGCACAACATCAAGACACATGTCTTCCACACCCCACAGTGAAGCCACACAGTCCCACTGCGCACTCCCACAGCAACACCACCCCACAGCCTGACCTGCCGAGGCAGCTTGATGTGGTTCTGTAGGATCTTGCAGACGTCCGTGTGGTGCAGGCACTCTGTGTGGCCACAGTCCACAAACCACACCCTCACACAGCCTCCTGTCATGACCTCTGTGACCAGGGCCCGGTACCAGCGGCCGTCTTTTTGGCTCTTGGCCACACACTTCATGCCTGACACACACACAGCACTGGCCTGTCATGTCTGGGTCACCACTGGTGCCATCAGCCTGGGAGAATACTCTCTCTCTCTCTCTCTTTTTCTCTCTCTCTCTCACATGCTTGCATAATGTGCTCATATGAGTAGAAGGTAAGAAACGTCATAAGGAAAAAAAAAAAAAAAAAGAAAGAACACACACACAAAAATGAAAGAATTCTTAAATTAAAGATAAGATATTACTGATGCGTCCAGTGAAGTAACAATGCCATCATCGCACACAGACATCAACACAGCAGGAGACAACTGAAGTACTGCTCACCCTTCTTGGGGCAGAAGACGGCGTAGTTCTGACTGTTCTCCCCTGAATAAATGTCCTGCAAGTTCCAGTTCAGGCGGTGTAGATACTCCATGTTGGACTTCACCCTCCACTGTGCCAACACATTGTTTTCCTCCGTCATTTTACACCTCCGTCTCAAGGTCACCTATCTTAATTGTCCAACTACACTCACTAAAAAACAAAAACAAAAACAAAAAAAAACCCCGAAAGAAAGGAAAGAAAGCAAGAAAACTTCCGTTTCTTTTAAAGAGCCATTATGCATACAATGTTTAAAGTAACTGGCAGCATGGGGTTTCAGCAAAAAGTCATTAAGCACCATCATGTCACTTTTGTGCCTGCTTCGGCACACAACTAACAGACCTGCAAGAACCTGGTGAACTGTTCTTTTGTGCGGTGCCCCAATGACTTTTCACACAGCTAAGGGAAAGAAAATGTATGCCATTATGCAATGACTTTTCACACGGTGAAGGGAAAGAAAATGTATGCCATTATGCAATGACTTTTCACACGGTGAAGGGAAAGAAAATGTATGCCATTATGCAATGACTTTTCACACGGCGAAGGGAAAGAAAATGTATGCCATTATGCAATGACTTTTCACACGGCGAAGGGAAAGAAAATGTATGCCATTATGCAATGACTTTTCACACGGTGAAGGGAAATAAAATGTATGCCATTACGCCATGACTTTTCACACGGCGAAGGGAAAGAAAATGTATGCCATTATGCAATTACTTTTCACACGGCGAAGGGAAAGAAAATGTATGCCATTATGCAATGACTTTTCACACGGCGAAGGGAAAGAAAATGTATGCCATTATGCAATGACTTTTTGCATACACGGTGAACGGAAAGAAAATGTATGCCATTATGCAATGACTTTTCACACAGCTAAGGGAAAGGAAATGTATGCCATTAAGCAATGACTTTTCACACAGTGAAGGGAAAGGAAATGTACGCCATTATGCACACAACGTTTATGATAAACAGCAGCGTAACCATGGGGTTTAAAAAAGTAACAAAAAAAAAGATCGTCCCAGAATCCAAAAAACAAAAATTTATGTGCTGCCAGACAGTGCATAATTTATAGGTCTCGATCATTTTTCCATGGCATTTCTGTCTGTGATTTCACCCAACTCACCAAACTGCAAAATGTAGTGGTCCATTAAGGACATACACATAACATCCATAACTAAAGATTTAGAAAGCAAAGTTTTTCATTCAAATATATCAATGTATGGCATATAGATGTAAGCAAGCCTTTACCTGTTCTGTTGGATCTTATTGACTTTGTTTTCTTTTCAGGGCACAAAACTTTTGCAGTATGAGTAACTACCAATGCTAAAATTAGTCTGGAAGCAAAATTGTGCCTGAAATTTGTCAATATTTGAGGACATGGTCAGTAATAGTCAAGTTTTCAAAATAATGAACTGATAATCAACACACACATGATAGAAAAACTCACAACTGTTTGAGGTGAGGAAGTGGTGGGAATAGGGGGAGGATGTGTGTGTGTGTGTGTGTGTGTGTGTGTGTGTGTGTGTGTGTGTGTGTGTGTGTGTGTGTGTGTGCGTGCGTGCGTGCGTGCGTGCGTGCGTGTGTGCTAACCTGTGCAATGAAGTTGCATGGATTCTCCACACTTTTCACCACCAAGTCCAGCATCTCTCCATCACGAGCCTTGGCCAGAGAGATGTAGTCATTTTTCATATGCACGCCTACACAGCACAGAACCACACACACATACATACTCACTTAAACTTTGTGGATGCACATCTAAGCATAGCAGTCATCAAAGCATAAGAAACATTTCCTCATACCTACCTGTCCTGACAAATGCCTTATCCCTATTTAGCACGGGATATTCCAATACTATCAAGATAAAGTAAAAAACAAAACTAGGGGAGCAGGGAGCTAACTGTGCCTCCACAACCAGTCAGTCTCACAGAGTGATCACCTGAAAATTCACTTCATGATACCTAAACATAGGTCAGTTTTCATGCCTTCCCTCCACTATGCTAGGAGGTGGGAGGGAGTCCCAGCATTTGGACAGTTAATACAGTAATCATATTTTTCATCAGTGAAATTCCCTTTCCTCATATTTACCTGACCAAGCAAACGCAAGAATAAAGAGAAGCAAGGTGGGAAGCACGCTCTCCTGAAGAGGGAGGCAATGCACCCACACAAGAATGACGGCATAATTCCCCATTGCACCCACACAAGAATGATGGCATAGTTCCCCATTGCACCCACACAAGAATAATGGCACAGTTCCCCATTGCACCCACACAAGAATGATGGCATAGTTCCTTGCACCCACAGATGATGCATGTACCCACACAAGAATGATGGCATAGTTCCCCATTGTACCCACACAAGAATGATGGCATAGTTCCCCACTGCACCCACACAAGAATGACGGCATAGTCCCCCATTGTACCCACACAAGAATGATGGCATAGTTCCCCACTGCACCCACACAAGAATGACGGCATAGTCCCCCATTGTACCCACACAAGAATGATGGCATAGTCCCCCATTGTACCCACACAAGAATGATGGCATAGTTCCCCACTGCACCCACACAAGAATGACGGCATAGTCCCCCATTGTACCCACACAAGAATGATGGCATAGTCCCCCATTGTACCCACACAAGAATGACGGCATAGTTTCCCACTGCACCCACACAAGAATGATGGCATAGTTCCTCATGCCCAGAACTTGGAATGAAAGGCCACTGTGGGCCTTACCCTACATGTCCCCATGCTTGGTCTGGAAGTGAGTGGATCTGTCCCCGCTCTCCCTGAGAGAATGGTGACAAGCAACAAGAGCACCTGTATGAGAAATCAGGAACAGAAGAAGATCCTGTTCCAAGACATATAGGGATGTGTATAAGTATAAACAATTATCACCAAAGCAAACAAAAATCACACCCAAAATAACCAAAGGGCAAAAATTGTATCTCTCCAATATATGCACACACACACACACACACACACACACACAACGTGCACGCACGCACACACACAGAGACAGACACGCCACACACTTTACCAGGAGAGTGCTGAGGGGTGGTGGGGGTGGCGACTGCAGGGTGTGCCAGGCCCAGGAAGATGAGAGTGTCCCTGAGGGAGGTGGGCTGGTCATCCACACAGTGTCTGTTGGTCTCCAGCCTCATCAGGTCCACAGACAGCGCCCCCACCCCTTCCTCCATCACCTGAACACATGGCCAACCACATCAGCAGTCAACAACTCACTTCCTCACACCCCTCACCTCTGTCAACCTTTGAGGAACAACACCAGTCATTCTGTTGAGGAAAGGGCTCATTCATTCTTTCACGATGGGCATGGCAGCAAAATGTCACTTCCCTGCAGCCACGTCCTCCACACATGCTTACAACCACTGAAAATGCCTGGTTTTCACACTTTCTGATTTTATTTTATATCCCCATCTTCTTCTTCTGCTGCGTATGCAGGCTGATACTCCTGCAGACACTCTTTATATGGACAGGCAAGTATTAATCCCATCTACCCAGCAAAGGGAGTGGAGTTTTGTGTGCATGACCGTTTTTTATCCTGCCATTAAGGCAGCCATACTCCATCTTCAGGAGAGGTGCATGCTATGTGTAACGTGTCATCCATACCAACGGCCGAACTGGTCTTCTCTTCCGAAAGTTGGTGATGGGATTTTACGTGTGTGCAAGATGTTATACGTGCGTTCACAAACGGAACCTCGGTTTATAGTCTCATTTGAAGGACTGTATGGGAAATGGAGTCAGAACTAATGTTAACTCCGAAGGAAAATCCCCCTGTACCGAAACGGCCCGGCGGATATTCGAACCTGCGACCCTTGGATTACGAGTCCGTCGCTCTACCAACTGAGCTTATTTCGGCCCCGATTTTACATCCCCTAATAATAATGACGAGCAATTGTTATATATCAATGGAAAGGGTAAAACACAAACTTTGCAATGAGCACAGACTTAAATATATTTTGGGTAAAATAGCAATGCTACAGTTATGGAAACAACATAACTAAAACAGAGGAGTACACAATCTTGTTTACATTTATTTGGCTGGTAAAAAAGGGGCATAAAATTTCACTCTTACTGTGAATAGTTGCAGAGAAAGCCTGAGGTATTCAATATTGTAATCCAAGTGAAAAAAAACAACATAAGAAATGAAAATAAATCATTATACACTGTACACACTTTTCACTGTTTTGGCTTCAGACGATATGACGTATAAACCTGTTAAATACACACAGCAAATAAATCAAACTCAGATTCTTTTTGATGAACTTGTACATATTTACCTCCCTCATCCTCTGAACCCCTTTGTTGAACCAATTCTAACACCTCATGTCATGCCACGTCTCTTCTTCTGCCCGACATGTAGGCACGGCAGGAAATTCCGCATGTGCCTTTTACAACAATTCCCAGTGCCAGATGCGTCTCTTTGTCTGGACTACTCTGGGGTCACAACGGTCATCGCTAGTGCATGCAAACTTCCTCATTCCAATGGGTAGAATCCTGTTCTAAATATTTAGGGCACTGCATCCCCTTGACCATAGACGAGAGAACAGGGGATTTTTTTAATTGTAGTGACGGAACGGAGGCATGGCTCATCCAGGGAGTACAGCAGCATTGCTGTAACCATGGAACAGCTCGTTGTGAACGGGTCAACTGAGCTGCCATAAATATCACACGACACGGCAGGTTAAAGGGTGCAGTTCCCCCAAGAAAAAAATGTGGCTGACGGTATGTGCGGTACACAGTGAAATAATCTAGTACAGAAGCACATCAAATAGTGTCCTTAAACAAACCTTTCACCTTTTAACTACCATTCCTGCCCTACATTGCCTACCTGCCAAAGTTTACCACCCATCCATCTTACATTGTGTCCCCAGATAGCTTACTTGGAAAGCTTCGAGTGTTAAGATGCAATCTTTAAGGATATTCATTGGTGCAGAAATGTAAGGGCTTCAATAAATGATTAAATGTTTAAAAGCATTTTCCAGCTCATGTTCAGACTGACTGTTGATTGCAGTGATAGCTTACAATCCATTCAGCATGGCTGTGGATGACTGAGCTACCAAGGTGTCACTGAATAGTTAACGATAGCTCAGGAAACCATGTTGACTCTATGAGCTACCAAGGTGTCACTGAATAGTTAACGATAGCTCAGGAAGCCATGTTGACTCTATGAACTACCAAGGTGTCACTGAATAGTTAACGATAGCTCAGGAAGCCATGTTGACTCTATGAACTACCAAGGTGTCACTGAATACTTAACGATAGCTCAGGAAGCCATGTTGATTCTATGAACTACCAAGGTGTCACTGAATACTTAACGATAGCTCAGGAAGCCATGTTGACTCTATGAACTACCAAGGTGTCACTGAATACTTAACGATAGCTCAGGAAGCCATGTTGACTCTATGAACTACCAAGGTGTCACTGAATACTTAACGATCGCTCAGGAAGCCATGTTGACTCTATGAACTACCAAGGTGTTACTGAATAGTTAATGATAGCTCAGGAAGCCATGTTGACTCTATGAACTACCAAGGTGTCACTGAATACTTAACGATCGCTCAGGAAGCCATGTTGACTCTATGAACTACCAAGGTGTTACTGAATAGTTAATGATAGCTCAGGAAGCCATGTTGACTCTATGAACTACCAAGGTGTCACTGAATAGTTAACGATGGCTCAGGAAGCCATGTTGACTCTATGAGCTACCAAAGTGTCACTGAATACTACCAAGGTGTCACTGAATACTACCAAGGTGTCACTGAATACTTAACGATGGCTCAGGAAGCCATGTTGACTCTATGAGCTACCAAGGTGTCACTGAATACTTAACGATGGCTCAGGAAGCCATGTTGACCCTATGAGCTACCAAGGTGTCACTGAATACTTAACGATGGCTCAGGAAGCCATGTTGACTCTATGAGCTACCAAGGTGTCACTGAATACTTAACGATGGCTCAGGAAGCCATGTTGACTCTATGAACTACCAAGGTGTCACTGAATACTTAACGATGGCTCAGGAAGCCATGTTGACTCTATGAACTACCAAGGTGTCACTGAATAGTTAACGATGGCTCAGGAAGCCATGTTGACTCTATGAACTACCAAGGTGTCACTGAATACTTAACGATCGCTCAGGAAGCCATGTTGACTCTATGAACTACCAAGGTGTTACTGAATAGTTAATGATAGCTCAGGAAGCCATGTTGACTCTATGAACTACCAAGGTGTCACTGAATAGTTAACAATGGCTCAGGAAGCCATGTTGACTCTATGAGCTACCAAAGTGTCACTGAATACTACCAAGGTGTCACTGAATACTACCAAGGTGTCACTGAATACTTAACGATGGCTCAGGAAGCCATGTTGACTCTATGAGCTACCAAGGTGTCACTGAATACTTAACGATGGCTCAGGAAGCCATGTTGACCCTATGAGCTACCAAGGTGTCACTGAATACTTAACGATGGCTCAGGAAGCCATGTTGACTCTATGAGCTACCAAGGTGTCACTGAATACTTAACGATGGCTCAGGAAGCCATGTTGACTCTATGAACTACCAAGGTGTCACTGAATACTTAACGATGGCTCAGGAAGCCATGTTGACTCTATGAACTACCAAGGTGTCACTGAATAGTTAACGATGGCTCAGGAAGCCATGTTGACTCTATGAACTACCAAGGTGTCACTGAATACTTAACGATGGCTCAGGAAGCCATGTTGACTCTATGAGCTACCAAGGTGTCACTGAATACTTAACGATGGCTCAGGAAGCCATGTTGACTCTATGAGCTACCAAGGTGTCACTGAATAGTTAACGATGGCTCAGGAAGCCATGTTGACTCTATGTAGTACCAAGGTGTCACTGAATACTTAACGATAGCTCAGGAAGCCATGTTGACTCTATGAACTACCAAGGTGTCACTGAATAGTTAACGATGGCTCAGGAAGCCATGTTGACTCTATGAACTACCAAGGTGTCACTGAATACTTAATGATAGCTCAGGAAGCCATGTTGACTCTATGAACTACCAAGGTGTCACTGAATACTTAACGATAGCTCAGGAAGCCATGTTGACTCTATGAACTACGAAGGTGTCACTGAATAGTTAACGATAGCTCAGGAAGCCATGTTGACTCTATGAACTACCAAGGTGTCACTGAATAGTTAACGATGGCTCAGGAAGCCATGTTGACTCTATGAGCTACCAAGGTGTCACTGAATACTACCAAGGTGTCACTGAATACTTAGCGATGACTCAGGAAGCCATGTTGACTCTATGAGCTACCAAGGTGTCACTGAATACTTAACGATGGCTCAGGAAGCCATGTTGACTCTATGAGCTACCAAGGTGTCACTGAATAGTTAATGATGGCTCAGGAAGCCTTGTTGACTCTATGAGCTACCAAGGTGTCACTGAATAGTTGACGATGGCTCAGGAAGCCATGTTGACTCTAAAGAGGCATCTGCTGTGGCTTAAAACCATGGTGACTGTGTACAAAAGCCAAGAAGTGGGGAAGCAGCTCTGAGGCCACTAATGGCTTCCAGGTTTTCTGTGACCAGGTGACTGCAACTTACGACATCAACAACACACATGCATACACATGCACAGTAATCTGCATCACCTACACAATTTTTTCTTCTTTCAAAATTTGGTGTAATTCAGATTTCATCTGTTGTTTTTTTTCTAAAGAAACAAAGTTTCACTGTAAGAAGCTTGGCAGTATGAGGGTTAAACAACAATTCACCGGGTTCCATCATTTTTATTCACTCCTAATCCACCCCATTCTTCTGGCTCCTGTACGTGGGATCAGTTATTTTCTGTTCAACTGCTGAAGATCATGAGACAGTTTAGTTCTAATAATGAAGTAGTGGACAGTACACGTTTCAAGACTATTTCACACATTTTTTTTCTCTGCTTTCCTTTCGAGATTTTTTGGTCAGAAATGTTAAAATGTGACTGTTTTGAGATCAAGTGATGGTAGCTGGAGTCAGTAACAGCACTCTGTCAGGTCTCCATACTCAAGAAACAGTTAACTGTTGACAGGACTTACAGTGTTAACTGATTCTGGCATTAGTGTCCCTGGTTTCTGCATATCGGGTTTTCTTCCCATTCAACCATTCCTACTCCTTTTTTTTTCCATACCATTTTCATTTGCTGAACTCAACTGATGAAACAAAACAACTACCACCCAAAAACATATACTTCCCATGAGGTACTTCTGCTTCTGTCATTTGATCCTACTGACCACACAACTGTACACCTACAGGAGGATACTTGTTAGGTTTCTTTCCACATTTTAGTCAGTAGAATTTTCTGTTTTTGTGTTCTTCTTTTTTTAATGATTTTAAAGATTTTTTGAGGGGGACAAAAACGCATGATTTCCAAAACACCACAACCACCATCATCTGAAATCCACTATAATGGGGAAAATCTATATATCTATCGAGTCTTTCGCTTTGTGTTCAGTTTTGTCGGCTATCAGAAAACAGTCTTCTTTCTTGTGAAGTATGGGGAGTTTGTGTTATACTCCCTGTTTGGCTAGTATACTTACCATGTCAGACCATAGCATTCAACGGCAGTTAGCCAGCTCTGTCAGGCCGAATTTTTTCCGTGGCCAATGCAGTCATAAGACAGTCACGTGATGTCCCCCACTTCCGGCCCCGGAAGAAGCCAGTGTCAACTTCCTATACGTCATTCAGCGAGGCCTGGTGTATGGTAACCCCGAGAACCTTGGCGCCAGAGGGGAAGGTAGGGAGGGAATTAGAGTCTGACATGGTAAGTATACTAGCCAAAACAGGGAGTATAACACAAACTCCCCATTTTGGCGTCATATACTTTACCATGTCAGACCATAGCAGAATTTAAAGGAATCGGAGGAGGGCGAGCGCCCTAGTGGTTCTTGGGGTTGACCGATATGGCTGCATTGGCCGCCACAAAGGAAATCCCCTTAGACCCATCAGCTCTGGTCATGCGGATATCCCTCAGGTAAAAATTAATGAAGGGATTTTCCGAACGCCAGTAGGCTGCCTCCAGCAGGTGGCGCACGGGGACAGAGTACTGGAACGCTGTGGAAGTGGCCAGTGCTCTGACCTCGTGGGCCCTGGGTGATAGGACAGGGAGATCCTTGTACGCCTGAGCGTAGGTAGATCTCACCGTCTTGGAGAGCCACCTGGAGATAGTTCCCGCCGAGATATCTCTAGTATTGTTGGGGTTGAGGGAGATAAGGAGTCGTCTCTGGGAGGAGCGCCTGGGGCGTGTGCGTTCCCAGTAGTACCTGAGACACCTGGAGGGGCAAAGGTCCATGTCTCCATCTTTTTCTCCCTTTCCCAAGATGTCCGTCAGGGAACGGATGACGAGGAAGGGAGAGGGGGTGCCCGGTTCTTGATTCTTTGCCAAGAACTCCGGAAGGAACTTGAGAGAGACTGAGCCGTCCCTGTGGAAGGCGATATCTCTGGGGTCACCGCTGAGGGCGTGAATCTCACTTCGTCTTCTGGCCGAGGCCAGGGCGAGGAGAAAGGTGGTCTTAAGGGAGAGGAGGTCAAAAGGAATAGAAGCAATGGGTTCAAAAGGGGGTTTTCTGAGGGCATCGAGGACCGTAAAAAGGTCCCAGAGGGGGATGCGCCTAGGGGACTGGGCTTCCCGTAGAGCAACTCCTCTAGACACCTCTCTGAGCAGAAAGTCATTGTCAAAAGAAGGGCCCCCGAGTTGACGAATGGTGGTGCAGATAGCTGATCTGTAGCCCCGAATGGAGCTAGCCGACAGCTTAAGGGAAGAGGATAGGTGGGAGAGGAAATTTCCTATTTGGATGTTGGAGGGGCAGTCATGGGGAACAGAGTTATCTGAGCACCAGGCTATCCATCTCTCCCAACGGTAGTTGTAGAGGGACTCGGTGCTGGCTCTGCGAGATGCCGAGGTTAAGTCCCGTAATCCCTGAGAGGCCCCTGCCCCGGCTAGTGTGTCTAGGACGGACTGGGGTCTGTCCGAGTGGGGGGTAGCTGCAGATGTTCGCAGTTGGGCTGGCATAGAAGCCACGCGTGTAGGCGAAGCATGTTGGGATTGGAGTGAGGAAGACCTGACCGGGGTTGTCTCAGCATGTCCCAGCGAGGGCTGAGCCGGAGGGGGGGAACGTGGGTGAGGGACTTGAGGTCCGGGAACCAAGACTGGGTCGGCCACCATGGCGTTACGAGGATCAGCCTGGGTCTTTCCAGCCTCGCCTTCCTGATCACCTTGTGTAGGATGGGGAAGGGGGGAAAGGCATATGCCAGTAGGCCCGTCCAGGGGAGGGATAGTGCGTCGACTGCATACGCCTGGGGATCTGGAACGGGGGAGACGTACAGGGGCAGGCGATGGTTGAACCTGGTGGCAAACAGGTCGATCATGGGCACAAACCAATGCTCCCATACCCCCGACAGGGTATGTCTGTTGAGGGTCCACTCCGTGTGGAGGAGAGACTTCGACCTGCTGAGGGAATCCGCCAGGATGTTGCGTTTCCCTGCTATGTGTCTCGCGCGGAGGGTGATTCCCCGCGCGTGACACCAGCGAAGGAGGGCCTCTGTCCTGAGGGAGAGGCCTATGGAGCGGGCCCCTCCCCCTTTGTTGACATAGCAAGCTACCGACGTATTGTCCGTGAGGAGGAGAACAAGTCGGTGCGCGACCTTGTGTTGGAATTGGAGAAGGGCTAGCCTGACCGCTTCCAGCTCCAAGATGTTGATGTGGAGGCGTGCAGTTTGTGAGTCCCACTCCCCCGAGGCGTGACTCTCCTCCACGTGGGCCCCCCAGCCCAAGTTGGAGGCGTCTGTATAAAGTTCCAGTGGTTGGGTTGGGAGGGAGATGGGGACCCCGGTGGAGAGAGTGGTTGGAGTGAGCCACTCCTCCGTCGCCGAAATGAACCAGTGTCCGAGGGGAATGACCTGGTCCCAGCGGTCGGAGGTCTGTGACCAACGTCGGCGGAACTCCCTCTGAAGTTGGCGTTTGGGGACCCGCCCCAGGGGAATGAGGGGAGACAGGGACTCCATCATTCCTAGGAGGGAGGACAGGGTTCTGGCCGAGGTGTGGGGTGTCTGTGACAGGCGGGAGATGAGGTCCACTATGCGTGCAGACCTCTCCGGGGTCGGGGAGACTATCATGGAGATTGTGTCGAAACTCATTCCCAGGAAGGAGAACCTCTGGCTGGGAGTGAGTTCGCACTTGTTGGGGTTTGTGACAAACCCCAGTGTGGAGCACAGACTCAGGAGGCGGGTGGTGTGGGCTTGGCACTGAGCCCGGGAGGGGGCCAAGATGAGCCAGTCGTCCAGATACACTAGGAGGCGGATGTCTTCCTGCCTGGCTAGGGAGGCCATCTCCTTGACAACCTTCGTGAAGAGGAAGGGTGCCAGTGATAGGCCGAAAGGGAGGGCCCTGAACTGGAACACTCGGCCCTGCCAGACGAACCGTAGGAATCGTCTGTGGACCGGGTGAATCAGGATCTGAAAGTAGGCGTCCTTCAGGTCTATGGATGTGGCCCAGTCGAGATGATGGATGGAGTCTCGGATCTGGGTGGGGGTCTCCATCTTGAACTTGGTGGGCCTGAGGAACTTGTTGAGGGGCGAAAGATCTAGAATGGGCCTCCATCCTCCCGAGGCTTTTGGGATCACAAAGAGGTGAGAGTAGAAGCCGGGGTTTGGGTAGGAAACCTCCGCGATGGCCCCTTTCTTGAGGAGCTCTTGGACTTCCGTGCGAAGAGCTTCTGCTTTGGCGGGGGAGGGTTCGTTGGGGGAGGGAGGGGGAGATAGCATGAGGGGGGGACGCTCGTGGGCCCAAGGAAGGCGAAACCCTTCCTGTAGCACCGCCACTATCCAGGGGTTGAGGCGCATACGTCTCCACTGGTGGGCATGCCGGGAGAGGCTGCCCGCCCGGGGGGGCGAGGGTCTGGGCTGGTGGGAGGGGGATAGGGCGAGGGGGGGTGCTACCTGATCTAAGTCCACCTCGGGCTGTCTCCCTAGTCAGCTCCGGGAGCGTGACTGTTGGCCGAACCGAAAATTTTGCTGATGGGGTTTTGGCTTAGGCCTTGGGAGAAGATTAGGTCGCTTGGCGGGCCGTGCGGTGCGGGAAGGCGATTGCCTGGGATAGGGTCTGTGCCTGGGGAAGGAACGAAGTGGGGGTCTAGCAGGGCGTGGCGGTGGCCTGGGCGCAAAGGACACAGCCTGCTTGCGTTCCTCAACTGCTTGGGCTATGACGTCAGCCGAGTAGTCGCCAAAGAGCGATTGGTCCTGGCCCGGGATGCATCGCAGGGCTGCCTTAAGCGTCGGGGAGAGAGAGGTCCGCGCCAGCACGGCATCTCTCGCGACCAACAAGCAGTTGAAGTGGCTTCTGGCTGCGCTGTCCGCCGCAGCCGAAAGGTGATGCGAAATCCTGTTAACTAAGTGTCGCATGAAAGGATCGCTGAACAAGCGAGGGTCAGGCTCTTGGTGCTCCTCAGAGCCCGAGTCCCCCGGTACTGGGATGGCACCATCATCCTCCGGCCATAGAGCCTCCGCTCGCTGAAGGAGCATGCCCAAGTAGGTGTGTCCCGCCGTGGTGTGGAGGATGCCCATCCTGGCTACTCGGTCCCATTCCTTCAGGTTCTTAAATGAGATGGTGCCGGAAGTAGGGGGGGGCAGGTGGGGGATCAACCGACGGTCCGACTGGGAAATGCCCATCTCCCTGGTCACGGGATTGTCCGTAAACAAGGAGGAGACTGAGGGGTTCTTGCGGTCCCCGAGGAGGAAACCGACCTGGGCTGCATGTGGGGCCGAGAGGGGTCCCTGTCCTGGTGGAGGGATGGCGTGCGCACCCCTGGCGCGAGTTGCTGGGCCTTCCCAAATTGAGGCGAGGGATTGGGGGGCAACGATCTTTGGTCTAGATCTCTGGGCCGGGGGGGGACCGGCGAAATGGGAGAGGGAGAGAACTTCTTCAGCGGGTGCGGCCTCCCTCCTAACGAGGTCTGGTCGCCACCGTTCTATCGTGCGGACATCGTACAATGAGGTGGAGGCTAGTTCTTCCTCATCGTCCGCCTCAGGGAGGTACTGGTCCTGAGAGGGTTCATAGCACCCGTCATCAGGAGGTAAGTCGAGGGGTGCCTGTAGTGAGTCCCCGGTGGCCCTATAATCGGCGGCCGGGACATCGTCCTGCCGATCGGACAGCTCCCGAGGAGGGAGACCAAGGTCGACCCAGGCAAGTGAGGCCGGGTGCCACATTCGACCATATAGCTGGTCGTACTGGGTGTTGGCGTTAAGCCACTGGTCTCTCTCGGGGGCATAGAGCCACCGGTCCCCGGGGAGGTAAACGGGCTGTGGCGGCCCTGGGGTGTAGGCAGAAAATCCCCGGGGACCCGGGTAACCTGAATCACTGTTGGGGGGGTCTTGAGAGGCCGTGGCCTGTCGTCCCCGTCCAGGTCCGTGCACTGTACCATACACGTCCTTGGAATGGGCCTGGGAGGGCCATAATGGTATGGAGGAGGATGCGGAAGTCGAGCCCCCAACCCGCGAAAGTGCGGATTGGTCAGGATGCGGTCCCGTGTTCCTCCCCCTGGAGGAATATGTCAGGTTACCCTTGGTCCCGCTGGTAGATCCTCCCCCCGGAGGAGCGGGACCGCGGACGTTGCCCAAATGGGGATCCGAAAAGGTCGGTTCCCCAACGTCCAATACCCCTAGGGAAGAAGGTGACGTTCGATCGGGGTAGGTCGACCGTCCTTGTGCATGGGCACGGCCGGGCCCATGGCGCGGCGTGCCCGCACGCCCAGGATTATGGACACCACCGAGGTCGTGCGTCGGGGTGACCATAAGGCTGCTTCCGGAGTCGAAGCGCTCCTCGAGCTCAGGTGTTGGCTGCACCCGTGCCCGGTGGGGCCGAGCGCTATGAGTGGACGTATCAGCTTGGGGGGAAAAGGAGATACGTGACTCATCAAGGCGAGTGACGGATGGTGATTCCATCCCAGATCCGTCACCCGTGCTGGTCCGCGGCTCGGCAAGGTGCCCCGGGGGCCGAGATTCGCGTGACTCAGCATGATAGTGAGAAGTCTCCGAGCGAGTCCGTAGGCTAGAGGGCAAGCTGGCCGATGGAGAAGGGGTGGGGGAGGGCGAATTCCGTTGGCTAGTCTTTGCTCGGCAGGGCCCCTTGAGGGGAGCCTTGCCCTTAGACTTCTTGGGCAGCACCTTGAGGGGAGCTTTGCCCTTAGACTTTGCAGGCAGATCAAATGAAAGGCATTTTGAAATGGTGGCCGCTTGCCTATCAGCCTTGGGACGCCGCGGTCGTGCGTCCGTCGGTTTGGTAGACGAGGAAAGATCACGCGTCCCTTCCGCGGAGGAGTCGTCTCTGTCTACCTGAACCGTACGTTCATCGGTGTGAACGGATTGCTCTGAGATGGAATCGACCCGCGGGTTCTCCCGGGAAATTGAGCGAACTCCGAGCAGTGGAGTGGCTCGACCCGGCGGTGTCCTTCACCATGTTGGGCACAGGTGGATAGAGCAAACCCGGAACACACGACCGCAAAGAGGAGACAAGGTGGCCGATCGAGAAAATCAATTAATCTCGATCGTCCGTGTGGTGTCGTGCAAAGTGCTCGAGAGATCGACTGAAACTCGAACTACCCGTACACGCCACCGGTCGGGTGACTGGTATGGCTATTAATAGCAATCTCTTTTTGGGCACTAAATCTTAATAAGCAGATCAGTGTCACGCACCCTTACTCGAACACGTTCTACCTGTGAAGGGTATTATTGAGCACTAAACCTTAATAAGTGGAACCAGCACAAAATGCGTGTTGAACCCGAGGCTCGGCAATATGGTGGGGGAACACGACCGGCGAGCGGTGCCGACGATCGCGAGTAACAAAGTCGCGAGAGTGCTTTCTCCCCTTCATCACCTACCATCTGAATTCATGACACACTAACAACCAAATGATCATGCGAACTCCAGTCACTGTCTTCTCATGGACAGACTTGTTGCTTTCCGTATTACCACTGAACAAGACAGTAGCACTGTGATGGCAAACGGTGTACATGCCACCAGAGGGGCACAGAGAGACAGGGAGAAGCCTGCGGTCACCCACCTTCATGACAACAGTTCCCACACTGGTCATGTCAAACATCACCCTCACAGACTCCTCAGTCCAGCTTTGCACCTGCTCTTGGACACACACACACACACACACACACACACACACACACACACACACACACACACGCACGCACGCACTTACACACACACACACACACACGTGTATACACACACATGCGCGCACGTCCTCAAACACACACTTATGCATGCACGCACACGCGCGCACACACACACACCAAGTATGAAGAAAATTTGATAAACAAAAGCTGACAATGCCAAAGTTAAATTTAGATGTAAAAATAAATACTGAGATACCGAGCTACCAAATGAACACAACAACGACGACCCTTGACCTATTGGTCTTTTTCAGGCAGGACAACAAACAATACACAAACCAAATAAACAAACAAAAATAAACAGAGATAGGAAGACGAACAGGTAAATGAGTCATCAGTCACCATGAATATAATGAAACAAAGATTTTGAAATATGAGGAGGTGGGCAATGGGATAAAAAACAGGGGAAAAAAATATAAGGGGGGGGGGGGGGGGGGGGGGCATTATACTGAAAACATTAAATCCTTCACTGACAGCACATGGGGCGTCCACTGTCCATGAAGGATTGAACACCTCACACTTTAGCATCCTCTTTTCCATCTTGTCTTGTCTCCTCTCCCTTTCTACTGAAAACCTTTTTCAGTCATTTCTATAGTGAATGAAAATGTGTCTACTGTGCTTGTTTTCATCCTCATTATTTGTTTAAGTTTTTTTTTCCCATCTTGTCCTGTCTGACTGAGTCCAGGTTCTTACTGTATTTACTGTTTATTGGGCGGCCCTGCATACAAAATTTATGTTCCTATCTTAACTTCCACCGGCAGTCATCATTCCTTGAAAGTCAAACTGACAGTCCATCACTGGCAACTAGAATTATGGATGCAGCCAGTAACAATGGCATAAAAGTCCCAACGCCTAATGGCCCCAGGGCAGTGTACTCTAAGAGACTCCCCATGTCTAAAGCACAATATGACGGAAGATGGAGCCAGTCCTTCTCTGTCCACTGCCCTCACCTTCCTGAATGATGGAGCCTGTCCTTCTCTGTCCACTGCCCTCACCTTCCCTGAACGATGGAGCCTGTCCTTCTCTGTCCACTGCCCTCACCTTCCCTGAACGATGGAGCCTGTCCTCCTCTGTCCACTGCCCTCACCTTCCCTGAACGATGGAGCCTGTCCTCCTCTGTCCACTGCCCTCACCTTCCCTGAACTACCACCCCTTCACTGCTCCATCGACAGAGAAGGTTATCAGGCCATGAAAATACACCCCTACCACCGATTCCCACCTACACCTGTCAGTTCCAGAACTGAAAGCTGTGATCATTCAATCCTGGGTCCCTCCCATGCATTTCACCAGGAAAAAGTGCAGAAACTTGAGCTGTACACTTGCCCTGGGATATGATGGTAGTGCCTCAAGGGTGATAACGCACTGGATCTATCTTGTATAGGAGGCATGGTTAGCTCCCTCACTCTCCAAACATAATTTTTGTGGATCATGATATTAAGGGGATGTTCCATGCCAAGTATGAATGAGACAGTTGTTTGGACAGGTAAGAGTGAGAGAAAAACAACAACAGAAAGCTGAAAATGTTGCAGGTTTCAGATCAATCTCAGAGCAACATGCATTACACCTCCAGAAACAATATTTAAGGGTATGGAGTAAACTGGAATGATGATTCACTTGCTTTCCCACCATGGACACTGAAGAGAGAACGCAGCAGTCCTCACCTACCACTCAAAGAGTGTTACTATTTTTTGTGCCTAGGGACAGAGATCAGACGTAATCAGCAGAGACTTCCTCTTTGTTCACTAGCCTTGGAAGACAACTCTTACCATGCTCATCATCCAAGGTGAAGTGGGTTTTAAACAGAGAGAAGCTGAATAAGGGTTATGGGTTTGTGTGTCATCTCTCTTTCTCTTTTCTTTATGAATAGTATTATGTATGTGTGGCTGCACGATTCCTACCATTCTGTTAGTCCCCTTCCACTTGGGAAGAGGACGTCCCTGAATACACCTGGTGCACTTTTCATTTTCAGACGAATATGACTCTGACAGTATGAAGCTTTCAAAGAGGGCATACTCTCATGGTACCTGAGACAGTTGTTTACTACAAAGGAGCAGAGTGTTTCTATTCATTACTGATTCAATTAACTCGACAGTTTTGTGGCTTGTGGGGAAAAAACTCTTGTGAGTTGGTGGAATTTTGTTCCAGAGCAAATTATCAGAATGTGATGAGACTTCGAGAAATTTCATAAGCATTATCACCCTCTTCATCATTTTTCTTTACCCGATGACTCGGGCCCTTTTGCTGTCACTTTGTCTCTTCCAGTAAAGATAACAGTATCTGACACAGAGATCTGGAGATTTCATGGCATTTCATTCTATGAAGATGGCTCTCTGTTGATCTTAGTGAAAAGTTGATCGTGGTAGTCCTTAAGGAAATCTTCCAGCAGTGTGTTTTCTCTCCTTTGAGTAATGTCCAAACTGCCGAAAGAAACCAAGAGTTCAAATTCCAACACGCCTACATGTATTCTTTTGTTTTCTTTTTTCTTGAGCTTGTTTTCCTCTCACAGTCACTTGGCCAGTAACTTTTCTGCAAATGTATCTGAACACATACTGCTGCCTGACGCCTGCAATGACTTTCAGGAATTGCCCAGCAGTGTGGCAATGCAGAAATAACACCAGAGGAAATCAACCCACTGGACGTTCTCCTCACCTTCTTTGCTGGCATCAGGTTGTACAGCATGCACTCGTAAGCAAAGGCTGGGTGGTTCTCAAACTTCTTCTTCATGGGTCTCAATCTGCACAACCACAGACATTTACTACTGTCAATAAAGAAAGCTTCCCTATTTGCTATTGTAAACTGTGTCAACGTCTGCAAATGTCATTGCAGTTATTCAATCTGGGGCTGACTTGAATACTGGAGTACTCCCTGACCCTAAAATGTGGACACAATCATTTTGAGGTTCACACATCATACCTGTATGTTGACTTGTCTGTCTGTCTGTCTGTCCTAGGTGAACACTCAAGGGGGATCACATGGTATGGTCCACCCTCACAAACAAATGTCTCTGATGATGTGACGAATAGTTATTTACAGTTCCAAACCAAACGTGGGACACACATCTCTGTCTAAACAATCATCATTCTGCACTGACATCCACTCACTGGCTACTTGCTAGTTCAGTCCAGTTTTCTACACTTACTACCTATGAAATAGGGTAAGCAAAATGACGCTATGTGTTAAAACAAGTAATTTCTATTCAAAAAAAAAGAAAAGGAAAAAAAAAAGATTTCTGAGTGAAAATCTCATTTTCCCCTTCATCCACTTACCTGCATGCCATCAGCTCTACAGAGGGTGTCACATCTACACCTAACGACTGTAACCCGCCAAAAGAGTAGTCTCCCAGGTTTCATTTCAATCAGTATTTCCTCCTAATCTTTCCTGAACTCCTCAACCTGTTGCTTGTTTTCAGCTTTTTGTGGTTAATACTGTGATCTATTTTGCTCCCAGGAACAAAGAAAGAAAAGAGCAAAGTCACCATGCCACCCTTCAGTTCACACTTGTGAAGATGAGACCAACAGTGGAGGACTGTTTTGCTCCTACCCTGCGCTGCAGTGGGAATAGAAGACCTTTCCACTACACAGAGGCCTCTCAGACCACCTCTCCTGGACTCGCTGACAACACACTGGAACGTGAAGTGTACAGGACACCCACATCAACCTGCTGAGCCCACACTGATCAAGTTCTTGGAGAGAGGATGAGCCCTTTGAAGGGGGAAGGAGCCACTAGCTGGACATGAATCCACAAATTTCAATACTGGCCAAAGACCAATGTCTTACACCTAGACCAGCCTTCAGAGGAAGCGGTCTCAGAGTGTGGCTAAAGGGTTAGCTCTCTTCTAAGTCTTTGCACTGGGAGGCATGGAAGGGCATTTCCAATTCAGCTGCACTGCAGTCCAGCTGACCACATGAGGCCCTTTCAGAGCAGGCCATACCTATGGGGGAGCAGTGCTTCTCTGTAAAAAAACAAACGGAAATTTACACAATTCATAACATCAGAGCCAAACCAGTGATGTCCTGCAGACAGACAAATCAATGGTGCTGAAAACGGTGAACATTTCATGACCCAAGACTGACAGCCAACACCAAATATGGAGTCAACCCCGCACAAAGTCAGTGCTCACTGACCAAGACCGAGCTTGTGAGGGTGCCAACACCTGGATAACGTCCAGGGTGATGATGTCTCTGTTCTCATCTATCTCCTGACTCTGAGCAGTGCTGGCCAGACGATCACTCTCCACTTGCTGCATTTCTCAGTGGCCCTCTGAAAGCTTGTCAAGGACAGGCCTCTCCACTCCATTAGGTCCCTCCATGTCTTTTTCTGTCCGTCTTCTCTGTCCACTGGCCATACTGCCCTGCAGGATGGCTGTTACCAGGCCAGCTGTCTCTGCTACTTGCCATGTCTTACACCATCTTCCTCTTGATCATGGTGAAAAGGTCCTTCTTCATTCTTACGGTCAGGGTGATGCTGTTTCCAAGTTCCTGATTTGCAATATGATCTGTGTGAAAGATGTTCAATATCTTGCAGTTCAATGTCCTCTCCAGGATATGAACTTGTCTCTGGAGTCTCTGCACAGGGTTTAAGCTCTGCATGCACATGGAAATAAGGAGATGCCTTCAGAATGCATGCAGGGCTCCAGATCCAAGGCTGTTGTACAGGGTGAGCTCACCCTTTGTCCAACCTCATAAAAGGTGCTTCAACAGCATTGTGATCCACTCAACCAACTCTGTGGATGCGTTTGGTTTTTCATGGTGAGTTATGGCTGACCGGCAACAGTTCTGGGACCCTCTGGCAGCGAAAGGGTTCCTTTTTTTAAACTTCTTGACATGGACTTACAAGTGGCCTTAGCACGCAAACAGTACCTCACAGCCCGGCTTTTGTTGTTGAATTACAGCCAACCAAATGTGGAAAGCCATGCAGTCCTACACTACAGTGAATCAGACTCCCTCTTTTTCTCTGCAGAAGGCTCTGATTTCTGTAGTGGCCATGGACAGTCCAAGCCATGAGTCAAGAGAATGAATTCCTTGACTTAAGGCACAAAATGCTATTTGGAGAAAAAAGTCTTACTGGGGCGTGACCTCTTACATGGGCCAAATCATCCAATGAGATACTTCAATATAAGAGTTTTGGTTTCACAGTCAAACACACAAGCTGTTGATCTATTGTATGTCGTTTGTTTGGGGGACACCATGACAAGCAAGTCTGGGGGCAAAAGAATGAAACCCTGGTGACCCTCAAAATTTCTGTCCCTCCTAATATAAACAAACCTTTGTTCATGCAGGCTCTGATGGTTATAATGGGTGAACAAATGCACAAATTACTCGTGATAAAGGCTGATGACAGCCATGTACTCCAAACATTTTCAAAAGGTATTTACAAGTTATAAAGTGCGAAAGATACACATCTGTACATGGATCTGGATCCCTGGCATCAGTCTGATTTCATACACCTTCAAGATATTTTCTGTCATGTTAAAGGGTCTTCCCTCATGCTCTGTGCAATTCTGGACAGGCCTTTTGGTTTGGATCATTCATCTGTGACAGCAGCACAAAATGACACCACAGACAGTTTCCAAGTTTCTGGCCCTCCTTTCTGATTTCTTTCTGAAGTTTTCCGCCATTATTTTTTTTGTGCTCAGGGAGAGACAATTCCAAAAATATAGTCACAATCATCTTCACAACAAACCTAAAGGCAGCTATTTGAGAGACAAGAAAAAAATCTGCCCCAAAAAATTTGGTGCATTTCACTGAAGACAATCATGTGTTGCTTCAAAGACACCTGCACTTTACCTGCTGGTTGGCAGTCTCTCTGAGTTGCCATAGTCCATGAAGAAAACCTCGTAGCTGGTGGCGCCTTTGTCCTTCCCCCTCTCTGTCTTCACCGCTTTGGTGATCACAGCACGGTACCAGTGCAAGTCCTGGGAAAACTGAGCCAGCACCAGTGAACCTGTCACAACACACAGCAGGACTGTCAGTGAACCTGTCACAACACACAGCTCGACTGTCAGTGAACCTGTCACAACACACAGCATGACTGTCAGTGAACCTGTCACAACACACAGCATGACTGTCAGTGAACCTGTCACAACACACAGCCGACTGTCAGTGAACCTGTCACAACACACAGCACGACTGTCAGTGAACCTGTCACAACACACAGCACGACTGTCAGTGAACCTGTCACAACACACAGAATAACTGTCAGTGAACCTGTCAGATCAACATACAGCACGACTGTCAGTGAACCTGTCACAACACACAGCACGACTGTCAGTGAACCTGTCAGATCAACACACAGCACGACCGTCAGTGAACCTGTCACAACACACAGCACGACTGTCAGTGAACCTGTTAGATCAACACACAGCACGACTGTCAGTGAACCTGTCACAATACACAGCATGACTTTCAGTGAACCTGTCACAACACACAGCACGACCGTCAGTGAACCTGTCACAACACACAGCATGATGTCAGTGAACCTGTCACAACACACAGCACAACTGTCAGTGAACCTGTAGATCACACACACAGCACGACTGTCAGTGAACCTGTCACAACACACAGCACGACTGTCAGTGAACCTGTCACAACACACAGCACGACTGTCAGTGAACCTGTTAGATCAACACACAGCACGACTGTCAGTGAACCTGTCACAACACACAGCACGACTGTCAGTGAACCTGTCACAACACACAGCACGACTGTCAGTGAACCTGTCACAACACACAGCATGACTGCAGTGAACATGTTAGATCAACACACAGCACGACTGTCAGTGAACCTGTCACAACACACAGCATGACTGTCAGTGAACCTGTCGATCAACACACAGCATGACTGTCAGTGAACCTGTCACAACACACAGCACGACTGTCAGTGAACCTGTCACAACACACAGCACGACTGTCAGTGAACCTGTCACAACACACACACGACTGTCAGTGAACCTGTCAGATCAACACACAGCACGACTGTCAGTGAACCTGTCACAACACACAGCATGACTGTCAGTGAACCTGTCACAACACACAGCATGACTGTCAGTGAACCTGTTAGATCAACACACAGCACGACTGTCAGTGAACCTGTCACAACACACAGCACGACTGTCAGTGAACCTGTCACAACACACAGCACGACTGTCAGTGAACCTGTCAACAACACACAGCACGACTGTCAGTGAACCTGTTAGATCAACACACAGCACGACTGTCAGTGAACCTTTTAATCAACACACAGCATGACTGTCAGTGAACCTGTCACAACACACAGCATGATACTTCAGTGACACTGTCAGATCAACACACACATCTGCCACCGACTGTCAGTGAACCTGTCAGATCAACACACAGCACACTGTCAGTGAACCTGTCACATACAACACAGCATGACTGTCAGTGAACCTGTCATCAACACACAGCACGACTGTCAGTGAACCTGTCACAACACACAGCACAACTGTCAGTGAACCTGTTAGATCAACACACAGCACGACTGTCAGTGAACCTGTCACAACACACAGCATGACTGTCAGTGAACCTGTCACAACACACAGCACTGACTGTCAGTGAACCTGTAACACACACACACTTCAACCCACAACAACAGCATGACTGTCAGTGAACGCACACACACATACTGTCAGTGAACTCAACACACACAGCACGAACTGTCAGTGAACCTGTCAGATCAACACACAGCACGACTGTCAGTGAACCTGTCACAACACACAGCACGACTGTCAGTGAACCTGTCACAACACACAGCACGACTGTCAGTGAACCTGTACAACACACGCAGATGCAGTGAACAGATCACATACAGCACGACTGTCAGTGAACCTGTTAGATCAACACACAGCATGACTGTCAGTGAACCTGTCACAACACACAGCATGACTTCAGTGAACCTGTCAGATCAACACACAGCACGACTGTCAGTGAACCTGTCAGATCACACACAGCACAACTGTCAGTGAACCTGTCACAATACATATACACAGCATGACTTTCAGTGATGAACACTGTCATAACACACAGCACAACTGTCATGAACCTGTCACAAACAACACAGCAACTGTCAGTGAACCTGTTAGATTCAACCACACACAGCACGACTGTCAGTGAACCTGTCAACAACACACACGAGCATGAACTGTCAGTCAACCTGTCAGATCAACACACAGCACGACTGTCAGTGAACCTGTCACAACACACAGCATGACTGTCAGTGAACCTGTCACAACACACAGCACGGCTGTCAGTGAACCTGTCAGATCAACACACAGCACGACTGTCAGTGAACCTGTCACAACACACAGCACGACTGTCAGTGAACCTGTCACAACACACAGCACGACTCAGTGAACCTGTCACAACACGACTGTCAGTGAACCTGTCACAACACGACTGTCAGTGAACCTGTCACAACACACAGCAGGCCTGTCCTTCACCTCCATATTCCTTCCAGGCAGTTGCGTTCTTCTACCAACAACACTGCTCAAAATTCTTCGTTTTGAACTAAAATACCTATAGTGATCATTCGTATTCTTTTCAGGGTCCAGTTTCTTGGAATGAACTCCCAATATCTTTGTGTAGTTCAAACTCTGTCTTTCTTCAAAGCATCCCTTAAAACAACCCTCTTCACCTATCAATAGCAGTTCTTTCTTGCCCTTCCTTTGCCCATCAAATTGATTCTGTGACTAATGTGTATGTATGTGTGTGTGTGTGTATGTATACCCATGTGCGCGCGCACGCGTGCGTGTGCTTGCATGCTGTTATGTTTGCTGTTATGAGTGTGTATGTGTGTGTATGTGTGTGTGTGTGTGTGTGCGCGCGCGTGAGCATGTGTCAATATGCACCCTTGTTTGTAGGTGCATGGTACGTACTGTAATATTCATCCTCTTATTGGTTTCGTTTATGTTTTCTTAAAATTTTCTGTATTTGTAAGCACTTAGGGCTTATGATTTATGATTAAGTGCCATAAATAATCATTAATATTATTATTATTATTATCTCAGAGTAAGCATATTCATACTTCTTCAGAAAACTAGTAGGTGATCATACCTCCTGCATGAAATTTTCAAGGGAACAAAACAAACGGAAATGAGTATATTTTTTAAGTGGCAAAAGTTTTACTTGCTTTACCACCATGGACACTGTTAGACAAACGTGACGGCGTAAGTTGGAAGTTTTCAAAGGAAGAGTACTCTCACGGTATTGGACACTGTCATTACATGCACAGGAGCTGAAGCCAAACTGTTGACATTCAGCAAGTGATTGTGTTTGTTTATGACTCACTGACTGACAGTTTGCTGGCTTGCGGAAAAAAAGAAACAAACCTACAAAAGAAAAACCACCATTTAAGTCTTGCCAGTATGATAGAGTTGATGGAAGTTTTGTTCAAACGCACACCTCCAAAGCCCATCATCAGTGCATGGTTTTCAGCTGAAAAATTATTGCTCACCTGTTCCCCGAAGTTGGAGTATGGCTGCCTTAATGGTGGGATAAAAAAACGGTCATACACACAAAACTCCACTCCCTTTGCTGGGTAGATGGGATTAATCCTTGCCTGTCTGTATAGGGAGTGTCTGCAGGAGTATCAGCCTGCGTACGCAGAAGAAGAAGAAGAATTCCTCACCTGGTTCTATTCACACTTACAATCATTAAAAAAAAATTCCTATATAATCATTTGAAAAAATATGGAAAGCACCTAAAAATCATTTTTTGATGAAATCTAAAACCACTGATACGATTTGAAACCCACAGTTCTTTGAGCTGAAATTTGAATGGCTCCTTTGGGACAGATATAAAACTCGGTCAAATCTAGTCAGTCAATATTACGATAGCTCCATTGACCCTCACAGTGCTCTGTATATCAATTTAAACTTTAAAGAAATGTAGTAAAAATCTAGGACGGGAAATTCGTCACACACCACACTTGAGAACTTGGCTTCTGCATACATATTATTTGCACTAGATATGCAAACCTGTACATTTTTAGAAACTAGAGATGTTGTAGAATCTAGTGAAATAACTGAAAATACTGTAGGTGGTACCTACTTGGAGACTGACCTCAAAATATAAGCAGAGAAAATTTCTGAAAAAGTTATTTGAAAAGTAAGTCAAATGTTAGGAGAGACACAGTTTTTCTTCTGTACTACCTAAACACTTCAGACTGGAGATAAAATGAAGACAAATATGTGCTGGAAACATGGGAAAGATGATAATTCTCTTGACTTGAGCTGTGTATAATGAATTGTGCCTCAAATGATGTACCTATAATTCAGCATTCGGACAATCAAACTTCACTATATAAGGAAATGGGTTTTGTGCAGGCTTGTCTTGAAGCTAGATAGGTAAAACTATATGTTTTTGTAAACTAGAGATAATGAGGAATCTGAAAAAAATAATTACAAGACAGTACCCTGATGGCAGCTGAAGATATTCTTCACAGTGTAATCCAGAACATTGGCGAAAAGGTAATCCAAAACGTCAGTCACATTGTTTGAAACACCACAGTTTTCCTGCTTGAATGTCAAAACATTTGAAACTTCAGAGAAAACAAGAAGAACATATCCTTGAAAGACACAGAACAAAGTTAGGGCCTTGGTCTTCTGTGGAAGGCTGAAAAGCACTTGGGGCAGAGTCCCACGTCGCATCCAGAACATTCCCAGCCAGAGCGCACACAAGTAGGATGGCCAGCAGCACAGTTCCTCTTTCTTGACCTCCTTCACTCTCAGCATCACTCTCCTCTGCAGTAGTGCTTCCAGATTCTGGATCACACAAGAAAACATATATCCTAAGTCTTCTGTACATTTCATTGTTTCATAATGGTGCAAGAGTTGTTACAGAGAGCTCGACTCAGTTTCCACTGATTAGTCTGATTTTCAGAAAGAAAAAAATATGAACAACATTACTTATTCATTCTATGAAAAATGAAGCCATGCATAAAATCATAAATAAGAATAAAATCTGAATCACTAGCATATGAGGAAGGGGAAGGGCTATAGCTTTCATTGGAAACACGTCCACTCGTGACACGCCCACACTGTTTCCAAACTAAAGATACAAACAAACAAACAAAAGTTATAAATTGTTCACTTCAAATCACCACTTCTATTCATCTCTAAAGTGCTTTCAGAACACCTATAATCACCCAGAAACGATCTTCTAGTTTGATCAGGCCAAAGCATATCACTCCTGTAAGTAACCATGTACCCTGCCCCCTCCATCCCCCCCTTCCTTCATGTGGCGGACCAACAAATGTAAAATAACCAATAACCGCACGCAGCAAGTGTTCCATCACTCAACAAACAAAATAATCAAAGTTTATCAACTCACCTGCTTCGCTTTCGTTACTACTGCTTTCGGCAACTGATTCTTCACTTGTGCCACTTCCACGCAACTCCTGCTCAAACTCGGTCGCTGATTCACTCATTATTTCAGTCAAAACAGACGAAAAACTTGGAGATAACTGACTGACAAGGCTTGCCGGTGCACAATGGCTACTAGCAAGTCACGTGAACTGATCAACCCGGATGTTTAGCTGCGGTGGTATAACGGTTCTCGTCTGAGCCACGATCGTGGCCCAACGCACTCGGGCGGTAAAGCCACGATCGTGGCCCATCGCACTCAGCGGGTTAAGAAACATTCATACCATATTCTTCTGCTGTGATCAAGATAACAAACTGGGTCTCTTTAAAGATGAATAAACTGAAATTTACATGGCAGTTTGGATACCATTTCCATCCAATCTTGAACCTGACCCTTACAACTGTATGTTTAAAATGGTACTGCAATCGCATAAAATCATTCCATCACAAAATCCTCTCAGAGAGACAGAGAGAGAAAGAGAGAGAGAGAGACAAAAGAGAGTGTGTGTGTGTGTGTGTGTGTGTGTTGTGTGTGGGTCTGTGTGTCTGTGTGGGGGGGTGGGGGGTGGGGGGGTGCGTACGTGCATGCGTGCATGTGTGTATGTGTGTGTCTGTGTGTGTGTATGTATATTGTCCACATGCATGTGTGTGTACTGATCCTGCCACACATTCCACACCCTCAGACAGACCAGACAGCGTGACTGACCGGGTTTCAGACATTGTGGTGGATCTTTCTTCCCCTGCTGTTCCAGGGAGTGGCAGTGCTGGTTGATGTGCCGCTGCATTGTCTCCAGCTCTCCTCGCTGATTCTGCAGCTGCACGTAGAACTGGGCCGGGGTTCGGATGTGGGTCATGATGATCTTCTCAGAATGACCTGCATACATGTGGGTCAAAGGTCATGGGAATGTCCAAGGCTAGAGGTTTGCACTGGAAGAAAGTTCAAATCTGGACACTGAAACTGAATGGAAGATGAGAAATGTGCGTGCACATTCGTATTAACAAGTGCCTGTGCATGTATATGTAAATGTAGGCACACATACAGGTAGAAGCATGCAAACACAATAATATACAGACACAAACTCAAAAACATGTTAACCCACATGCATTCATTATGTGTAATCCATGTTCCTGCACATTTGTATTGTGCACAGCTTTGCATGTAACTTACAGTCTCTGATTAAGCTTCCTTCTCTAAGAAATCGCTTTACACACAATAACAATTCTGATAGCCTGTTGGCTGTAGGGCAGTGAACAGTCAGATGTTCACTGTGATACCCTGTTGATTGTAGGGGGCAGTGAACAGTCAGATGTTCACTGTGATAGCCTGTTGGCTGTAGGGGGCAGTGAACAGTCAGATGTTCACTGTGATAGCCTGTTGATTGTAGGGGGCAGTGAACAGTCAGATGTTCACTGTGATACCCTGTTGGCCGTAGGGCAGTGGACAGTCAGATGTTCACTGTGACAGCCTGTTGATTGTAGGGGGCAGTGAACAGTCAGATGTTCACTGTGATAGCCTGTTGATTGTAGGGGGCAGTGAACAGTCAGATGTTCACTGTGATACCCTGTTGGCCGTAGGGCAGTGGACAGTCAGATGTTCACTGTGACAGCCTGTTGATTGTAGGGGGCAGTGAACAGTCAGATGTTCACTGTGATAGCCTGTTGATTGTAGGGGGCAGTGAACAGTCAGACGTTCACTGTGATAGCCTGTTGATTGTAGGGGGCAGTGAACAGTCAGATGTTCACTGTGATAGCCTGTTGATTGTAGGGGGCAGTGAACAGTCAGATGTTCACTGTGATAGCCTGTTGATTGTAGGGGGCAGTGAACAGTCAGACGTTCACTGTGATAGCCTGTTGATTGTAGGGGGCAGTGAACAGTCAGACGTTCACTGTGATAGCCTGTTGATTGTAGGGGGCAGTGAACAGTCAGATGTTCACTGTGACAGCCTGTTGATTGTAGGGGGCAGTGAACAGTCAGATGCTCACTGTGATAGCCTGTTGATTGTAGGGGGCAGTGAACAGTCAGACGTTCACTGTGATAGCCTGTTGATTGTAGGGGGCAGTGAACAGTCAGACGTTCACTGTGATAGCCTGTTGATTGTAGGGGGCAGTGAACAGACAGATGTTCACTGTGATACCCTGTTGATTGTAGGGGGCAGTGAACAGTCAGATGTTCACTGTGATAGCCTGTTGGCTGTAGGGCAGTGAACAGTCAGACGTTCTCTGTGATAGCCTGTTGGCTGTAGGGCAGTGAACAGTCAGACGTTGACTGTGATAGCCTGTTGGCTAGGGGCAGTGAACAGTCAGATGTTCACTGTGATAGCCTGTTGGCCGTAGGGGCAGTGAACAGTCAGATGTTCACTGTGATAGCCTGTTGGCCGTAGGGGCAGTGAACAGTCAGATGTTCACTGTGATAGCCTGTTGGCCGTAGGGGCAGTGAACAGTCAGATGTTCACTGTGATAGCCTGTTGGCCATAGGGGCAGCGAACAGATGTTCACTGTGATAGCCTGTTGACTGTAGGGGCAGTGAACAGTCAGATGCTCACTGTGATAGCCTGTTGACTGTAGGGGCAGTGAACAGTCAGATGTTGACTGTGATAGCCTGTTGGCCATAGGGGCAGCGAACAGATGTTCACTGTGATAGCCTGTTGACTGTAGGGGCAGTGAACAGTCAGATGCTCACTGTGATAGCCTGTTGACTGTAGGGGCAGTGAACAGTCAGACGTTGACTGTGATAGCCTGTTGGCCATAGGGGCAGTGAACAGTCAGATGTTCACTGTGATAGCCTGTTGGCCGTAGGGGCAGTGAACAGTCAGATGTTCACTGTGATAGCCTGTTGACCGTTAGGGGCCGAGAACACTCAGATGTTCACTGTGATAGCCTGTTAGCCATAGGGGCAGTGAACAGTTAGGTGTTCACTGTGATAGCCTGTTAGCCACAGGGGCAGTGAACAGTTAGATGGTCACTGTGATAGCCTGTTGATTATAGGGCAGTGAACAGTCAGATGTTCACTGTGATAGCCTGTTAGCCATAGGTGCAGTGAACAGTCAGATGGTCACTGTGATAGCCTGTTAGCCATAGGGGCAGTGAACAGTCAGATGGTCACTGTGATAGCCTGTTAGCCATAGGGGCAGTGAACAGTCAGATGGTCACTGTGATAGCCTGTTAGCCATAGGGGCAGTGAACAGTCAGATGGTCACTGTGATAGCCTGTTAGCCATAGGGGCAGTGAACAGTCAGATGGTCACTGTGATAGCCTGTTAGCCATTGGGGCAGTGAACAGTCAGATGTTCACTGTGATAGCCTGTTAGCCATAGGGGCAGTGAACAGTTAGATGGTCACTGTGGTAGCCTGTTGATTGTAGGGCAGTGAACAGTCAGATGTTCACTGTGATAGCCTGTTAGCCATAGGGGCAGTGAACAGTTAGATGGTCACTGTGGTAGCCTGTTGATTGTAGGGCAGTGAACAGTCAGATGTTCACTGTGATAGCCTGTTAGCCATAGGGGCAGTGAACAGTTAGATGGTCACTGTGGTAGCCTGTTGATTGTAGGGCAGTGAACAGTCAGATGGTCACTGTGATAGCCTGTTAGCCATAGGGGCAGTGAACAGTTAGATGGTCACTGTGATAGCCTGTTGGCTGTAGGGCAGTGAACAGTCAGATGTTCACTGTCTAAAGCATGACATGATAGAAGGTGGAACTCATCTCTCTCCTTCTGCTGCCTTTCACCTTTCTTTAACGAGTTCCCATGTCCAAATACAGCTGGGTGGACAGAGAGAGAGGGTTTTCACAAAGGTCTGACCGAACACGAATTTCGAACTCATGACCATAAGCTCTGCAGGCAAACACTCTAACCACTTGAACTTGGGCCCCTCTGGGACGCAAGCAAAATAAATGTTGATAAGGTAAATGTTAAACAGACAGACGCTGAATCAGAGATCAGGTGGTTTAAACTGTATCCTCACCAAGTTCACATGTAACTCCAAGCTTTGCAGGAACATGGCTCAACACATCCACACAGATTCAGACTGCAGCTTACCAACCACCAGATGTTTGCCCGGCTTGTCAGCCAGGGACTGCGTCAGGTCCGCCTGCTCTGACGTCACGCTGTTCCCCACGCTCTCCGTCTCCTCTCTCTCCCCTGAAACCAGTCCTGCCATCTGTCATGTTCTGAGGGACTCCTGCACTGCAAGGATCAAACTGATAACATCTGAAATGACCACAGGCTGTGGCTGTGGTCCTGGACTTCGTCCACTCCCTAGTGGTTACAAGACTTGGGCACATGTGAAGACCCAAACCTTTGGTTGAAGGCTTTCCAAAGTTTATGGCCTGCACTGAACAATCAGCACACATACAAAAAAAAAAAAAGGGGTGCATGGCCATCATATATGCATGTATGCTTGCATACTGTATCCAGATTAACTCACCTAAAAGTAGTCACATGGCTTGCCTCTTTTGATATGTAATTTCTTCATCTCTGAACTGAAAACCGATTCTCTAGAATTTCCAAGCTGGAACGAGGTGTGGAGTAGTGTGGGGATTCAATCTTCAAAATGTTTGTAAAGGCAGGCAGGGGGAGGAGGGGTGGGGGAAAGAGGGGAGGGATTCTAAGTCAGACAACAATCTGGCACAATCTTCTTACTCTGAATTTATTCTTGATCCCTTGATCATTACATTCATCAAGCCAAAACCTCTTCCCCTTCTTTCTCATGCTCCATTTGAGGGCCTTAAATGTCTTCTGCCTCACTCAATTTCTCAGCTTCACCTTGCAGAAATACAATACCAAACCATAGAGCTAGGAATGGAAATCAGAAAATTAAAAACAGGTCCTGATGACAAAAACAAAAAAACAAAACAAAACAGGTTTTGATCACACTGAACATTGATTACATTTTACCTTGAGAAAGAAACAGTTCTCCATTCTTTATGACCCATCAAATCTAGGTCCTCAAGGATAACACTGAAAGCAGTTTTGCTTACTATCGACAACTCAACTCAAAAGCAATTTTCAGATGTTTTACAGGCTGAACTTCCGACCTGAATCTGAGAAAGGGCACCCCTAAAGCCGGACATGCTGGAGAGAATTTTTTCAAGCACAAAAATTCACTGGAACTACAGACAATTTTAAGGTTTTTCATGGGTCAGATTTCTAGTTGAGCCTGAAAAGTGGCACCACCCCTAATTCAACCTTCACATGGCACAGTGTCTTCAATCATAATCATTTGTTTAATGAGGAGTACTGTATCACAGCTTCAGTTTTTTTTCAGTCACCATGGGAGAAATGTCACATAGCAGCTTAAAGTGAGGGGATGAAAAGCAAGGACATGGGACAACCTTTATGTCGGTACCAAAGCCTGACCATTCACCCCTTGTGGTCAGAGACATCAGTTGATGTCATTATCTCCCCTGACCACTGGTTCTCAGGGTGTGGTGACAGACATCTGGGTATCTCCAATTACTCAGTCAAGCGTAACAAGGTAGAGCCATTCAAACTGATGCAGAGCACACTGTCTGTGCAGGACTTCTTTGATCAGTGTTCCAGAGGTTCCTGCTCTACACTGCCCTATTTGATCGTCTTGGACAAGGCATCATGACAGAAAACATGCCCACACCACACAAAGCTCAGTCCATGGGGGGAGGTCCTTGCCGGCAAACTTGCTGCCTGACAGTCTGTTGTCTTATGGTTCCTGTAGGAGATACCAACAAAGCCTTAGAAAGCGTCTCCTCTTGTGTATGTGGATTCATCAACTGAGATCTGCTGCATGTCCAGCTCTGGCCTACATACTGACATCTGTCACCACCTGAAAAAAAAAACAACAAAAAACAATACCTTCCACTATCACAGATGCCGAGTCCACTACTGATTCATCGTCACTGGAAACCATTTCAAGGTCAGGCAAGGTCACGATGCGCAGTTCCTCTGGGGGTGGTTTGGGGGCATCTGGTCCAGGAGGATTGAGAGAAAATATCCTGCAGACAGAACAGTCATGCAGTCTGTGAACTGCTTTCCCCGGGCTTCCTTCAATGTCAAGTCACAATCTTCTTTCTGAGTGTGTGTGTGTGTGTGTGTGTGTGTGTGTGTGTGTGTGTGTGTGAGTGTGAACAACCCACAAACATACCACAGAGTAAAACGTTACACTGACATCAATCATACTCAAAACACACTAGTGAAGGCACATTCTAAGAAAATTAACAGTAGGATAAATACTGATATTCTTAACTTTTCCACCTTCTGCTGTGTGCATGTCATGGTGTGCCATCACATTGTGGCATCAGCTGAACAAAAACTTCCCATTTTTCCTTATATCACTTTATACTAAGTTCTAGCTCGTGGAAAATGTTACCTTTTTCACAATACAGTATCGCTGGTACGTGACAATGCAGCTTTTCCCATCACACTGAGCCAGCAGTCTGTTCAAATTCTTCCAAATTTTAAATGTAATTAACAGCGAACCGCCAAGAAAATGTAGATGAACGAATCACAAGACAAAACATGACATGTTTCAACCTCTTAGGTCTTCTTCAGGCAAGATACAAAACACACAGGACAACAAAAATGAACGAGCAATCACTTATCTTCTGTCACTTCAGCGCAAGATGGGCGTTGAATGAAAACAAGGCTGTGAAAAACTTACTGCATGACACTGGGAGAGGAAATGTTGCCATAGGTTCCAATGACTTCTTTCAGTTTGGTGTCAAATGAAAATCTGCACAACAAGAAATATGACAGAAGAAACATTTCTACACTTGTATACCTTTAAACATACACTAACTTTCACATACATACAAGCACAAAAAATATGGACACACACACACACACACACACAAACGCGCACACACACATACACAGAACATACTGTCACACATATACACAACAATTTACACACACATGCACTCTGATACAGATCCACAGCTTCTCAGCTTGCTTCTGCAACATGTCTTGCATGCTTTGAATCAATCCAGCAGCCATACAAGGCAATGTCAGCAGCTTATAGTGTTCAAGCATACCCCTTCCATTGAAACAGTTCTTCACTGTGGGCTGGTCTGATTCAAGCAGAAACATGGCACTCCGTGATGCTGCCATGGCATGTCCAAGTTGTTTGAACAATAAGAGCTTTAGACAGAATCTTTATATCCCCTATGTGGACCACAAGACCAGCCATGAGATCAAGCCTTCAGTCAGCAGAGAACCTACCAGTTCACACTGAAACCTTGCCTGGAATGGGTATGGACCTCCCTGTCTGGGACCGTGTCACAGACTACACGGCAGGGTGGACGTCCTAGAGGATGACCAACTAAAATGTGCTGGGACTAAATGGGTGCATCTCTGAGAGTGTGAATCCTCTGAAGCCTGGTTGACGCCAGGATATATTGTGAAAGTAAGCATACAGTACAGCCCTGTCACGCTGTCTCAGACCAGAATGAAAATCCGTGGCATCATCTTCATCATCCTTATCAATCAGCATTTAAAAAAAAAAAAAAAGTCTCAAATTCTGTGGCCCTTCATGCCCCGCTCTCATGTCGACCTTAGTTTCGATGTCCATGCCATGTATATGACCTTGGTTTAGTTATGTCAGGGTCACCGGTATTGGCAAGTTCATGGGTGCTTTCATTGGATGGACATGGTGGCACCCTCTGGAGGGAGCTCACTCACACCACCTCCATGATTACTGTTGTCAGTAGGGGGGCTTAGCTGGTGGTGTCCTACGTGTGTTAGATCAGAACAGGCACCACTGAACACCATCGAAGTGACTCTGCAGCAGTGCTGTGTCTCCTCCGGTGGGTTGCCTCTTGATGACTTGACACTGACTGCTCCCTGTAGATTGCTGTGCCGGGGCTGCTCCGGGCCGGGCTGTGGAACTGGGGTCAGAATGAGCGGTGTGGGTGCAATGCCACTGAGGTGGCACAGAAGATGGGATAGCAAAAAAAAAAAAAATGTGGAGGGACAACATGACTGTACCTCTAGCTTGTTGTGCAAGACTGAGAACAGAGGGCTGTGGAGATCCCTGTCTATTCAAGTTATCAGTCATGACTCCCTTATCAGCTGTCATGGTGCAATATCTTAATTCACATTTAAAACAACTCTTAACCCACTGCCTACCACATCGACCGAGATTAACCGCCAGATTTCTTCTTTCTCAATATCAGATGGACCAAGACTGACAGCCGAATACTAGGTCAACGACTTTCACTTTCGCATATCCCAGAATGCTATTGTGACAGAAGAGTCTTCCAGTACGTCTGTTTCTGGACGCCACTTTGTGCTTTGTTGTAAGAGTTTTGGTGGAGTAGTTTTGCTGCTGTCAATTTTCAAAGTTCAGCTTCTTTTTTTTTTTTTATAGATTTTTTGGGAAAATGGCGGATCAAGAAATTACGCAACTTCTAGAATCCATTTTCAGATACAACAGTAATGAAGCCAGTGTTTTTGAGGGCTACTCTCTTGAAGAAATTTCGAAGCGAGACAAGTCTGATGTCGACCTTGACCTAGTTGTAAACAATGATCCATTGTTCACTGATTCTGAGGCCCAAATCGATAGAACACTGAAGTAGAAATAATCTGGTCATTTTTTTTTCCTCATGTACCAGTTCACTACATATGGGGAAAAACATAAGGCTGCTCTGAAATGGAGTGATGTCTTTGGAATTTTTTCATCTAATTAATTAAATTCTTGAGTGCAAAGGAAATCTTTTATTGAGATTTCTTTGTGGTGGGTGTGTAAGTGTTGCAGAGTTACTTCCCTTGGCAAGGCATTCTCATATTGAACAGTCATGTGGAAGGCAGAGGGTTAAAAAAAACAAAAAAAACAAGCAAAAACAGCAAAAATAAAACCACCTATCTAGCTAGGACTGACTTGATCGGATCAGCTGGAGGATCCTTTGCTGTGACCACACATGGAATGTCCTTGGCCATCTTCAGGCGCTCCAAGACGAGGTCTGCGTCTATCAGGGTGTGAATGCTGCCCTGCATGGCCCGTGTGGCATCTGGTGGGACAGAAGGGGCACAAGGTTGGTGCAAAACCACAGTTAACTTGGTGATGTCACCACCGACACAGCAACAATGTTAGCTGATGATGTCACCAACAACACAGCTGCAGTATCAATCTGTAATGATGGCAACATCAACATGTCACAGCCACAATATCAGTTTATGACGTCACCTGTGACACACAGCAACTTTCTCAGTTTCTGACGTCACAGTGACACAGGAACAATGTCAGTTTGGTGAAGTCTCCAGTGACACAGCCACAATATAAGTTTGTGGTGTCCTAGCCACACCGCCACATCATCAGTTTGTGGCGTCACCGGTGACACAGCCACAATACCAGTCTGTGGTGCCCTAGCAACACGGCCACAACATCAGTTTATGATGTCACAGTGACACAGGAACAATGTCAGTTTGGTGAAGTCCCCAGTGACACAACCACAGTATAAGTCTGTGGTGTCACCAGTGACACAGCCATATCAGCTTGTGGTGTCACCAGTGACACAGCCATGATATCAGCTTGTGGTGTCACCAGTGACACAGCCATGATATCAGCTTGTGGTGTCACCAGTGACACAGCCATGATATCAGTTTGTGGTGTCACCAGTGACACAGCCATGATATCAGCTTGTGGTGTCACCAGTGACACAGCCATGATATCAGCTTGTGGTGTCACCAGTGACACAGCCATGATATCAGCTTGTGGTATCACCAGTGACACAGCCATGATATCAGCTTGTGGTGTCACCAGTGACACAGCCATGATATCAGCTTGTGGTGTCACCAGTGACACAGCCATGATATCAGTTTGTGGTGTCACCAGTGACACAGCCTATATCAGCTTGTGGTGTCACCAGTGACACAGCCATGATATCAGCTTGTGGTGTCACCAGTGACACAGCCATGATATCAGCTTGTGGTGTCACCAGTGACACAGCCATGATATCAGTTTGTGGTGTCACCAGTGACACAGCCATATCAGCTTGTGGTGTCACCAGTGACACAGCCATGATATCAGCTTGTGGTGTCACCAGTGACACAGCCATGATATCAGCTTGTGGTGTCACCAGTGACACAGCCATGATATCAGTTTGTGGTGTCACCAGTGACACAGAAATGATATCAGCTTGTGGTGTCACCAGTGACAGAGCCATGATATCAGCTTGTGGTGTCACCAGTGACACAGCCATATCAGCTTGTGGTGTCACCAGTGACACAACCATATCAGTTTGTGGTGTCACCAGTGACACAGCCATGATATCAGTTTGTGTTGTCACCAGTGACACAGCCATGATATCAGTTTGTGGTATCACCAGTGACACAGCCATGATATCAGTTTGTGTTGTCACCAGTGACACAGCCACATTGTCAGTTTGTGTTGCCACCAGTGACACAGCCACAGTATCAGTATATGGTGTCACCAGTGACACAGCCACAATCAGTTTGTGGTGTCACCAGTGACACAGCCACAACATCAGTTTGTGGTGTCACCAGTGACACACCCAAGGCCACAATATCAGTTTGTGGTGTCACCAGTGACACAGCCACAATATCAGTCTGTGGTGTCACCAGTGACACAGCCACAATGTCAGTTCGTGGTGTCACCAGTGACACAGACACATTATCAGTTTGTGGGGTCACCAGTGACACAACTACAACATCAGTTTGTGGTGTCACCAGTGACACAGCCGCAATATCAGTTTGTGGTGTCACTAGCAACACAGCCACAATACAATATCAGTTTGTGGCGTCATCAGTGACACAGCCACAATGTCAGTTTGTGGTGTCATCAGTGACACAGCCACATTGTCAATTTGTGGTGTCACCAGTGACACAGCCACATTGTCAGTTTGTGGTGTCACCAGCGACACAGCCACAATACAATATCAGTTTGTGGTGTCACCAATGACACAGCTACAATATCAGCTTGTGGTGTCATCAGTGACACAGCCACATTGTCAGTTTGTGGTGTCACCAGTGACACAGCCACAATATCAGTTTGTGGTGTCACCAGCGACACAGCCACAACATCAGTTTGTGGTATCACCAGTGACACAGCCACAATATCAGTCTGTGGTATCACCAGTGACACAGCCACAAATCAGTTCGTGGTGTCACCAGTGACACAGCCACAATATCAGTCTGTGGTGTCACCAGTGACACAGCCACAATATCAGTTCGTGGTGTCACCAGTGACACAGCCACAATATCAGTTTGTGGTGTCACCAGTGACACAGCCACAATATCAGTTTGTGGTGTCACCAGTGACACAGCCACAATATCAGTTGTGGTGTCACCAGTGACACAGCCACAATATCAGTTTGTGGTGTCACCAGTGACACAGCCACAACCTCAGTCTGTGGTATCACTAGTGACACAGCCACAATGTCAGTTTGTGGTGTCACCAGTGACACAGCCACAATGTCAGTCTGTGGTGTCACCAGTGACACAGCCACAACGTCAGTCTGTGGTGTCACCAGTGACACAGCCACAATATCAGTTTGTGGTATCACCAGTGACACAGCCACAATGTCAGTCTGTGGTGTCACCAGTGACAGCCACAATGTCAGTCTGTGGTATCACTAGTGACACAGCCACAATATCAGTCTGTGGTGTCACCAGTGACACAGCCACAATGTCAGTCTGTGGTGTCACCAGTGACACAGCCACAATGTCAGTCTGTGGTGTCACCAGTGACACAGCCACAATGTCAGTCTGTGGTATCACCAGTGACACAGCCACAATATCAGTCTTGTGGTGTCACCAGTGACACAGCCACAATATCAGTCTGTGGTGTCACCAGTGACACAGCCACAATGTCAGTTTGTGGTGCCACCAGTGACACAGCCATATTGTCAGTTTGTGGTGTCACCAGTGACACAGCCACAATATCAGTTTGTGGTGTCACTTCTGACACATAGACAATATCAGTTTATGGTGTTGCCAGTAACAAAGACGCAATGTCAGTTTGGTCATGCCCCAGTGACACAGCCACAATGTCAGTTTATGATGTTACCAGTGACACAATAACAATATCAATTTGTGAGGTGACCAGTAACACAGAAACAAAGTTAGGGTGTGATATCACCACTGACAGGGCAGCAGCATCACTTTGTGATGTCACCAGCGATGCAGCAACAATATCAAGATCTAATGTTTTTGGTGATACAAACATAGAAAAATACATAAGAACAGCGGTTCAAAGAATACCAACTCAGTGTGTGCGTGTGTGTGTGTGTGTGTGTGTGTGTGTGTGTGTGTGTGTGTGTGTTTGCGTGTGTCTCTCTGTGTATCTGTCTGTGTACTTGTTTGTGTGCACATGTGCATCAGTTTAACAAGCACACATGTGCACACTGTTGTGTTCTATAAATGTACAAACCTTGACACCACTCTGGTTCAACCAGAGACAGACTACCACTTGCAATTCTCATTCCAGACAGCATCCACATAAATGGCCATATATATAAAACCAGGCTGTAGCCGATACTACGCAAACAAAATTGCATAAAAAATTCACTGACATGGCCAATGTGTCAATAGTATGCACACACACACACAAATGCAGTGTAAAGCAATAACACCGAATAAAAGTTATCAAACATAAGTAATGTTTGAAATATTGTTCAGTCAATGTTGTATAAAGCTCCAATCAAAATATTGCACTCAGACAACAATCAATGGGACTGGTAGGAACTAGAATGAAAAGCTATTTCATTTCTAACTTGGCTTCAAGAGGCCTTTTTTTCCCTCTCCTGCTTTTGGGTACTGGTCACAATTAATGTTTCTCCACGTCCAAATGTCAACTATTTACTTCCAATTCAAAAATCGTCTTTTTGACCTCAAGTTTCCGCCTAGTCTTCAACACCCTGATTTCACATCCTACGGATTCTGCGATAATGCTGCTCTTCTTTCTATAAAACAGCAAAGTTTTGCCTTATGATATCACAACAGATCTCCATTCAAGTTGCCTATGTCATATGTTTGCTGAAGATTGAATTTACACGTTGGATTCATGTGGATTTTACACGATTCAAACTTTCAGCTGTGTACACACTGCATGTTGCGGCAGATGCTATGTGTAAGAGCTGGAACTACCTTCACTGTTGACTGTCAAACCTGATTTGGATTACGTCCAGCACTTGATGATACAATGTACCCTGGACTGGGAGGGCAAGGGGAGGGGAATGAGTGGTGTGCCAAACAGTCCATACCTGTCATATCAATCTCCAGCCTGCACTTCTCATTCTCCAGGAAGGAGTTCTGCACACACACAATACCTGTCTGCTCACACAGATTGTCTCCACACAACACACTTATCCAGATTTTCTTCATACAGATTTTCTTCATACAAAACAACAGACTTTCATTACACTAAACCACATACTTTTTTTCCCACAAAAAACTAAAGATTTTCTTCACATGAAATTACAGATTTACTTCATACTATACTGCTTTCCTTCCTGCTGATGTGATTATATACACAGGAATAAAGCTGCACACAGCAGACACATTAACAAAGACACAGAGAGGGACACACACACAGAAACAGGCCAGGGTAGGAGTAGGGCTCGACAGATCGAAGTCTTGCCCAGTAACAGAAGTGACAACTGAACAATACATTTGCCTCTCATTCCCTACGTAAACCTTCAGTGAATAATCCGCAACAGACACATACGCTGATCCCCCACCTCATCCCAACAGGCACAATACCCACAACTTCAAAATGGCATTTTGCATTAACAGTAGCAGTCAACAGGTTTTCTTTATCTTTATGAATTTTCCCTAATATGAATACATTCATGAAATGTGGATGTTAAAAAACTGAGTGAAAACTACAGTGTGTAAAGACTGTGTAAACTACAGTGTGCAAAGATCATGAAAACTATGCATGTAAAGAGCAAAAAAGCTGTAAGTCCATGAAAAGTATGCACTGTAAAGAGCACAAAAGCTGTAGTGACTTAGGATAAGGCTAAGGATAAGCCTATAGTCTGTACGGCAGTGAACTGTCACAGGTTCACCAAAGGCAAGTCCTGCCTCTCTCCACCCTCACCTTTAACCTTCCCTGACCTAATCCGATCCCTATTCCCTGCTGGGGTGACAGAGGTTTTCAAGCCGAAAAAATCCAGCCCTGTGTGTGGCTGGAACTCAGGACTGTCAGCTCCGCAGGTCAACACTCTGACCATTTGATCACAGGCCTCTCCTCGTACAGCTAGAGAAATCTATAAAATGTGTACAGAGGCTACACACAGTGGAGTGTGTAAAGACTGAAAATGAAACGGTGTGTAAAGTCAAAATGCACTGACTGAACCCTCTAAGTAATAACAGAATATGTACTCTGATGAAACAAAGAAAACCAACTTAAATTTATAAATGCCACTACATACCCACACTGATGAAACAGTGTAAATGACGCGATATTTAAAGTAATAACAACAGACTGCATTTGCTGCTAAAATAGTCAGCTGAAAAAAAAACACAAATAAAAACAGTTAAAAACAACCTATGCAAAAGTAACCACAGCAGAATATACAAACTGTTATTATTAACACATGAATCAATAGCAGAGTTGTTGCAACAGAACACATAAATTAATGAAACAGTAAAATCAACACAATGTATAACATAATAACAACAGAACATACTTTATGACAACTTGACAAAAAGACACGACAGTTAATAACAGTGTACACATGGTGAAAACATTGTGAAAAATGACAGTGTGTAAAAGTTACAGCAGCTGATGTACAAACTAACGAAAAGTTGAAACGACATAAGATGCACAAAAATAACAACAGAATTACGCATCGTGACAACACAGTAAAAAACAACATAGTGTTTAAGATTCCATCAAATGGCACAAACAGTGATGACACAATGGACACACCGCCCTGTGTCAATTCAAACAGCACTGACTGTGTCTTCCTGAGCCTTTCTTGTCCTCACTGCGGCTTCCATCATGTCCTCGATGATCTGTTCCTCTCTGAAACACAGGGCAGTGGAAAAGAATGACCATCACATCATCAGAGTATCACACATCACTGTGCAACACACTCTGAACAACTGAAATGACAGCAGTCTAGCAATGAAAAGACAAAGGAAGAGACAGGTTGCTTTGTTGTGTCAACAGACTGAGGCGGCAAATAAATGCTGTTAAGAGGAGGGGAAGGATGTCTATAATAATAATGGTCAAGAATGTTCTTTTCCAAGCTTGTTCATAGACATTATTGATCCCTGGTGAAGCTGAGGCCTATGTCAGAGTGTGGGCCCAGAGGCTCTCCTCACCTGGCCTGAAGTAAGGAGTGCAGCTCTCTGAAATGCAGTTTCACCTCTTCCACCACGCTGCTGGTGTCTGCCTGAGCCAGGGGGGTCAGCCGACTCACCTCCTACACACACACATAAGTGCACACATATATATCAGTGCATGCACATGCCCCCCCACCCCCCACACACAAACACATTAAAGTGAGAACACATGCCCACACATATGATTACTAAATTAATTCTGTTTGGTCTTGGAAGACTTTAGACTAAAAAGAAAACAACACCTTCTTCCCCACTTGGCAGGTACAGGGTTAAGTGGTTAATCCAACTCTCATAAGTCTCACAGCTGCAGGGGCAGTTAACCAATGGGCTCACTTTGTCTTGGGCATGACCACTTTGACCTGATTCAGGTCTTCACTTGCTGCTGGACGGACAGAGAGGGTTTTGAAGATGTCCACATCCACAACCACTGGTGACTCACTCTCATGACTGACCGCTCTGCAGATGACCCCTCTGACATTCAGTTTGACCTGATTCACAGTCAATGGCAGAAAAAAAGAAATTCTGTTGTTCCTGTAAAGTGGTCTTTTTTTTATCATTCGTTGTCATGTTGTGACCTTGACCTTTTGTTAGCAGAATATCAGAGTATAAATGATTGGAAAGGTCTTATTAACATCTGTCCTGCCATGTTTAAACTCTCTTAATCATTTGAGGCAGCTTCAAAACAAAAGGCCAAAGTTATATTACTTTACGAAAAATTCTCATACCGGTTTTTTGTTGTTGTTTTTTTTTGGTTGTAACTGGGGTATGAGCATTTCACCACATTCTGACTGTTACATCAGCACTATCAGACACAGAGAGGATTCTAACAACCCCAGAACACATCAGTACAATGAAAGCTAATGAAGACCCCATCGCTCCCTGTTCAAACGCCATCCCTTTAAACTGGAAGTTTGTTTATCTGGATCAATTTTCTCCATTTTCCAGTGCAACACGCTTAACTTCCCTTGAACTAGTTGAAGGTTCCTTCTCACTGAAGAGCCCATTTTCAAGTATTTCTAATAACAGGGTTCACTAATTCGCCTCACACACACACGCACACGCACACACATGCATGCAACCCCTCTCCCTCCTACACCTGCTCTATCCACCAATCATCTCTGCCACATTGAGAGTGCACTGACCTGTTGTGCCTTCTCCAGTCTCCAGAAGGTTTCCTGGGCCACCAGCATGGCTGGCTCCATTTCAGCCAGGGACTCTTTGTTCTGAAAGGCAGCACGTCACAACAACAGTCAGTCCCCTGTGGCTGCTGCCCCTGTCAGATCCTGACAAACGACATGGGTACACCTCCATCCAAAACACCTACAGTCTCATTTGAAAGAGCATGGGTGAACACTGACGACACAAAAAAAAGCCATGAAAATTTAGGGGGTTGGGGGCATGCTCTCCTTGGGGATTTATTTCCCAAAGATTCAAAAGACACAATCTGGGGCTTTCCTGGAGTTATTCTTTTTAAATTTCTTTTTCAACAGTTCATTTACATCAAAGTGATCTTGATCAAACTTACATGTTTACAAAGTACACTACTCAGGGCCTGCACTCGCTACTTAAGCTGCCTATCCAAATTTGATTGCTGAAGACCTCCAATGAATTTGCAGTGGATAACACTCACCCCCCCACCCCCCTCTCCAAACGCTGGCACAATTTCTACCAAAGAATGTCACTGTAGGAAAATTCCACTGGGCTCCTGTCTGTGCCTTCTCAGTTGGACCTCATGCCCTCGCTATGTTCAATGACTTCCGTTTTGCCTAGCATTCGGTTAAAAGACACATGACATGACAATGGGCAGGTGGAGGAGCATGGAACAAATCAGCAACATCCTGACAGCTCAAACCCCTGCTCCTTTTTCTTGTACCCCTGGCTTCTCCGCAGAATTTTTGCGGTTGGTGATCTCAAACCTCAGAAATTCCTTTTTTCACTGCAAGTTTCCACCCCTGCGCTATTTAAATGTGCAGAGGTGAGAGTGGAAACAGAGAACAATCTGTCCCCTGTAAGAGGATAAGTACTGATTTAAGAACTTCATACTTTATGGGCAAATGACTTATCCAGGAGACCACCTCTGCAAGCCACATCCCAGTCCAAACCATAGCAGCCACTGATGGCACAGCTCTGGAGGTTTTTCAACTTCACCAGCAGCTTCTGCCCACACCTGCCAATGCCCTCTCAAAGTCTATTTATGGCTGTCACACCCTTCATATCTGTCAGCTCTATTGTTCCCACGCCACTCCATCCAGACATGTCCAGGTCATGTTGTCATAGTCTCAGAACCAGCAGTCCAGGAGACCTCACTATCATTTCTCATGAGGCAGCCCACACAACGAGACACTGTACTGTTTCCAATTCACTCTGGTGGTCTTCTACAGCGCCTTCTGTGCTTTATTACACAGCCTGCTAACTGCCCTACAGATGATTGGGGGTCAGCATAACTGAGCATCCCCTCCCCTTTCTGTCCCCCCCCCCCCCCCTTTCTGCCTCCACAAGGAGGTTGCCAACAGTTCTACTGGCACCATGGTCCTGCCAACACTGGAGACATCAACACAGGAGTGGATGCTGAGGGAAAACACACAACAGGCTCACCCAAGAACAAAGCACAAAGGACATCTTTCTGGTCATCACCCAGGATGAGAAGAATGATGAGAATGATTTCTGCTGAGTTCCATTTAGGTCTGAGACATGACTCTACTTTCTTTTATATCTTTTATCAGGACTGAGAGATGCAAACACCTGCAGTGTTAGTCAGGAATTTGAGCAACACCCCCAGAGACATATCAATTTTGCAGATGAAACCTGTCTGGTGCTTTGTATTCCCATTTCAGACCACCAGCACTCCTTACAGATGAAACGTGAATGGCACTTAGTATTCCCATTTCAGATCACAGCACTCTTAACAGATTATACCTGTCTGGTACTGATATTCCAATTTCAGACCACAACATTCTTAACAGATCATACCTGCTGTTTGAGTCGTCCATTTCAGACCACAACATTCTAACAGATCATACCTGTCTGGTAATTAGTCCCATTTCAGACCACAACATTCTAACAGATCATACCTGTCTGGCGCTAATCTTCCAATGTCAAACCACAACATTTTTAACAGATCTTACCTGTCCGGTAATTAGCAGTCCCATTTCAGACCACAGCACGCTTAATAGACGAAATGTGTGCGGTAATTATAATTCCCATAACAATCCACAGCATTCTCAACACATGAAGCCTGAATGATACTTAGTATTCTCATTTCAGATCACAGCATTTTCAACACTTCTCACCAAGCTGACAGGGCTGAAAAATGCCTCTGATCAGATTCACATCCAGAAACTTCAAAAACCAAAACATAGCATGACAGCCTACACAGGAAGGGGTCAAAACAGTCAGAAATACTCCATCAAAAGTAGCAAGTAAGTGAAAGTGGTGGATAAACACCACTGTAAAAAGGAGAATTTGAGGTGTGGCTGATATAACCAATATAAACAAGAGAACCTAAAGTGAAAAATGATTTGCAATATCTTTTATGTCGATGACTGGGAGCGCTTTCAGTTCTGGTCACATGTGCATGCATCAATTACAGCACATGAATCCAATCAGAACATGGGAGCAAACGCACATACACACAAATTCGCTTGATAAGCAAGTGGCTACAGACACACAAACACGCATGCATACTTGACAGATGAAAATTTGTAAACCCACACTCATACATCTTCTCTCTCTCTCCCTTGAAGACACAGACAAACACAGACCTTCTCTTCCAGAGTCAACACATCATGGCCTCTGTGATCCCCCACGATGACACAGCGAGAGCAGATGGGCTGGTTGTCTTGGTTACAGTAGTACTCTATCTGACACTGTTCGTGAGCGCTGCACATTCTGGAACGTGTAGTCTTCTGCAGCAGTCTGCATTGAAAACAAGAGTGACATCACTGCTGGTATTTCCATTCTTCTGTGGACTGGGACCACAGCAAGGACCACAAGAAGTCGCTACTGGTGTACTGGTCATACAGCAAGTCAAATTCATTTCGTTTTTTGTTGAGGCTAATTCAGTCTCCAAATTCTATGACTTTTGCTTCAAATACATTCTGCCAAGAAGAAAATCAACACATGCACTGCATATGTGCCTGTGTGAGAATGCCCAGTAAAAATTCTTGCATGTTAACGAACAACAGAAACATGTGATACACATGTATACATATGTATGTGACAATTATTCTGAAACACAATAAATCACATATGCTGGCTTAGGTAATCATAGTAAATTGTGCTAAATGTACCCCAACACCCAGTGAACACATGCATCATTTCACACACTAGGCTGTTCCTTTTCTTCACACGAATGAACCAGGACCACACTCTACCAATAAGGTCTGGCTGTTTTGGGGTTTTTTCCTGCATGCATGCCTTTGACCTGTTTATTAGCTCCACTCTCAATAAAATCCGCTCTTTGCCTTTCATAATCATCTGAATCTGCTTTCCCCTAACCTAAACTTGTGATTGTAACCTGCAAGTTTCCTCTTTTTAATTTAAGTTACAACATTCACCCAATCTTTCAGCACTGAAAATGCTTTTTTGGGGAACGCCAGTGCTTCACTCTGTGAAGATCTTAACCTCTTGGTGATCAAAATGCTGCACTCAATCACAGACATTCTGCCTATTCTGTGAACTGATTTCAGATCACAAAACATGAAAATGCTCAGAACTGCTAATGTGACAGTCGTCAGTGCACAGAATAATCAAATTACCATTCAGTCCACCCTATACAAAGGTTCCATGTCATGTTGCATACACCAACTAGTGTTAAATATCTACATCACTGAACACTGCTTTGTGAAAAAGACCAGTTATTATTAAAATAGGGCATGATCACACATAACGATTGCAACATTTAACATCAGACCTCTTGTAAGCATCCCTGCTTCAGCGCATTCATTTTGTTTTATCAAATCAGTGTGATTCTTCAACAAAGGCTGAATATATACCATTCCAAAATTCACAGTCATCACTACCCTTGCATACACCATACACTTCACATTTAACATCAGAAACTCATATTTCCTTTCAAACAGCATTTATAACTAGCACTACTGTATTATCTTCAGCTGAAGCCGTTCTAACATCACATCTGTTGGTCTGTGTGCACGTTTCTATGCAAGATTAGACTTAAAGCCATGTCGTAGTGACATTTTTGGATCAGGTGAATGGTAGGATTCACATCCCATCAGCCTGACGTTCTACGGATCAGATGTTCCTGAACCAAAGCCCCTGTCAGACAAAGTTTTCATAATCACCTTGTTTTGAACTACCAGGCGATTTCTGAAAACAGAGTAATAATCTAAAGTATTCATGACTTTTTACAGTAATGTTGGACTAACTTGTAAGACCATTACCGCCAGACAGCTCAGGTTTTTTTCCTCATCAAGTATGCACAGAACAACAAATCTCATTCCACTCCAAAGGCATTTATTGTAGCAATGCCCATGGCAAAAAGTTCAACAGACTTTTACAGAGTAAATCTGCACTAAAGAAAAAAATTGTGTGTACTTCAGAAATATGTCAAAAGTCATCAGTATCTTGTTTGGCGTCATATACTGTACCATGTCAGACCATAGCATTCCACGGCAGTTAGTCAGCTCTGCCAGGCCGAAGATTTTGTGTGGCTAATGCAGTAATAAGACAGTCACGTGACGCCCACCCTACTTCCGCGGAAGGAAGAAGCCGGTGTAAACTTCCTGTACCCCATTCTCTCTCGGCCTGCCGTCCAAGCAAGATAAGTCTTGTGCTCTGTCTCGCCTTTTCTTTGCCGTTGTGTTAAGATAGCCTTGTGTTTGCTTCTTTACTTGTTTTGTTGTGGCTTGCGCGCTGAACCCTTACCCTTGCCGGTGAGGCTTTGGTTTGGCGTGTTTTATTGATTTTTATTAACCACATGCTTCTCGCGTTCTTGCCTTGTTCTCGGCACTCGCGACTTTGCTTTCCGTGCATCTCGCAGTTTGGAATTTCGGAACTACATTGCCGGTTCCACATCTCCTCGCTGTAATTAGCCTTTACAGCCCTTTGTCTGCGAGTCCCATTTCGCTTCTCCTTCCATTCGGATACCTGATTCGACGACCTTCCTCGTCGTTTCACTCAGTTTCCATTCCTTTTGCCGGTCTTTCAGCCATTTTGTTTCGACCGGCCAATACCGGCGGCACATACGATCGAGCTTCTTTGATCGAACAGCGCGATTTCAGTGCTTTTATCGCACTACCAGTGCCCCTCCCGAGGTTGTTCGAGCTCTTTCTATCCCTCGATCCACCTCTTTGTCTCCCCTTTGCGATCGTGTGTTCCGTGTTTGTCTCGCCACCAGTGCCCAACATGGTGAAGGACACTAACGGGTCGAGCCACTCCTTTGTTCAGGAGTCACTCTCTGCCCCGGAGAACCCGAGTGTCGATTCCAGGGGACAAACCGCTCACACCTATGAGCGTACGGTCGGTGTGGAGGAGGGTTCCGCGCAGGGGACGCGCGACCATCGTTACGATTCCTCCTCTACCCGATCGGCGGACACACGATCGTTGCGATCGAAGTCGAACAGGCAATCGGCCGAGTCGAACTGGCAATCGGCCGTCATTGCCGACTGTTTTTCTTTCGATACTGCCTCTAAATCTAAATCCAAAGGCAAGGCCCCATGAAAGGACATGCCTGTTCAAAATCTTCCCGTTCTTCCGCCAAATCGCCTGTTCACCTTCGATCGCACAAGGAGACTCTTGCCTATCATGCTGCGTCCGGCGATCATCGGCCCCTGGGGACCCTTGCCGAGACCCGGACCGGCACGGGTGACGACTCGCGGCTGGAATCACCGCCCGTCACCCGATCAGATGAGACTCGTGATGCTAGCTACCCCCCCCCCCCCACTAACGTCACGCAGTCGAATCACGCTCTCCCCAACCGTGTCCGGGTTCAGCCACGACTCGGGACACGAGGAGCGTCATCACTCCGGTGGAGGGGTTGTGGGCAGTCTTTGGTGGGACCCCCCCACTGACCACAACCCCGGGTCAGGGACGCAGGCATCGACCAGGTCGGATCTGCGCCCTCACCCCCGACGGTCGAACCACCCCGATCGACCGTTGAACTCTCCCCTAGGGGTTCAGGACGTTGGGGAGCGGACTTCTTTCGCTTCCCTGTTGGGCAACGTCTGCGGTCCCGTTCCTCTGGGGGGAGGATCGACCAGCGGGACCAGGGGTAACCCTTTGTCCTTTGAGGTGGACTCGTCACCGCAGCCATCCCAGTCCGCTTCCACACGGCCAGGAGGCTCGGCTACCGTACCACCCACCGGCCACCCTGCCATGCAGGGGGCCGGCACGGACCGCACCCGGGAGATGCAGGAGGCAGTGCTCTCCCTGGGGCGGGTGTGAGACAGCTCGCCTTCTCGCTACCTTCCCCTTGGTGCCCAAGGTTACCCGGGTCCCCGAGGAGACTCTGCCCCAGGGCCGCCACAGCCCGTCGTACTCCCCGGGGACCGGTGGCTCTATTTCCCCCGAGAGGAATCAGTGGCTTAGGGCTGACACCCATTCCGACTCCACCTCCGGTCGCATGTGGCATCCGGCCTCCCAGAGCTGGATCAACCTGGGCCCCCCTTCCTCTCGGGCGCTGTCCGATCGGCGATCCCCTAGTCTGCCCGCCGAGTATGGAGCCACCAGGGACCCGTCCTCGTTTTTCCCCACTACCCAACGAGGGCGGGACTCCCACGCACCCCTGCCCTGGCCCTCCGAAGGTGGATCTGAACATCCCCTTCAGGAATACTCTGACCCACAACTCGAGGATGGGGTCGAGGACTCCCTCCCCCAGTCTGGTGACCTTTCCATCTTGGAGAGCTGGCGCCCAGATCTTGTTGTTAGGGAATCCCCTCCCTCTGACAACATTTTCTCCTGTAGCCGTTTCACTGGTTTCCCCCCTGCCCAGCGATCACGGCCAAGGATAGTCGCCCCCAGACCCTCACTCCCTTGTGGGACAGATCCGCATCTTCACCAGGGGTGCACATGCTGTCTCTCCACCGGGGATTGACTTCTTGTCAGCCCCTAACGCAGCTCCAGTAGGAGTTTTCCTCAAGGACCCGCGTCATGGCCCCCATGTCCTTTCCCTCTTCTCTGCCAATCCGGCCACCAGGGTTATTGCCATTTCCCCTGCTGACCTCAGGCTCACGCCCAACCTCGCCCCTCCCACTTCCACCCCTGTTTCTAGCAAGAACTTGATGGAGTGGGACAGAATTGCCAGGACTGGCATTCTTCACACCACCGCGGGACATGCCTTCATTGACATGTTCCTGCAGCGAGCGGAGGAGCTCTGGGCAAAGGAGGGTGGCACTGCCTCTGTGCCTTCGGACCCTGACGACACTGAGACTGACCCTAGCCTGTTTGTCGACCCCTTGATGCGCTTTCTTGTCAACAAGATATCGCATCACCTTTGGGCTGCGGCGGACAGCGCAGCCAGGAGTCACTTTAACTGCCTGTTGGCAGTGAGAGATGCTGTGTTATCACAGGCCAATCTCTCCCTGGTGCATCCCGGGTCAGGAGCAGTCGCTTTCCGGCGACTATTCTACTACTGTCATCACCCATGCAGTCGAGGAACGCAATCAGGCTGCGTTTTTTGCGGTCAAGCCCCCTCGTCAACATCGCCCTTCTGGACCCTTCTCCCGTCCGGCCCTGCCCTCCGCCAGACCCCAGCCCTACCCCGATCAGGCCCCCCCTCGCACCTCAAGGCCCGCCAGACGCCCTACTTCCGCCGCGCCTAGGTCGAAACCGAAAACCCCCCAACAGAATTTTCGGTTCGGCCAACAGGCCCGGCCTCGGAGGTGACTAGCAGACTCACCTTCGGAAGAGCGAGAACTGGCAGACTTCTCGCCCCTCCCCGGCCCCTCGGCCCCTCTGGCAGGCAGTCTGTCCCGACATGCCCACCAGTAGCGCCGTATGGGACTCAACCCCTGGATAGTGTCAGTGTTACAGGAGGGGTTCCGTCTGCCCTAGGCACACGAACGCCCCCCCCCCCCCCCCCCCCTGCTGTCCTCTCCTCCTCCTTCCCCCAGCGATCCCCCTCCCTCCCGGGTGGAGGCCCTTCACCTGGAAGTCAAAGTACTTCTCCGGAATGGCGCCATCACCGAGATACCCCACCCCAACCCCGGGTTTTACTCTCACCTGTTCGTGGTTCCCAAGTCCTCGGGAGGCTGGAGGCCCATCCTCGACCTTTCCCCACTCAATAACTTCCTCAGACCAACCAAATTCAAGATGGAGACCCCGGCCCAGATCAGAGACTCCATCCACCATCTGGACTGGGCCACTTCTTTAGATCTGAAGGACGCTTACTTCAGATCCTCATTCCAACCCCGCCAAATGCGAGCTCTCGCCCAGTCAGAGATTCTCCTTCCTGGGCATGAGTTTCGACACCACCTCCATGCTAGTCTCCCCGACCCCGGAGAGGTCCACCCGCCTGATGGACCTCATCTCCCACCTTCGCCTCTCTCCCCGCACGTCGACAAGGACACTTTCCTCCCTTCTGGGGATGATGGAGTCCCTGTCACCTCTCATTCGCCTAGGCAGGGTTCCCAAGCGACAGCTTTAAAGGGAGTTCCGCCGTCGTTGGTCGCAGACCACCGACCGCTGGGACCAGACCATTCCCCTCAGGCCTTGGTTCTTTTGGGCCACGGAGGAGTGGCTCAGCCCATCCACCCTGAGCCCCGGAGTTCCCATCTCCCTCCCATCCCAGGCCCTAGAACTTTACACAGACACCTCCAACTCGGGCGGGGGGGGGCCCACTTGGAGAGCAGTCACGCCTCGGGGGTGTGAGACCCATTGACTGCCTGTGTCCACATTAATATCCTGGAACTGGAGGCAGTCAGGCTAGCCCTCCTCCACTTCCAGACCCTGGTCTCGCACCGATTTGTTCTCCTTCTCACGGACAACACCTCGGTAGCCTGTTACATCAACAAAGGGGGGGGGGGGGGCATGCTCCATCAGCCTCTCCCTCTGGGCAGAGGTCCTCCTCCGCTGGTGTCACACGCAAGGAATCACCCTTCGCACGAGGCACATAGCGGGGATGCACAACATCCTGGCAGACTCTCTCAGCCGCTCCAGGTCCATCCTCCACACGGAATGGACCCTCAGCAGGCATACACTAACCTCGGTGTGGACACATTGGTCCAGACCCATGATCGACCTGTTCGCCACCCGATTCAGTCATCGTCTGCCAGTGTATGTGTCTCCCGTCCCGGATCCTCAGGCGTACACCATCGACGCCCTCTCCCTCCCCTGGTCCGGCCTCATAGCTTACGCCTTTCCCCCTTCCCGATCCTCCACAAGGTGATCAGGAAGGCGAGACTCGAGGGACCCAGGCTCATCCTCATAGCCCCATGGTGGCCCACTCAGTCCTGGTTTCCGGACCTCAAGTCCCTCACTCACGTACCCCCTCTCCAGTTGAACGCCCGGTGGGACATGCTCAGGCAGCCCCGCTCGGGTCGCCCCCACTCCAATCCCCAGACGCTTTGCCACCATGCCTGGCTTCTGTGCCAGCCCGATTGCGAGCATCTAACCCCACCTCCCAAGCGGACAGGTCCCAGTCCGTCCTCAACATCCTCTCCAACGCCGGGGCCTCTCAGGACCTCCGAGACCTAGCCATGGCCTCTCGCAGAGCTAGCACTGAGTCGCTTTACGACTACAGATGGAGGAAATGGGTCTCATGGTGCAAAGAAAACTCTGTTCCACACAATCACCCCTCCTATATCCAGATAGGAAATTTTCTGTCCCACCTTAAGCTCTCACCCAGCTCCATACGGGGCTACAGGTCGGCCATCTGCACGACCATCCGCCAACTGGGCGGACCTTCCTTTGAGAATAACTTCCTTCGCAGAGAGATCTCTAGAGGGGTGGCCCTTCGTGAGGCCCAATCCCCAAGGCGTGTTCCCCTTTGGGACCTCTTCACTGCACTTGACGTTCTCAGGAAACCACCTTTCGAGCCTATCTCCTCCCTTCCCCTTGATCTTCTCTCTATGAAGACCACCTTTCTCCTCGCCCTGGCTTCGGCCAGGAGGCGAAGCGAGATCCACGCTCTCAGCGGGGACCCCAGAGACATTGCCTTCCACAGGGACGGCTCTGTCTCCCTTAAGTTCCTTCCCAAATTCCTAGCTAAGAACCAGGAACCCGGTAGTCCCTCCCCCTACCTCGTCATCCGCTCATTGGCGGATATCCTAGGTGGAGAGAGCTGTGGTCACATGGTTCTGTGCCCTTCCAGGTGTCTAAGACACTACTGGGAACGTTCGCGCCCCAGGCGCGCTTCTCAGAGACGTCTCCTTATTTCCATCAACCCCAGTAATAAGAAAGACATCTCAGCTGGCACTATATCTTGGTGGCTGTCCAAGACGGTCAAATCGGCCTATGCCCAGGCGTCCAAGGCCCTCCCCGTCTTGTCCCCCCGAGCCCATGAGGTCAGAGCACTGGCCGCTTCTGCAGCTTTCCAGCACTCTGTCCCCCTGCGCCAACTCCTGGAGGCAGCCTACTGGCGTTCGGAGAATCCCTTAATAAACTTTTATTTAAGGGACATCCGCATGACCAGGGCTGACGGTTCTAAAGGGATATCCTTTGTGGCGGCTAATGCAGCCATATCGGTTAACCCCAAGAACCACTAGGGCACTCGCCCTCCTCCTTTTGCGATAAATTCTGCTATGGTCTGACATGGTACAGTATATGACGCCAAAATGGGGAGTTTGTATTATACTCCCTGTTTGGCTAGTATACTTACCATGTCAGACTCTAATGCCCGCCCTACCTTCCCCCTAGCGCCAAGGTCCTTGGGGTTACCTGGCGTACAGGCCTCGACGAATGAGGTACAGGAAGTTTACACCGGCTTCTTCCTTCCGCGGAAGTAGGGTGGGCGTCACGTGACTGTCTTATTACTGCATTAGCCACACAAAATCTTCGGCCTGGCAGAGCTGACTAACTGCCGTGGAATGCTATGGTCTGACATGGTAAGTATACTAGCCAAACAGGGAGTATAATACAAACTCCCCATTTTAATTTTGATTGAAATTCTGAACAATATGAGATGATCACTGACAAACTGAGTAGAATAATTATATTTCCCTTGGAATGATGATCTCCCCAGTGAGTGCAACCTTGCCGTTGGTTGGGAAGCTTGCGTGTCTCTATGACCCTGAGAGCTATGCTGGCGGGAGATTCGTCTCCTGGTAGGGCCACCCAAGCCAGACAGGTCAAAGGGTAAAGACCAGACAAAGAGCACTCAACTGGCCCTCCAGGTTGGGGGTTTGAATTGGGCTAACAACCCGGTCCTAGAAACAAACTTTGTTACAGAAACCGCAATGACATTTTCTGAGAATAGCATGGTTGGGGAAGAGTTCTCTCTAGCAGAGCCCATGACACGAGCTGGTGAAAGCCTTCAGGAAGCCAGTGCGCCGACAACTCTTCTGACGACCAAAGCCAAGACCAGGATAGGGACCTGGAACATCAGAACCCTATACGAGACTGGAAAAACAGCACAAGTGAGTAGTGAGATGCACAGGTACAACCTACAGATCCTTGGCCTGTGCCAGACCAGAAGGACAGGAACAGGAAGAACAAGGCTGGCAAGTGGAGACACCATCATCTACTCTGGACGAGAAGAAGACCAGCCACACACGCACGGAGTAGCGCTGCTGATGACACCTGAGGCGACACGAGCACTGCTGTCCTGGGAACCAGTGTCACCAAGGATCCTCACTGCAAGATTCAATTCAAAGGGCAGGAAAACCACCATCTTACAGTGCTACGCCCCCACAAACATAGCAGACCCAGAGGAAAAGGAGGAGTTCTACAATCAACTCCAAACAGTCATGGATAGAGTGCCGAAGAGAGACCTTAAGATCCTCATGGGAGATCTCAATGCCAAAGGTGGGAACGGACAACAAGGGCAGAGAGCAGATTATGGGCATACACGGAACAGGAATACAAAATGAAAATGGAGAACTGTTTGTGGAATTCTGTGCTTTCAACGACATGGTCATTGGAGGCACTGTTTTCCCACACAAGAACATTCACAAGATGACTTGGAATTCACCTGATGGGAAGACCCAGAACCAAATCGACCACATTACCATCGGCAGAAAATGGCGCAGAAGTTTACATGACGTGAGAGTGAAACGAGAAGCAGACGCAGCATCAGACCACAACCTTGTGATGGCTGTGCTAAAGACCAAATTGAAAGCCTACAAAGACCAAGCAGGCCGACTATCACATAAGTACAATGTACACAGTCTGAAGAGAGAGAGCAGCAACAGAGGAGTTCAAACTGGAACCGAGAAACAGATTCAACATACTTGACCAACTTGCTGAAGAAACAATCGAAGACCACTGGTGTGGCCTGAGGGAGGTCTGGCAGACGACATGTAAACAAGTGCTTGGAAAGAAGCGAACAAAACACAAAGAATGGCTGACAGCTGGAACATGGACCCTCATCACAGAGCGGAAGCACCTAAAAGACCAGATCAACCAGACCCAAGACCACAAGCAAGAGTTACAGGCACACTACTGGGACGTCAACCGCCAAGTTAAGAAAAGTGCTAGACAAGACAAGAAACAATTCATCCATGAGCTCACAGAAGAGGCAGAAACAGCGGCAGGACAGAGAAACATGAAAAGACTGTATGAGATTACCCAAACACTTTCTGGAAAGACCAGCAACCCCAGTCGCCCGTCAAAGACAAGGAGGGAAACACCATCGCAGGAGAAGCTGAGCAGAGAGCAAGGTGGGCAGAGCACTTTAAAGAGACACTGAATAGACCTGCACCACCTGTCCCCCTAGACATTCCACCACCAACCCAGCTTCTGGACATCAACACAGGCCCACCAAGCAAGACGGAAATTACCAAAGCCATCAAGTCACTGAAGTCAGGTAAAGCAGCGGGTCCAGACGGAATTCCACCTGAAGCACTGAAAGCAGACATCCAGACGTCAACAGAGATGCTGCATCCACTCCTAAGCATGATCTGGGAGCAGGAACGAGTGCCAGGAGACTGGAAAAGAGGCCACCTGGTGAAGCTGCCGAAGAAAGGGGACTTGTCATCCTGTAAAAACTGGAGAGGGATTATGCTGCTGTCCATCCCGGGGAAGGTGCTGGCCAGAATCATGCTAGAGAGACTAAAGACCGCCCTAGACAAGACCCTCCGCCAAGAACAAGCTGGATTTCGCCAAGACAGATCATGCACGGACCAAATTGCCACCATGAGAATTATCATCGAGCAGTCTCTGGAGTGGCAGACCCCCTTGTACGCAGTATTTGTGGATTTCCAGAAGGCGTTTGACATCATCGACAGAGATACCATCTGGAAACTCATGCACCACTATGGCTTCCCACCCAAGTTTGTTGCCATCATCCAGCAACTCTACGAGGATGCCACATGCCCGGTCGTCCACGACGGGAAGCTAACGAAGCCCTTCACTGTACAAACCGGTGTCAGTCAGGGGTGTCTACTATCGCCAACAATTTTCCTGATGGTCGTTGACTGGATAATGCGGCAGTCTACAGATGGCAAGAGGACAGGAATCTAGTGGACTTTCACCAAGCAACTGGAAGACCTGGACTTCGCCGACGACATCAGCCTTCTCTCCCACAAACAGCAAGACGCACAAGAGAAGCTGTGCCGGGTAGCAGAAGAAGCAGGAAAGACAGGCCTCCAAATCAACACAAAGAAAACAGAAGCCATGAGAGTCAACAACCAGCAACGAGACCCACTACGACTACAACAGGAAGACATCATTGAAGTTGACAAGTTTGTCTACCTCGGCAGTGTGGTCAGCAAAGATGGAGGTACAGATGAGGATATCAAGAGCCGCATCAATAAAGCCAGGCACACCTTTACTACGCTACGACCTATCTGGAATTCCTCTGCCCCTCACTCCACAACAAGATCAGAATCTTCAACTCAAATGTGAAATCTGTCCTTCTGTATGGTTCTGAAACGTGGCGAACAACAAAGACAAACACCCACAAACTCCAAACATTTATCAACAGATGTCTGCGAAACATTGTGAACATCAGATGGCCAGATGTTATTGCCAACACAGAACTATGGAACAAGACCAAGCAAGTTCCAATAGAATTAGAAATCAGAAAACGGAAGTGGGGATGGATTGGCCACACCCTCAGAAAGTCTCCATCCAACATCACAAGACAAGCCCTTGAATGGAACCCTCAGGGCAAAAGAAAAGTGGGAAGACCAAGACAGACATGGCGAAGGAGTACCGACGCAGAAGTGAAGGCCGCCGGAATGACGTGGGCCGAGCTGAAGATCTCCCAAAACCGTGTCCGCTGGAAGAGTGTGGTTGCGGCCCTATGTTCCCCAGGGAATTCAGAGGACTAAGTCAAGTAAGTGGAATGATGATCATTCAGCTGAACATATCCAAGTTATTTCAGAGATTTGACAACATGTTTTGACTGGGGAAGACCACTACTACTGTTTTTACAACTGTGATGTTCTGTTTTCCAGCCAGTCTTATCCTTTTTGTCTCTTTTCACTCTTTTTCCAATTCCAAGAGTGTGACATATTACCTTTCTTGGAACAGCCCACTGTCCTGTAGTGGTGTTGGCTGATGCTTTTTTAAACTAAACGACTTTGAGTGGACCTGCATGGACAGAAAATGAACATGTATTAGGCACGCAATTACCCTGCTAGATCAAGGTTATCTACTCTCTCTCTCTATCACACACACACACACACACACACACACACACACACACACACACACACACACACACACACACTTTTTTCTATCAAGACATGATCAACTCAACCACTATCCCTCCCTGGGATACATTCTCCAAAGAAACAGGTCTGACATCAATTCAAGCTTAAGATAACGTCATCAAAAAAAAAGAAAAAAAAAGGCACATTCATGACAACAACCAAACATGCAGTATGAAATGAAAGTACAAACAGCTGGTTTGCAGACCATAAGAACTGCTCTTGGGATTTAAGTCAACCTCAATTGTAATGAAGTTAATAAACAAAATGACTGGTTTCAAATTTCAAGTTTTAATCATTGTAGCCCAGCCAGCCACCAACATTCTTTTCAGGGCTGTCAAACTCATACATATATATATAGGGGGAAAAAGTCACATAAAAAAAACAAGTCAGACCATTAAAAATAATGTCCTGAAAAAGAATGTCTATGACATAGCTGCTAATCTACTGGAATGCAATTTCAGTTGTTTATGTAGTCAAAACAGAGCCTGCTTGTCTATGTCAGTCCGGTGATCATTCTGACAGCAGTATTGACATGTCAAAACAGGGTCTGTTTCTATGGGAAGTGATAACTGCCCTATGTCTGTTCAGTTCTTCGTTGAGACAGTGATACTGCCATGTCAAAGCAGGGTCTGTTTCTGTGGGAAGTGGTAACAGTCCAATGACGCATTCAGACAGCAGATGTCAAAGCAGGGTCTGTTTCTATGGGAAGTGGTAACAGTCCAATGACTCATTCAGACAGCAATATTATCATGTCAAAGCAGGGTCTGTTTCTATGGGAAGTGGTAACAATCCTATGTCGGTCTGGTGACTCATTCAGACAGCAGTATTACCATGTCAAAGCAGGGTCTGTTTCTATGGGAAGTGGTAACAGTCCACTCACTCATTCAGACAGCAGTATTAGCATGTCAAAGCTGGGTCTGTTTCTGTGGGAAGTGGTAACAGTCCAATCACACACTCAGACAGCAGTATTACCATGTCAAACCAGGGTCTGTTTCTATGGGAAGTGGTAACAGTCCAATCACACACTCAGACAGCAGTATTACCATGTCAAAGCAGGATCGGCACAGCACACTCTCACACTTCAGACACTGGCAGTGGGCAGGTTTCTGGCACTCGACACACGGCTGACCTGACAACACACACAACCTTTTCAATGACACACAACTCAGCACAGTAGTATTACAACAAACAGTGTCATCCATGGTTTTAATTCAAGAACAGAGTTATATCACCAACTGCAACTCTACATCACGAACAGGATCAAAGGGAAAGGATATGAACAGGAACAAAGAATCGATCGAAGACAATGAAAACATAGAGCATTTATACTGAGCACAGGATCTCACTATGCAAACTACCAACTTCAGACAAAAAACAGATCATTCAAAAGTATCGTTAACATGAATGGACAGATTGGTCCCAACAGCATTATTTGGTTCACCTGTAATGTGGTCAACTCCAAATCCAGCAAACCCTGAAGAACATTTCAGTCCCTTCAGTGTGGGGGTGCCGTGCACTGCACTGTTGCTTGTGTTAAAAAGATTAATCATGACAAAAACAGTGTTCTGACTTTAGTGTGGCTTAAAGCAGTAGGTGTACAGAGCTTTGCTTGTAATTGCTTACTTTCCTGGGTTACCAAGGATTTACTCACCTGACAGGCACAGGGGCCCTTACACCCAGCTTGTTGAAAACAAAATGCTGACTGCTACAATTTGTACACACAGACATACACACACACATGCACACACACACACACACACACACACACACACACAGAAATTCATACTCTCAGGGATAAAATAAGGCATCCTTTACCAGGTATGGATCCCATCCCCCCCCCCCCCCCCCCCCCTCAAAACTTCTGGTGCAAGTTTGTAAACATAAATCTTATTTCTTGGGAGGGGCCGAGGAGAATGAAGGGTAAGGGAAGGATGAAACCTTAGTTATCAAATTCACTAAAGATCAGAGATAGTTCACAACCGGATGTTCTCAGTCATTCACAACACTTTTAAAACATGTTTTACAGAAACCATGACCTGTGGACCAATGTTCATGCTACTGATCAGATCAGGGCTCAGAACGACAGGAGCAAAACAGGAGCTTTGTAAATGAAACATTGTCGCACAGATTTACAACTGCTAGCTTGCCGACAGTCTACACGTCTGTTTGCTGAGAGGAACATGAAACAGGAAGTTTAAAGAACAAACCAACCAACAAACCAACAAAAAAAAAACAAAGGTGGAGTTGACATGAGATATGACAACAGGAAGGATGTTGTGAACAAGAACAGGTTGATGGGGGGGGGGGGGGGGGGGTAAGAAGAGAGCCATGGATTGAAGTAGTAACCTCCATCACATGATCCTGATAGAGTATCCTACATGCACAGCCAAGACAAGAGAGAGAGAGAGAGAGAGAGAGAGAGAGAGAGAGAGAGAGAGCATGCATGCATACATGTGTGCGCATGTCTTTGGAAAACAAAACAAAAAAAAGCTCATGACCAGCATGCACCAGGGTAAATCACCCACCCGTTTTGGCCACAGTGTCAGAGGCAGCAGACATGTTTCTGCCTTTGCCTGGGCCAGACCTGATTTTCTCACACTGACTGCAAACCAAACAGCGAGTCCCTTTAATTGTCAATCCCCTCACAAAAGACAGCTATTCAGCATCAGTTCCACTCGAGTTCTTCCACAACTCTTAATCAGTTCCTACCTGCCTCCTTTCACCAAAAGGATGACCATGCACCAGTTATTATTTACATCCATGCACAAAATGAGGCACTATGCTTCAGGAATAATTTACATCCTTCCACAATGTTGAGATACCTCATAGTATACCTTACATCTTTACATGGCAGGGAGATTAACACATACCAGTAAAAACTTCACAACACTGATGTATCACACAGTTCTCTACTTACTTGCACAAGACTGACTTATCGTCAACTCTTGTAATGTTGCATTAAAATCTTGTGGAAAAAAAAAAGTACCATAAAAAAAACACACAAAAAAAGACTGACATATCATGCTGTTGCAACTGCATCCCTATAGAACACTGAGATATCAGATATCATTATAACTGACATCCCTACATAACATTGAGGTATCAGACATCATTATAACTGACATCCGGTATCAGACATCATCATAACTGACATCCCTATAGAACACTGAGGTATCACATCATCATAACTGACATCCCTACATAACACTGAGGTATCAGGCATCATCATAACTGACATCCCTACATAACACTGAGGTATCACATCATCATAACTGACATTCCTACATAACACTGAGGTATCACATAATCATAACTGCCATCCCTACATAACACTGAGGTATCACATCATCATAACTGACATCCCTACATAACACTGAGGTATCAGACATCATCATAACTGACATCCCTACATAACACTGAGGTATCAGACATCACCATAACTGACATCCCTACATAACACCGAGGTATCAGACATTATCATAACTGACATCCCTACATAACACTGAGGTATCAGACATCATAACTGACATCCCTACATAACACTGAGGTATCAGGCATCATAACTGACATCCCTACATAACACTGAGGTATCAGACATCATAACTGACATCCCTACATAACACTGAGGTATCAGACATCATCATAACTGACATCCCTACATAACAATGAGGTATCACATCATCATAACTGACATCCCTACATAACACTGAGGTATCAGACATCATAACTGACATCCCTACATAACACTGAGGTATCAGGCATCATCATAACTGACATCCCTACATAACACTGAGGTATCAGACATCATAACTGACATCCCTACATAACACTGAGGTATCACATCATCATAACTGACATCCCTACATAACACTGAGGTATCAGACATCATCATAACTGACATCCCTACATAACAATGAGGTATCACATCATCATAACTGACATCCCTACATAACAATGAGGTATCACATCATCATAACTGACATCCCTACATAACACTGAGGTATCAGACATCATCATAACTGACATCCCTACATAACAATGAGGTATCAGACATCATCATAACTGACATCCCTACATAACACCGAGGTATCAGACATCATAACTGACATCCCTACATAACACCGAGGTATCAGACATCATCATAACTGACATCCCTACATAACAATGAGGTATCACATCATCATAACTGACATCCCTACATAACAATGAGGTATCACATCATCATAACTGACATCCCTACATAACACTGAGGTATCAGAAATCATCATAACTGACATCCCTACATAACACTGAGGTATCAGACATCATAACTGACATCCCTACATAACACTGAGGTATCAGACATCATCATAACTGACATCCCTACATAACAATGAGGTATCACATCATCATAACTGACATCCCTACATAACACTGAGGTATCAGACATCATCATAACTGACATCCTACATAACACTGAGGTATCAGACATCATCATAACTGACATCCCTACATAACACTGAGGTATCAGACATCATCATAACTGACATCCCTACATAACACTCAGGTATCAGACATCATCATAACTGACATCCCTACATAACACTGAGGTATCAGGCATCATCATAACTGACATCCCTACATAACACTGAGGTATCAGGCATCATCATAACTGACATCCCTACATAACACTGAGGTATCAGACATCATCATAACTGACATCCTACATAACACTGAGGTATCAGACATCATAACTGACATCCCTACATAACACTGAGGTATCAGACATCATCATAACTGACATCCCTACATAACACTGAGGTATCAGACATCATAACTGACATCCCTACATAACACTGAGGTATCAGACATCATCATAACTGACATCCCTACATAACATTGAGGTATCAGACATCATTATAACTGACATCCCTACATAACACTGAGGTATCAGACATCATAACTGACATCCCTACATAACACTGAGGTATCACATCATCATAACTGACATCCCTACATAACACTGAGGTATCAGACATCATCATAACTGACATCCCTACATAACACTGAGGTATCAGACATCATCATAACTGACATCCCTACATAACAATGAGGTATCAGACATCATCATAACTGACATCCCTACATAACACTGAGGTATCACATCATCATAACTGACATCCCTACATAACACTGAGGTATCAGATATCATCATAACTGACATCCCTACATAACACTGAGGTATCAGACATCATCATAACTGACATCCCTACATAACACTGAGGTATCAGACATCATAACTGACATCCCTATATAACACTGAGGTATCAGGCATCATCATAACTGACATCCCTACATAACACTGAGGTATCAGATCATCATAACTGACATCCCTACTAACACTGAGGTATCAGACATCATCATAACTGACATCCCTACATAACACTGAGGTATCAGACATCATAACTGACATCCCTACATAACACTGAGGTATCACATCATCATAACTGACATCCTACATAACACTGAGGTATCAGACATCATAACTGACATCCCTACATAACACTGAGGTATCAGGCATCATCATAACTGACATCCCTACATAACACTGAGGTATCAGACATCATCATAACTGACATCCCTACATAACACTGAGGTATCAGGCATCATCATAACTGACATCCTACATAACACTGAGGTATCAGACATCATCATAACTGACATTCCTAATAAACACTGAGGTATCAGACATCATAACTGACATCCCTACTATAAACACTGAGGTATCAGCATCATCATAACTGACATCCCTACATAACACTGAGGTATCACATCATCATAACTGACATCCCTACATAACACTGAGGTATCAGACATCATCATAACTGACATTACCTACATAAACTGAGGTATCAGACATCATCATATAACTGACTACATCATAACTCATCACTACATACATGAGGTATACATCATCATAACTGACATCCCTATTAACACTGAGGTATCACATCATCATAACTGACATCCCTACATAACATGAGGTATCACATCATCATAACTGACATCCCTACATAACAATGAGGTATCAGCATCATATAACTGACATCCCTACATAACACTGAGGTATCAGACATCATAACTGACATCCCTACATAACATGAGGTATCAGACATCTCATAACTGACATCCCTACATAACACTGAGGTATCAGGCATCATCATAACTGACATCCCTACATAACACTGAGGTATCAGCATCATCTAAACTGACATCCCTACATAACACTGAGGTATCAGATCATCATAACTGACATCCCTACATAACACTGAGGTATCAGCATCATCATAACTGACATCCTACATAACACTGAGGTATCACAGATCATCATAACTGACATCCCTACATAACACTGAGTATCAGACATCATAACTGACATCCTATATAACATGAGGTATCAGCATCATCATAACTGACATCCCTATATAACACTGAGGTATCACATCATCATAACTGACATCCCTACATAACACTGAGGTATCACATCATCATAACCTACTAACATGATACACATCATAATGCATCCTCATAACACTGAGGTATTCATAACTGACATCTTATAACACTAGGTATCATCATCATCGACATCCTACATAACACTGAGGTATCACATCATCATAACTGACATCCCTACATAACACTGAGGTATCAGACATCATTAACTGACATCCCTACATAACACTGAGGTATCAGACATCATCATAACTGACATCCTACATAACACTGAGGTATCAGACATCATATCATCTAATAACACTAGACATCCATAATCATCCTATAACATGAGGTATCAGACATCATCATAACTGACATCCCTACATAACACTGAGGTATCAGCATCATCATAACTGACATCCCTACATAACACTGAGGTATCAGACATCATAACTGACATCCCTACATAACACTGAGGTATCACACATCATCATAACTGACATCCCTACATAACACTGAGGTATCAGACATCATAACTGACATCCTATAGAACACTGAGGTATCAGACATCATAACTGACATCCCTACATAACACTGAGGTATCAGACATCATAACTGACATCCCTACATAACACTGAGGTATCAGACATCATAACTGACATCCCTACATAACACTGAGGTATACACATCATCATAACTGACATCCCTACATAACACCGAGGTATCACATCATCATAACTGACATCACTACATAACACTGAGGTATCAGACATCATCATAACTGACATCCCTACATAACAATGAGGTATCAGGCATCATCATAACTGACATCCCTATAGAACACTGAGGTATCAGACATCATCATAACTGACATCCCTACATAACACTGAGGTATCAGACATCATAACTGACATCCCTACATAACACTGAGGTATCAGACATCATCATAACTGACATCCCTACATAACACTGAGGTATCAGACATCATAACTGACATCCCTACATAACACTGAGGTATCAGACAATCATAACTGACATCCCTACATAACACTGAGGTATCACATCATCATAACTGACATCCCTACATAACACCGAGGTATCACATCATCATAACTGACATCACTACATAACACTGAGGTATCAGACATCATCATAACTGACATCCCTACATAACAATGAGGTATCAGGCATCATCATAACTGACATCCCTATAGAACACTGAGGTATCAGACATCATCATAACTGACATCCCTACATAACACTGAGGTATCAGACATCATCATAACTGACATCCCTACATAACACTGAGGTATCAGACATCATTACAATTGACATCCCTACATAACACTGAGGTATCACATCATCATAACTGACATCCTACATAACAATGAGGTATCAGGCATCATCATAACTGACATCCCTACATAACACTGAGGTATCACACATCATTACAATTGACATCCCTACATAACACTGAGGTATCACGCATCATTATAACTGCCATCACTACATAACACTAAGGTATCACACATCATTATAACTGACATCCTTACACATCAATGAGGCACCAAACACTGTTTACAACTGACATCGCTACATATCACTGAGGCACCAGACATTGTTTATAAACTGACATTTCTACACACAAATAATTGAGGCACCAGACATCATTTATAAACTGACATTTCTACACACAAATAATTGAGGCATCGGACATCGTTTATAACTGACATCCCTGCAGAACGCTGAGGTACCAGCCATCAGTGATAACTGATATCCTTCCACATCACAGAGGTACCATCAGCTGTCATGGAGCGGTTCCAAACTCTGCACTCTGGGAGGTAGTGGGTTCGAGTCGCATCAAATGGCACTTGTGACCCTGGCATAACTCCTAAGAGTTAGTTTTGTGCTACAGACTCCACTGGGAAGACTTAAACCACAAAGTGTCATCCCCTTCACCCATGAATCTCTGAGAATGTTTCTCGAATTCCCAGACCGAACCTGCAGGTGTATGTATGTCACTGATCTGGCTGGCGATGGGGATATACAAAGAAAGGAAGCACAGTTGAGCCCTGTGATGCTGTGTCTGACCAGAACAGAACTTCTTTGTATCATCTTCTGTTATTCCCTGTGTACTTTTAACAGAACAAGCAAAATGCAACGTAAGCAACATTTTTATCACCAAAAAAAAAAAAGATATAAAATTCCATAAAAACTATATTACTTCACAGATCAGTATCAATTTGTCACAGTTGTTAAACAATTGTATCAGTCACCTCAAAGTGTCATGTTCAAGGGAAAGTTCGTTATGATTTCACTGATAATGCAACCAGATCCTAGATCTGCTGTTGCACAAATAAATGTTGCTAGGACAGTAAGTTACTTCTCATATCCTTTTTTGGACAAAAAGTTACTTCCCTTGTCCATGTCTTTTATCTTGCTGTGCAATCCTGCATCTGCCACTGCAGAACTCATTGTTGCTGTGGACCGTATCAGTTACTTCCAATTCCTTTTTATTTCGCTATACAATCACCGATGTGGATCTGCCGACTGATCTGGATCCACATGGTGCAGCCACACCAAAGTTTGTCCATGGGTCACATTTCCTCTTTTGACAAAGTCTGGTTATCACACGTTTGGCTGTCAGTTCTAAATCCAGCTTACAAACCAACCAACAGACACAAGTGAAAACATTACCTTCAACTTTGGCATGGCAACGACCCTCCCAAAGTAGAAAAAAATGGAAATGCTAAAGGCAGTGTCTACATCAAAGATTACACCAGCTGTCTGCTCAGTTCAGTTTTTTTTCAGCCACCTCAAATTCAGTTTTTCTCCACCTGCTGTGAATGTGACTGCAAGACAGCTTTTCTTGAAGACCATTCCTTCGTCAGTCTTAAACAAAACAAAAAAAAACAAAAAAAAGCACACCTCCTGTTTTTCCTTCTGTCATTTAGCAGAAGCAGTCATATATTTCGTTATAGGTCCTAGCTAATGGTGTGTGTGTGGGGGGGGGGGGGGGGGGGGGGGGGGGGGTGCGGGGTGGGGGGGGGGAAGTTACCTTTTTAATAACAGAGACAGTACTTTTGATACAATGAGCTTAGAATAAGGAATGCCTGGCATTTTTCGTGCCACGCAGTTAGAATGAAAAGTTTTTCTTTAAAAGTCAAAAACAGCGTTTTGATTCTAGCTAAGAGGTATCTAACAGCATACTGGGTGCAATGTCTTACCCTTCCTGTTGACATTTGATAATAGACTATTATGTTTGCATTAAGAGGTGTAAAAGAAAATAAAAACCCTGCATGCCGGATACAAACAGACTTTATTATCAGACGTCCACCAGCACTGAATTAGGGAGTTTAACAGAGAACAGGCTTTCTTCCTATGAAACTCTGGAAAATAACAAAACAAAACAGAATAAAACTGCTGAGAACAACTCCTCCTGTTGTTTCTATGTCAACAACCTCAGTCCTTCACGAGGAAGGCACAGTGTGAGCTTGTACCAAAGCCAGCAATGGCAATTTCAACCATGGAGAACTCCTTAGTCTTGCTAACCAGTTACTGCCAACAGTACAGAGAAACTCAAACAATATGCAGTAACAGCTCTCCAAAACTAAGCGTCACTTAACAATCAGCATAAGCACAAAAGGGATGGCAAAGACAGCTCTTATGAAGAAAAAACAATGGTAACACCGTTAAAATCCCCCATTGTCAGTTCATATTTTAAAATTGTGTTTATGATAATGTTGAGGGCAAGAACAACTGACTAATGGCCAGAACCTCCTATGAAAATTAATGATTTTCACACTGTGTTTAAACTCATGAGTGGGCAAGCTCTCATCACTCTTGCACAACACCCTTCCAACTCACCGTTCCAGGTTCTGGCGCCGTGCCCACATCACACCCACAGTGTACATGTCTGGACTGACCCCTTTGAAGTTCTTTCTCGTTGTCTTCTGATAACAGTGAAAGGAGAAGAAGAAAAATCTTACATGATATTATCCCTGTCAAATATGTTATTGTCATCAATAAGCTATGCATAGGTACGATGGGTTTTTTCCCTGACATAAAAATACATCCACCCCAATATTCCAGACTAAAATTAACAGATAACACTGAAAACACGGAATAGCAGTGTAAAAACTGCAGTCTATAAACCGTGTTGAAATAGCACTTGCGAGTCCATCACAATGAAGTTTGTGCAGTTTGCTTCGAATGAAACTTTCCTTGTGTACTCTCTTTCTCAACCACGCACACACACACACATGCCCCCCCAATCCCCTCCCCCCCTACACACACACTTTTCAGTCAGACTATTCTTTTAACATCGTTTACCGACTTCTATCGATTACTCTTTCCTTTATTAACTTCTTTTTACTAAGAAAAGGTGTTTTCATTTCCAGTCCTTGTCATATGCTCTGACAACGAACCCATACTTTTTCTCAAGTTCTGACCAGGACATGTTTAATGATGAGTGTAGTTCAGTTTCAGTGTAGTTCAGCTTCAGTGTAGTTCACTTTCAGTGTAGCTCAGTTTCAGTGTAGTTCAGTTTCAGTATAGTTCAGTTTCAATTAGTTTACTTATTCCAGCCCAGCTGATCAAGTCCAGGATTCAGGGCTGCAACCACATCCTACAAAAAATCATGAGCTGTAACAAACAAATTAGCGCAGTATGGCTCTTTAATTTCATTTACTAATTATACACATCGGCTTTTCATAGCCTATCTACTGAAATCCTTACAACAAATAAAATTAGGCCATGCTTCAGACTTTCCCCATAATTTACATCCCTTTTTTTCAAAGTAAAAAAACAACAAAAAAAGAAGTACCTTAAGCATGACAAAATCAGTTTGCACAAACAAACTGTGAGCCAACTCACATATGATCTGCAGTCACATTCAAAGTCCATTTTAGTACACCTAAAAGCATCAATTGTCAAGTGTGAACACTAACCTAATGCACAAACACAACAGGCAAGCAAACTATTCTAACCAAAGCATCACTGTCAAACGCACCCTTTATCATATCAGGGAACTGACAGAAACACTCATTCAGTCACTGTCAGTCACACTGCCAAAACATCACATGGGAATATATGTGACACAAAATGTTTTGCCTGAAGATGTAACAACATAACTACATATCACTCACACTGATGAACCAGCATCTATCCCAATAAAAAAAACACTCTAGATATGTGAGCGCACAGCAAGAGTTATACAAGGATACTCGTTACTAACATTCTTGTACAAAGAATTCAACTTTTTCACAATGTCACATACATACTTCTATGGAATACCTTGCTATGTAGGCAATATTGCATGCCTACATGTATGGAGGTTGACTTTCACATTTGACACCTTGCACATACATTTGGCTGTTTGAAGTGGTGTAGCCATGCTGCCACTAGTGGGCCGAGTAAAGAAACTTACATCAACAATAATTTGCCTCTCTTTTGGTGTACCTTCATGCCTCTAGCTGTGTATTTGTGGTAGTTAAGCCAGTTCAGTCCCAGAGAAGTCTTGTGAATTATGTCCGTGTATGATGAAAAAGGGAGAAGGGTGGGGTGGGGATGGGAGAGGAGATAGAAGTACATTCGATAAGGCAAGTTATAGTAGTTCAGAAAATAGGAATATACTTCATGTAAAGAAGAGAAAGTATGAGTGGTTTAGTTTAGAAGAAAACTGGTAAGCAAGTCTGTAATGGTGGTGGTTGGAAAATACACACACACGAAAATGATCTGTCAGTGCTTAAACCTGACAGAATAGGAAAAGTTGAAGATATCTTTTAGTTTTATCTTTTGATTTTATCTTTTTTTTTTCTCCAACATCAGAGTAACTTGTGACCGTATATTTATCAGTTCCTTTCGATAGATTTTCGTAGGCTGTTGTGCAATCCTGGTTTACTTGTTCAAAGATTATCACATTTTGATACAAAAGTAATTTCATTGCTTGATCCAGAATTCAGACAAACTGTGTATTGAGAACTATTACGAGGACTGAAAGCTTTTTGGTTTTTGTTTGTCTGTTTGTTTTTTTCCTTGAATAATTATAAAAAAACTAAGGTGTTCCTTTCTTTCTGTCTGGTCTTCTGTGTCCTCTGCATCATGGCCTTATTGTTTCTACAGTGCTCACGTTGACTCCATATTATGCAGCGTGTCCAGGTTCTTTTTGTTGTATCCCCACTCTGGAAGGTGCACCAGTATAAGGTCATCATGAACTAATCCACAGAAAGAGGCACAGCAGTGGAATTCCTTTACTTCAGTGGTGTTGAGTGGTACTTGTTGGACCCAGCATGTGCAGCACAGTGCCTGTGAAGTCCACTGCTGACAGGAATAAATGCTCAGTGACTAGGCAAGTGTGCATCCTCTCATAAGTGGAGATATCACTGTTTTCATCCAGCAATGTCCCTATGAATATGCTGACACTTAAGATTTGTAGAAACTCATGACAGGCATGGACGAGAAGGGAGATTGAAACTGAAGTTACCACATAATCAGGGCAGGAAGGGTCTAAACATACAGGTGGTATTTAGTGACTGTGGGAGAAAGATCGTCCTAATCATGAGCTAAAGTACCTGTTAGTAAATTATGTCTAGGATTATGTATGATGTATGTTTTGTTTCTCCTTGTAAAGATCTAGCTAGCTGGGCTTTACTCTTTTGCTACATACCTGAACTGTGGATTTTTGCCAGTCCTAAGGCTGCATGAAAGAAAGCAATCCTAGCTTGCTTACTGGATTCCATGTATACATTTTACAGAAGTCCAAGCACTGTGACCACTAAACCAAGGGGAATACAGTTCACACAGTGCAAGGCATCCCTGCATCTGCTGGTACCTGGCACTTGGGGCACTGGATGGTGTCCACAGAGGTCTCACACTTGCCAAGACATGGCTGACAGAAGGTGTGGCCACAGCGTAGCAGCATCGGATATTTCCCATGGTCCCAACGGCTCCTCTGACCACCGCCACTCTCTGAGGAGCAGATTGAAAATAATAAGGAATGAAAAACAGAAAAACCTCAAAGTTTCTTTGTGATAACTATACAAATTCTTTCCTCTTTCTATTCACCTACACTTTGGAAAATAAAAACAAAGCACTAGCAATCAATCTTTATGCAAACTGTATTCATATGTTACAATGCAGAATTCAAAAAAAAGAAGAAAGGCAAGTACATACAGTATAAAAAAAAACCTATGAGTTACATCTTATTATTATGAATATGCTCAGTTATTATATGTATTTTCAAATGAGTCTGACAATATTTACAGAGATTGTTTAATAAACTGAGGATTGAATAATAAACTGAGGATTGAATCAGAGCATACTGGCCATAATTCTAACAGCTTTAGGGAGTGAATTTTTCATACACACACACACACAACACACACACACACACACCACACACACACACACGAGTCTTGTCTTTCTAATTCTAAACAACAAAAATTACTGTACTTTCAAACTAGTCCTCTCTAATCTCAGTGCTTTTTATCCCCCACAGGGAGTATGCCATGTTCATGTTGCTTTCCATTGCCATACCATCCTTGGACATGATTTATTCAAGTCCTATTACTCTTCAGCTCACAGTTCATAGTCACACACTGCATGTTCTGATGTCCCAACCATGTAATCTTTCTCAGATGTTTCCCTAAACTCTCCTCCTTCACATCTGCTTGGAATACACAAGTGTTAACAATAATATTTGTCGATGTACTTTTCTCTTTGAAGGCCGACTTTAATTGTATAATGCATGGCATTGCAAACTGATAAGAAACATTTTCCACAGTGTAACAATGTTGTGTCATTCACTGGTTTATTTAACTTGCTTTTCAGGAAAAAAAAATCCTTACTCTGGCTGGAAGATGTGGAATGTGCAATGGAAGACTGGAAAAAAACAAATGGCAATGGAAAAAAACAAATGGCAGTGCTCAAGACCAACTGTTTCATATTGCAAATAAACATTTGCTGTTTTCAACTATATTTCAAACAAAACTTTTCACTCAGATTTTATGTTATTGGAGAAAAAAAATTCAAGGTGTCAGGGTGGTGTTCTGAAGATTCCCAGCAGCAAACAATAAAAAAAAAAAAAAAAGAGAGAATCCGCTAGGAAAAAAGAGAACATCAGCAGAAAAAAAAAGGACAGTTGGCGTTGCTGCAGGGCAGGCTGAGAGGGAAGATAGGAAGGAGAGTTAGGGATGTCTACTGGCATTTTCATGCCTCCAACAGCTACCGTAAAGGTCCAGGACTGGCTCAAACCTTTGTAGACATGGGGCAGAAGAGGCGGGTGTGGGGGATGTGCGTGTATACATGTGGGGGTGGGGTGGGGGAAGGGGGGAGGAGGCGGAGGTGAAGGGTGATGAATGGGGAGGGGGAAGGGTACAAGTGTGTAAGTTTGGGGGGGGGGGGGGGTGGCAGCAAGAGAAGAGGGCCATCAAGGAAGTCAATTATGAACAATGACTATGGACATAACCAGATTCACAGATTCTGAGACTGATGTGATGCCTCCTTTTCCACCTTGGGATGGTCCTTGGGAAGAACACCCTTTCCCCACTATCTGCCTTTGTCCAAGTCCCGTTCACTTGTGCAGATAAGTAAACACTTCATGGCAAGAGAACACTCTTCAACTGACTGGTGTGCCCTCTCAGGAACCGCGTACGCCAGCTTCTTAACCCCTGTTCAACGAGGTTGGTTTAGCACTGCACACAGCCTTTGCCTGCTCATGACCTCTGTATCTACGTTTCAGTCTTGACAATTTGACACCCTCAATAGTGAAATGCGGCAGGCAATCAGACCAAACTGTGAGTGCCTTCTGTTTGCGACATGCGCGCTGGTGACCTACTCATTTTTGAGTGAACCAGTCTTTTAGGAAGAAGAACAAACTCCCAACAAGGCAAGGTGAAGATCTACACTAATGCTATCCCCTCATCTTCGCACGAACTTTGTGAACAGTAGAGATTAATACAGAAAAGAATACCTTACGCATGAGGCGTTACGGCCTTACCGACATACCAACTTGCGCTATTTACCGCAGCCTACGGTCACATTTGCACTGCCACCAGAAGTGGTACTTTTGGTTTGCTTTTGATCATTCGATGAATCTGAAACTTACAATTCTTTCACAGACAAAACTTAAAACAAACCTGTGGTTCCAAGTTTGTACACTGTCTGGCAGCGGGAACACACGGGAGGTTTCATGCCTCAAACTTTATCTTTGACAACCTTCTTTGGGATTTTCGATATTAAAATCCCCTCGGATGAAATTCCAACTTTCCGTTTACAAAGCGGAAAACAAAAGTATGGAACGGAGACGTCACAACTTATGTAAAAATTGTATCCATTTGTTTCATTAGGAAAAGATCAAAGCGTAGCAGAACGACAAGTTACCTTTAATTAGGAAGGAGATATTTCTTTCAAGTTTGGTTATTGTTGTTGTTGTTGTTTCCTTCAATAACACTGTCCGTCTTCTCTGATGTCACAGAGTTAGTGCCCGTATTGGGGGGGGGGGGGGGGGGGGGGGGGGCTAGTTTGGTTTCAGTTTCGTGAAATGCAGCGTGCGAATTGATCCATTTCTTTCTTTAATGCAAGGAAGGGTATGTAGGGCCTCATGGACAATATTCAGCACATTATATGCATACATGCTGGCCAGGTCATGTCGCCTTATTAACAAAATGACTGGGAACAACAACACAAGAGTAGCAAGAAGACTGAAGCTTCTCACTAACCTCTTTAAAAAAAAAAAGAAAAAAAAAACCTACTGATTTATTTTCCATTTATTTTCCAAGGTATACTAATAAGTGTTGATGCAAACTATGAATTACACTATAATCGCAAATACTGCAACCCAGACAATTTTTGAAACGGTTGTCTAGCATATGATGCGTTTAGCAAAGAGCATTGGCAGTTTCAAAACTCAAGACAGTTCTGCCAGTTCTTCAAGTTTTGAGGTAATTATCCTGCCAAGTGCTTAGCGATCTTCACTCAGACCAGTATCATTTATCAGGTCCCCAAGTTAACAAATCTGTTGGTAAAGAACATATTAATAGTGACCTGATGTGAGCCGCCACTTTATTAACCTTGGAATTGTGGTCACGTGCAGGCCATCATTTAAATCTGCACATGAAAAGTGAACAGACTGAGAAGACATAGTGCAAGGATCATAGATGTCATGCATAACTCTATATACTTCAATCAAATCTCTCCAAATCCTCCAATATCTCTTGATGACGACAAAGTATCTTCTTCTCCTCGACCTGTCTGCTGCTTTCGACACCATTGATCACGAAATACTCATTTCACGTCTGAGCACAAACTTTGGCATATGTGACATTGCACTAAATTGGTTTAGATCGTATCTCTCAAACTGATAGCAGTTCGTCCTTATTAACGAGAAACGGTCTTCTAAAATGTCATCAAACTTTGGCGTTCCTCAGGGATCTCTGCTAGGTCCAGTCCTTTTCATAATGTACACAACGCCCCTGACTGAGATCATTAACAGCCATTCTGTTCATCATGAAATGTTCGCTGATGACACTCAGCTTGAACATTCTGACACCCTAGACAACTATGCCAATCTTGTCAAAAATCTTCAAGGCTGTGTCTCTGATATCAAACAGTGGATGTCTACGAATAAGCTGAAATTAAATTGATGATAAAACAGAAGTTATCCGGTTTACAAAACACTCTGAAGCTCAAGACCCCCGTCTTCATTCGTCAATAGTCCTAGGCTCCACTGACATCTCATTTATGCCATTTGCTCGCGACCATGGCTTCTTTCTCGACTCTGATCTCAACCTGAAACACCACATGGCCAAAATCTGCCAAGCATCCTTTCTTGAACTCTGTCGCATCAGCTCTATCAGACCTTTCCTTACAGAACAGGCCACGAAGTGACCAGACTATTTGGCGTTCTTTCCCCCTTTGCATTCAGCCGCTCGCCTTATCTTCAAGGTGCCAAAACAGCATCATACCTCGGATCTCTTGAAGAAATTACTCTGGCTCAAAATCGAGCACAGAATTCAGTATAAGTCGGCGTGTCTATGTTATAAGGTTATTACAGGTGAAGCGCCTACCTATCTCTCTGATCGCTTCGAAATATATATTCCCACACGTCCCCTCCGTTCTTCCTCTGATGACCGAATTTTTCGAATACCCTCATATAACCGGAAGCAGCACGGTTCTAGAGCATTCTCATTTTCTGCAGCAACACTCTGGAGTTCACTGCCTTTCCATCTACGTCATGCCCCTTCCTTCCCGACTTTCAAGTCTGCGCTTAAAACGTATCTGTTCAAACGCCAGTTGCAGAATACCACATGAAATATTACTAAATTACTACATGTCGCTTGCACACTTAGCTCGAGTAAAAATGAGCTGTTCACCGTGTTATATAGTGTGTTTATGTATGCGACATGATGTTCCAGTGTGTGTGTGTGTGTGTGTGTGTGTGTGTGTGTGTGTGTGTGTGTGTGTGTGTGTGTGTGTATTTATGACTCGTAAACGCAGAAGTGTGTGTGTGTGTGTGTGTGTGTGTGTGTGTGTGTGTGTGTGTGTGGTGTGTGTGTGTGGGTCGCGTGTGTGTGTGTGTGTGTGTGCGTGTGTGTGCGTGCCGTGCGGGTCGTGTGTGTGTGTGTGTGTGTGTGTGGTGCTTATATTTTTTTAGATGTTGAATTGTTAAAACTTGTAAAGCGCGCTGTAGCCTACGTTGTTAGGATGGGTGCTATAGAAATTGTCCTCATTAACATTATTATTATATTTGATACTTTGTCGCTGATGTCAGGCCGGTCTTTCTTCATAACTTAAAGTCCATCACCTGCTCCACTTAATCCTTTCTGCCAGTATACTTCACACCCATCCACTGATTCAGTTTATGTGCTTTTTTTGTTGTAAGAGGTGACAGGACACTGAATTTCCATACTGTAAAATGGAGTAAACCGAAGCTTTTTATAATGATGACATTTCTTCTCGTTGATGTCACATTTCTCATAATCAGCCCAGATATCTGATTGGCGTTTTGTCGCAGACCCTCAGGAATGACGACCGTAGAGGAGGCACCACCACAGGATACGGGCACCTGTCAACAAGTGGAGCCCTGCCTTTTCACAAGATAGACGGCTAGATAGCGATCGGACTGATGTCAAAATGTGAAGCTCTTCTGTGCTGGGCTTCAGTCTTGTTCATGTTACAGTGGATGTGAATGTCCCACACTGTACAGGCAGATTCTATGATGGGACGGACAAGTACTTTATAAGCAGTCGCCTTCAGGTGACAGGCACCGATTCAATTGCTTCGCGGAAAGCGGAGTGTCTCATTGACTTTGGAGCGGTCGATACATTGGTCCCAGCGGAGAGTCCGAGGAGACATTGGCAGTGGTGACGTTTTCCAAACATGGCCGTGAAGATGGCATAGGTGTTCTATTGCAGCCGTCCTCCTGGTGACAGGGAAAGTGGTGCATTGTCAGGATACAATGTCATGTCCCAGCTCTCCTCCCGACTCTGTACACCGCTGAGCAAGGTCGTGGCCTGTGGTGGAGAGTCAATAGACAGCAGTGTCATCAGCGGACAGTCATGTTGTCACAGAAAGCTTTCTCCGGGAGGTCACTGGTATCAACCAGAAAAAAATGCTGGTCAGGCGACTGATCCCCATGAAACTCTTGACACACACTGGCCAGCTCTGAGATCTTCCTCCATGGACCACCACTGACACACACTGGCCAGCTCTGAGATCTTCCTCCATGGACCACCACTGTTCGCTTTCTGCCCTTCAGGAATGGAGTGGCCCACCTTTGACCTGCCCTCGCACACTGTAGTGGAACAGCTTGTAGATCAGTGGGCTGTGGTTGACTCTATCAAACGCCTTTGCAAAGTCCATCATGATGAGTCCACTTAGTTCCCGTATTTCACGTAGGGAAAACGTTCTTCAGTAAAGTGTGGGTGTTGGGTCTCAGAGGACCTTAACTTTCGAAACCCGTGCTATTGGGCAAGGATGTTATTGCTCTCTAAGCAGTTCTTGAGAGCGCTGACAATGATGTGCTCCAGAACCTTGCACGGGATGTTTGAGTTACTGGTCGATACCTGATTTGATCATAGTGCTCCCACATCTTGAAACCAGTGTGATGTTGGCAGCGTGCCAGTCGTCTGTTTTGGATGTCCTGTAAATCATAGTTGGTAGAGGAGCTAATTCATCAACCAGCTGACAAAGACATCGTGGAGAGATGTTATCAGGCCCCAAATCCTCGTGTGGATCCAGGTTGCGTGGGATCTTCCGTACTCCTTCAGTGAAGGTTATATTGCAATGCAGAGCACAGAGCGACAGTCTGAAGTCTATTTTTTTTTTTGTCTCGTTTCTTTTTAGACCCAGTTTACTTTAAAATTTCAAGTATCAAGTATTCTTGTGTGCATTTTTGTTTATATATATATATATATATATAACAATAAACTAATAAATTCCAAGGATAAGTACCGAGCACACTCGCACGCACACACACTCGCACGCATGAACACACACACACACACACACACACACACACACACACACACACACACGCACGCACATAGCCTACACGCATCGCGAGCGTGAGCGCACACACGCGTGCATGTGCCCTGTGCACATACACATGCACGCAGATAGACAGAGAGACAGACACACCGGATGTGTGCATACGTTGAACAGTTGCAGCTTGTCAGTGGGTTTATGGAACGGGCGCTTTTTTTTTTTTTTTTTTTAATCTATAAACCTGTTGCTTTGTCTGTAGCAGAAAGAGGAAGAACTCTGACGGCTCTTCAGTGGCCTCCCCTCCACAGAAGAGGTGAGTGGTTTACCTTTGCTTTCTTTGAATTGACAGATTCGCGTTATCATTGTATTTGCTCCTGAAGACTAATAGATGAGTTCAGCTATTTCAAATTGTTTTCATTGAAGATAGGTTTCAGTCATGGAGGAAAAAGCAAAACAAAACAATCATTTACTGTTTGATGTGTTGTGATAATGCTGAATAAACGAAAAGGTAAGGAATCCCAAGATTCCAAAGGCTGCCTGTGTCAGTTGTTCTCTGAGCAGTGTAGCAGACATGCTGGCCCTATGTTGACAGGAGACAGACTGGTGATGGTGGGGGAGCAGCAACAACCTCCTCCTCCTCAGTCTTCACCCCCTATTCCTCTTCTGCCTCCTCTTCATCTTCCACCACCACTTCGGCTGATGGGTCAGTGAATGTTGTGCTTTCACGGTCAGAATTGTTCTCTCTCCTTCTCTCTCTCTCTCTCTCTCTCTCTCTCCTCCTCTGTCCCCCTCCCCTCCCCCCCCCACCCCCCGCCTCTCTTTTTTTCATCTCTTTTTCATATTGTTGAATCTTACTTTCAATGTCGTCACCACATACGTCTTTGTCCGCACTGACAAGACACACACACACACACACACACACACACACACACACACACACACACACACACACACACACACACATACAGTCAGACAGACAGACAGGCAGACAGTGAGACAAACAGATTGAGAGGCAGATAGTAACGTTAACGCCTGTATGGACTCACGTGTTGTTGTGGTTGACGGGAATTGTTGAGCACGAGAAATTTAGCACCACAAAGAGGAGCACCCTTTTAATTTCTCACCTAGCTAAATCTAACAAAATGACACAAACACAATGCGTTTGTTGGCATAAACGCATGGGAGTATCTGGCTCTGATTTCACTCGAAGGAAATGCTCCCATCTCTGGTAGCATAGACAGGTGGACCAACATTAACATGCAGACTGACGAACATATATGTTCACTGTCTGTCGCTGTCTGACACATACTGTATCAATAGCGTGTTACATGCTACATGTTCCGAGTCTGATGTACACTGTATGAATAATGTGTTATCTTTCTGTGTCTGATGTACAGTGTGGTTAACGGGCTACATGTGAAGTGTCCGACAAAGACTGTATCAATACTATGTGTTATATTTAGTGCCTGATGTATAATGAATGAACAATGTGATACTTGTACAGTGTCTTACGAAGACTGTATAAAGACTGTCATAAGTTCTGTGTCTGACATACACTGTGTGAACAATGTGTTACATGCTCAACGCATGACAGATACTGTATGAAATATGTGTTGTACGTTCAATGTCTGACATACAAAAATACTGAATTAGGGCCTACATGTTAAGTGCGTGAACTGTGCAATAGTAAATTGTTCAGTACCTGACTTATACTATACTGTGCACAAAAAGAAACGCATATTTTTTTCGCTGAAAATATTAAGGAAAATTTTGACAGAAACATGCCCCGTATAGCAGGGAACTCTGTCCAGTGTGAATAGTCAGACATAATGAATAGACATAACATTAGATTGATGTCTTATTTCTTCTGTGGTTGTAATATTTTGAATGCTAAATGACGCATGAAATGACTGAAATAAAAATATGCGTTTCTTTTTGTGCACAGTATATAATTATTAGTCATACGTTACATGTTACATGTGTCTGTCACACATTGTATAAAACAATGTAGAAATCTGATGTTAAATGTTCAACGTCTGCACTGAATTTTCACTGGTCATCTGAAGCAGCCAGTGACACTAACGATGACACTGATGTCAGCTGTCAGCTTGTGACACTGGTGACGGCACTGTCATGATTCAGGTCCGTACGCTGCCAGTCACAACCGGTGGCACTGTTGGTGACGCTGTTGATGACACTGATGATGATGACACTGATGATGATGACACTGGTGATACTGATGATGATGACACTGATGATGGTGACACTGATGATACTGATGATGATGACACTGATGATGATGACACTAATGATGATGACACTGATGATGACGACACTAACGATGACGACACTGATGACGATGACACTGATGATGATGAGACCGATGATGCTAACAGTGATGATGATGACGATAACATAGCTGACGACATGGATGATGGCACTGACAGACCTCTATCTGTTGCCTCCACAGACCCACCCTGCCTGCCGCGCTGTGGCACCAAGAGTGGCGCCTGTGCCACAGCCGGAGAAGCAGAAGATATTATTTTTATAATATAAACAGCGGAAAGTCGGTGTGGGAGCTGCACCATCTGCATGTGAGCGTTTACCTCGCTTGGCTTTCGTTGGGTTGTTTTGTTTCGTTTTTCTCTTTGCTAGTTTGGTCGGTTGGTTGGCTGGGTAGGTCGATCTGCTCACCCCTCCCCCTCTGTCTGTCTGTCTCTGTCTCTGTCTCTCTCTCTGTATGTGTGTGTGTGTGTGTGTGTGTGTGTGTGTGTGTGTGTGTGTGTCTGCCTAGTTCACTCTGTCTCTCTCCCTCCCCCCCCCCCTCTCTCTCTCAATAACTGACATTTTGGTCGCTCTTCCTCTCTCTCCCTCCCTACCTCCCTCCTCCTCCCCTCCCTCTCAACAAATCTCTCCCTCCCTCCCTCCCTCCCCTCTCTCTCTCTCTCTCTCTTTCGAGTTTCGAGTTTCTCTCTCTCTCTCTCTCTCCAAACTCTCAACTGACTTATCAATTGCTCCATGCACTGTTGAATTTCCAGTAACCTGGGCCCTTCTCTATATGCGACCACTTCATCTCCACGTAAACATGTCTGTTGTCAGAATAAGGAAGCGAGTTCATGTGACTGGCTACTATATCATTAAGTACTGCATCAGATGTAAGAATGTAATCAGTACGTCTTGCGACAAAATCATTTGTCCTGACCACGAAAATTCCTTTTCATCTGCATTAAATATCCTCCATGTGTCATTCCAAACACACGCGTTGTTAAATTCCCTAAACATACTGACTGCCTCTTTTGGATGCTGGTACCCATGGCCCACTGACAATGTCTACTGTCGTCATCCAGAACACAGTTCAAATCTCCACACACCACAATTTGTTCCTCTTTAACATCTAGAAGCGTCTTTTGTCATTTTGGGAACAAACGTTTCGCTCCTGTTTGATTAGGATGGTAAGCGTTACAAAAAAAATTACTGGACCCTTATCGGTTTCTATTTTATGCTTAACATTCTTTCCTTTTTCGGAATTAAACAGTAACGTTACGCTGGAGTCCCTTACTTATCAAAGTCACTAAACCTTGAAGATGCTGTGTTCCTTCACAGTGAAACGGTTCTCCTCCCCGTTCCCTTTGCTGTGCTTCACCTAAATCATCAGTAATATAGGTTTCCTGTAAACAAATAATGTTAAATTTCTGTTCTGTCTAAACAATCGAAACACAGTCTTTCTCTTCACCTTATTTTTTATTCCACGTTCATTCAAAGAAACACATTTTACACAAGCCATAATCAGAAAGAATGTGTGTTGGTCCAGAGACCGGAGCCATGAACGAAACCTCCCGCACACTAGACGAAGGTCATTGCCGCACGCTGGCCACCCCCTCAACATGAAAGGGAGCCTGTGGATTCAGCTACTTCAACAACATCATCAACAACCTCAGGTCTCCACCGTTCACCGGGCCTGTTTGCTGATCGTCTGAACAGCGCTGTCCTCGTCAAGCCGACGTTGGAAGGTGTCTGAGCGACTTCCCCTCTGTGGACTGAGGACACGTTCATTGTTGATGGCCTGCTGGTGCGCCCTCTACTGTTCTCCCTGTCGCCCTGCATTCTTCACCTGTTTTACCGTTTGTTCGTTTTTCTCTGCTGACTTCCAGAGAGCAATCAGGAGGTTTCTCTGGCACAGTAATGAAAACAAATGGACGACCAGTCAAAAATCTGGTCATCTTGTTGTCCTGGTCCTTCGCTCTCTCCATCTTTATGTCTGAACGCAACTTGCATCCAAATGTTTGTAGAGCTTGTTCAGTCTCACTGTTTGCCACTGATCTAGGTAGATCATCCACCCACACTTTGGTGCTTGGTCCCTCCAAGAATGTGTCATCACGAAGCAAACACGGGTTGTTGGCCAGCACACTCACATTCACTCCTCTCATCCTCATTAAAAAAAATGCTAATCTGAGTAAAGATGAGCGTTAGATACCTATTATTGTGTGAGTCATCATGACAGGAATACTGAGTAGACATACAGCCCTGTAAATGTTATTAAAAAAAAATAATGCGAGTAAAAATGAGCGATGGATACCTGTCATTGTGCGACAGAATCATCATGAGAGGAGTAACTGACTACACATATACTCTGCGTATGTGTGTTTTTGTTTGTTGTTATACTGATTTGACTAATCATGAGTGTGCAAACTGCGGCGGCTATGAAGTAATGTCATTGTTGAATTTCATGTCAATGATCCGATTATTGATGAGTACTTACTGTGTTAAACATCTTGGTGTAATCATGTGATGGTGTGGATTGTCAATGAACGCAATTTTGTGTGTGATGTCACATGATTAAGTGCAATGTCGATGAAGTTAATTTTGGTTTGATATCTATGAACATGAGGAAGGTAGTTTTATCTTCATGTTAAAAGTGTTTAAATAAATGTTATAAATGGACGTCCAATGTCGAGTTCTCTCTCTCTCTCTCTCTCTGGCGCATGCACTTTTAAGTGTTTGAAATTGGGTATCTCTCTCTCTCTCTCTCTCTCTCTCTTCTCTCTCTCTCTCTCTCTCTCTCTCTCTCTCTGTGGCGCATGCACTTTTAAGTGTTTGAAATTGGGTATATGAGAATGTGTATCTTCAATTTGATGGGATTCAGTTCAGCATAGATATTCATCTCACTATTAAGATTTAGTTCAACACGTTCATTTCACTGATAAGATTTAGTTCAACACAGATGTTCATCTCACCGTTAAGATTTCGTTCAACACAGATGTCCAACTCACTGTTATGTACTTGGTTCAACACAGGTGTCCATCGCACTATTAAAGACGACACCTTATAAACCCTGAACTAGTTCTTAAAATTAAACACACGACATCTATTATTTAAATTATTTTAAAGTGTATAATAATGCAATAATTGTCAGTTGAATGGTGGGTTGATGATCGATTAAGGAAAATAGTTCAGTTTTACGTCCTTATAGCGAAAGCTTTTAGGGACATGTCTTTCATTCACGGTAGTCTTTAAACGAAGAAGAAGAAGAAGAAGGATGAGTTTAACGTCCTCATAGCAGAATGCTTTTAGGGACAAGATATCGCCACAGCCAAGGCTGTGACATGGAAACGTTTGTCTTGGCATAGACATTGTAGACTGGCAGGTTGGGTGGAGAAGTCTGGGTAAGCAGCGGGTGGAGGGTCCCGGGAAGGATGGCGCCGTCAGGCAGGAACCTAAATGAGGTAGGTAGGTAGTCGTTGGGTCCGCCGAGCGGTCGTCTGAAGGTGGTTCGGCTGCGGTTGACGTTGTAGATGTCGTGGTGGTGGTGGTGGTCTCCAAGGCCGTCGTCAGGGCTACCTGGCGGCCATCTTCTTGCTGAGTGGCGACGGTCCTGTGCCGCGTGAGGCCGACTCGGGAGACGCACGCGTCTCAAGTCGCCGAGCCGCTGCACGTGGGTTCCTGCCCACTCTGCGCCCATGAGCGACGTTCCCACCTTCCCCCCAGCCACCAAAGGGATAGCCATGCTAGACGTGCACGCCACTGGGTAGTTCGCGGAGTGGCAGCCCTCGTCGCCAAGTGTCACGCCGCCTCGAGTGCCATCCCCCCCGGCGACACATGCTAGTCCCGTCGTCACTCGTAGTGCGAGGAAGGAAATCTGTGCCGCCCCTACACCCATCTGCCACCTGGGTGCCTTCTGGTGATCTCTGCCACCGACTAGCAGGCGTTTAACGGGGTAAAACGTGTACATATATTTATAACCTTATGGAAAAAAAGGGTGGGAAGGGTGATCATATGCAAAAAATAAAAGCAAAGGGAAAAAGAACAATCAAATATGAGAAGTCTTTATAATTTATGATGAGGACGTACAGATTTGATTTTCTCCCGAAGTCCAGATTAACATACTTGACCGCTGCAATTCCACTGTCAGTTTGACAGATGCAAGGAAACAAAATATCGTGGCCCAGCGGGATAACTCTGTCAGCTACACGATGACGTCATCTCAACGGAACAGGGGAGCGATTCACTTCTTTCTTTTTTGAATAGTAGGAATTTATAAATGCTGGACTGGTGCTTAAAAACAAATACACGAGTTCTATTGTCTAAATTGTTTTCATTGGAGAAAGGTTTCCGTTTGGGAAGACACACACACAAAAAAAAAAAAAAAAAAAAAATCAACAGCAACAACTGTTTCACATAATGATTATGTGGAATAAAACTAAAATTGAACTGTTATCATGTGGAATAAAACTAGAATTGAACTGTTATCATGTGGAATAAAACTAGAATGGAATAAAACTAGAATTGAACTGTTATCATTTGGAATAAAACTAGAATTGAACCGTTGTTATGCGGAATAAAACTCTCTCTCTCTCTCTGCCTCTGTCTCTCTCTCTGCCTCTGTCTCTCTCTCTCTCCCTCTTGCACACAAGCGTGTTCAAGTATATGCTCTCTTTGTGTCATCTCCTTATCATTATTTTGCTCATATAATTATGATATGTATTGTTTCATTATTTTTAGTCAGTTTTTTTCCTGTGTTATATTGCACATATTATTAATGTGTTTGTCTTTAACATGATCTTTTCTATGAGTGCTTTCAGTTTTATTTATTCATTGATGCTGTCCAGTTCTGTCTCTCTCTGTGTCTTTCTGTCTCTGTCTGTCTGTCTGTCTGTCTCTTCCAAATTCCATGTCACTTTGCTAAATACCTTCTAATATCAGGTGTCCCTGTGGCTCAGTGGTTAAAGCGCGAGTCATTAAGTGGAAAATGAGCATGTCCAGAGGGTCATGGGTTCGAATCCCAGCCATGGCTCGTCCCAAGATGGGAAAAAAAGGGGCAGCAGAGGGACATCCGGAGTCATGAACCGGGTGTGGCCCAACCCCCCTAGAGTGTCAGGAGATAAGGGCCGAAACACTTGCTTGAAGGGGGCTTCTCTTCTGAGGACTCTCTGCTGCCACGCTCTCCACGAGTTTCTTTCTACTGATGCATGGGTAAACCATTGACTTCCGGGAATAGGCCGGAGGACGTCCGGGAAAGACCGGAGGACACTGGGAAAGACCAGAACCAAGGGCTCTGTGGGCTGGCTCCCCACTTTGCCTTAAACATGTGGCTACTAAAAATAAAAGGAAAAGATGCTCCCAGGATTCACCGAAAGGGGGAGAGAATGATGAATCCATCGGTGCTCAACCAATCATGACTGCAAATCCCAAACGGACTATGAACATGGACCAAATGGAATATCCATGTGTCTGTGGAAAGCGTTTCGCTACCACCCGTGGCATGAAGATCCACAGAACAAAGATGGGATGTGTGAAGACTCATCTGAATGAGCAGCAGCGCACTGCATCAGCAGATAAGACGTCGGAAGACCAAGGCCAGGATTTAAACCACAGTGCCAAGGACATCCACGCTGTTGGTTCGGATGAGGAATTTGCACAGGCCCTCGATGCCAGGCGCCTGAAACTCAACCTGCCACAAGCAAACGAAACTGAAGATTGGGAGAAACTGGATGCAAAAATCGTCCAAAGACTCGATGCACTGATAGGGAAAAGCACCCTGGAACACAAACTAGCCACATATGGGGACATTGTGTATGCCACATGTAGAGACGCCTATGGAGCAAAACTACCCAAAGAGAAAACACCTCCAAAGAAATCCAGACGCCAAGAAAAGATGGACAAGATCAGGGTCCAAAAGAAAAACCTCAAGATGCAAATGAAGACCGCACTGCCAGCTGAAAAACAAGGCTTGGAAAAACTGTGGAAAGACCTGAAAGAAAAACACAGTGCCCTCAGCAAAGCGGAATCTGCGAGGAAGAGGAAGAGCAAAAAGAAGAAGACACAAGAGCGCTTCTTCAGAGACCCCTTCCAGTTTGCCAGAACACTGTTTGAGCAGCCAAAATCTGGGACCCTAAGTGTGGACAAAGGAGTTCTTGAGCAGCATCTGAGGAAAACATACTCTGACCCACAGAGCAAAGCACCACTCGACATTCAAGGTCTGGTGTGGCCAACCAACCCTGAGGAACAGTTCAATGGCAAGCCTCCAACGTTGGCGGAAATCAAGAAGGTGGTCGACAAAGCCAGAGCCAAATCATCACCAGGGCCAAACGGAATACCTTACCAGCTTTACAAGAAATGTCCCAAGGTGCTGGAGTGGCTCCACAGGCTGCTGCGATCGGCTTGGAGAAACCAGAAGATCAGCGGCCAGTGGATGACGGCAGATGGTGTGTACATCCCCAAAGAGCAAAACTCAAGTGACATTAGCCAGTTCAGGCCAATATCACTACTGAACGTCGAAGGGAAAATCTTCTTCTCTGTCATGGCAGCAAGGCTGACCAAGTACCTGATGGAAAACAAGTACTTGGATGTGTCAGTCCAGAAAGGTGGCATCCCAGGCGTGGCGGGCTGTGTAGAACACGCCACAATGATCTGGGACGCAATCCAAAAAGCAAAAACAGAAAAGAGAGACCTGGACGTAGTGTGGCTTGATCTGGCAAACGCATATGGATCTGTGCCCCATGAGATGATACAGTTGGCTCTTGAGATGTACCATGTGCCAAAGAACATCCGCGACATGCTCAAGAAGTACTTCAATGGCTTCTCAATGCGGTTCTCTACCAAGGAGTACACAACAGACTAGATCAACTTGGAAGTGGGTATTGCAATGGGCTGTGCAATTTCCCCAATACTGTTCGTGCTGGCAATGGAACTCATCTTGAAAGCAGCAACAAACAACGCGAGACAAACAGACCTTGGCGATGGATACAAGATGCCTCCTCTCAAGGCCTTCATGGATGACACTACAGTGATTTCATCCAGAGAAGACGAGACACGTCATGTGCTGGAGAGGCTGGACGACATAGTTGCCTCATCCAGAATGAAGTTCAAGCCAAAGAAATCACGGAGTCTCTCACTGAGGAAAGGAAAAGTGGCCGGATCTGTGGTCTTCAGTGTTGCCAACCAGGCCATTCCAACAGTCACAGAAGAACCAGTCAAGAGCCTTGGAAGATGGTATGATGATACGCTGAAAGACACACAAAGAGCAAAAGAAACCAAGCAAATGGCGGAGGAAGGCTTGGAGACCATTGACCAGTGTGGGCTCCCTGGCAAATACAAGGTCTAGTGTCTGCAGTTCATGCTGATACCAAAGCTGCTATGGCCTCTGATGATATACGACATCTGCACCAGCATAGTGGAGGCAATGGAAGCCAAAATCAACAAGTTCACAAGGAAATGGCTTGGTGTCCCACCCTGTCTGACTGACATAGCGCTGTACTGTCGCCAAGCAAAGCTGAAACTACCCCTGAAATCCATCCTGGAGGAATACAAAGCAGGGAAGATCAGACTTCAAAGCATGCTGGAGGACTCAGGAGACAAGGTGGTAGAAGCAATTAAGCCCCAGCTGAAGACAGGCAGAAAATGGAAAGTTCAAGAGGCGATGGATTCTGCAAAAGAAAGTCTCAAGATCAGAGAAATAACAGGACACACACAGACCAACAGACAGGGACTGGGGTGACCAAAACTGAATGGTGGTCAAAGGCCAAAGGAAAAGCCAAAAGAGACATGATGATTCAGGAGATGAGAAAAGAAGAAGACCAAAAAAGACTCCAAAAAGCAGTCCAGCAGAGCCAGCAAGGGCAATGGACAACGTGGGAGAATGCACTCCAAAGAAGTCTCACTTGGAATGACATTTGGCACATGGCCCCTCTCAGGATCAGCTTCATTCTCAGATCTGCATATGACCTTCTGCCCTCAAATGCAAACCTGGTGAAGTGGGGGAAAACAGACGATCCTGCATGCCCCCTCTGCCATGAAAAACAAACAGTGGAGCATGTCCTAAGCTCATGTAAAGTAGCCCTGGCTCAAGGAAGGTACACATGGAGGCACAACCAAGTGCTCAAAGAAATTGTACAAGTAGTCTGGGCTAGTACCAACACCACAAAAGGGAAAATCAGGACTCCAAAAGCACCCGCAACATTCTTCACGGCAGGAGGCAGCAAATCATGGCCAAGAACAACAGTGCCACTCGAAACATGCAGGCAGAGTCTGCTGGACGGGGCAGATGACTGGGAGTGCACTGCAGACCTCCCAGAATGGAAGAGTCACCCAGAGATCATCAGCAAGAGTGGCATGAGACCAGACATAGTAGTCCACTCTAAGTCAACCAAGCAGCTGATCATGATCGAGCTCACGGTGCCATATGAGAACAGAATGGAGGCAGCTCAAATCTACAAGACTGAAAAGTATGCTGATCTGGCAAACAGCCTGAGGAGAGAAGGCTATCAGGTCAAAGTCCTCACTGCAGAAATTGGAGCTAGGGGGTTTGTAGGAACGTCTGCATACAGCCTCATGAAACAGCTCTCAGTTGCAGGGAAGGAAAAAACCAGAGCCCTGAAAGCAATGGCAGAAGCGGCAGAGAGGTGTTCAAGCTGGATCTGGTCAAGGAGGAACAAAAGTGAACTTCATAAGGCTTAATTTCCCTACAAATATCAGGTGTCCCTGTGGCTCAGTGGTTAAAGCGCGAGTCATTAAGTGGAAAATGAGCATGTCCAGAGGGTCATGGGTTCGAATCCCAGCCATGGCTCGTCCCAAGATGGGAAAAAAAGGGGCAGCAGAGGGACATCCGGAGTCATGAACCGGGTGTGGCCCAACCCCCCTAGAGTGTCAGGAGATAAGGGCCGAAACACTTGCTTGAAGGGGGCTTCTCTTCTGAGGACTCTCTGCTGCCACGCTCTCCACGAGTTTCTTTCTACTAAGCATTTTCATGCCTTATGAAAAATGATTATATATTGTGCCCTTCTTTGTCTGTCTGTCTGTCTCTCTCTCTCTCTCTCTCTGTCTCTCTCTGTGCGTGTGTGTGTTCCGAATTCTGTACATACATTGCCATAGATTCATTTTACTGTTTTTTGTTTTTCCTTTTAATACATGCTACTTGTACATTTTAGTACATTTCCATTTTAAATTATTATATTTTATGCTTGATTACTACTTTCCATTTCTGTGTTCCCCCTCTCCCTTCCACCCCCCCACCCCCTCTCTGTCTCTCTCTTTTTTTTGCACCCCCAAATTCCATCTCACTTTGCTAAATACCTTCTACGTATTTTCATGCCTTACGAAAAATGATAATGTTGTGCCTTGCTCTCTCTCTCTCTCTCTCTCTCTCTCTCTCTCTCTCTCTCTCTCTCTCTCGTATTTTGTCATGGAATCTGTTTCATATGTGCTTGAGCACTGTGTGAAAGGTGACTGTATATAGTAATGTGTTCTTTGGATTTATTTGTGTATGGGTTTTTGAGTCGGGTACAGTGGGCGCGGGGAGAGGATGGTGGTGGTGAATGTGGGATGAGATGAGAATGTTGGGGATGGGGATGGCTTTTGGTTCTGGAGGCAGGAGTCACGTTGTGACTGGCGGGTTGTTTATAATTTGCGTGTTTTTCTCCTCTGTTTTTTTTTTTCCCCCTCCTTTTTCTTATTCCCCGAACTTGTTTACTTATCGTATGCATTTGTATTTGTCTCCAATTCATTCACAGTGTGTACTTACATTGCAAAATGGCACCTGCCAGGGAGCAATTATGTCCCTTGGCTCCTTAATAGTGCGTGCCTGCACTCTATGTGAACACAACACAGGCTTCCAAGGGTGGTGCAAGATTGCTCTCAGCTGGCTTGTATGGCAGTTGAGGACAGTATTTCTCTGGGTCCCACCCGCACCTTTGGGTGTATCTTTTTCTGCTGTAGCTGTTTTGAGGCAGACCAACTGGCAAGTTCTGGTTACGTTGAACGTTAAAGCTTACATGCGATATGTGTATTCCGATGCCCAAAGAAAAGCCAGACCAACGAAGGGCGACAACCTAGTCCACAGAATCGAGGCAGATCAAAACGCCAATTTATTATTCTGCTTCTTCCCATGAAGATTGTTATTCAGCATGTTTAAAATTTGAATATCTGTTTAACCCCTCCTCCCTCCCCCTTCTTCTTTGGCCAGGGATGTTTTGGCTTGTCTTCACTGCGAACTTCACAATAAGGAGTGCTTTATTCCATACAGGTAATTCACTGATCTTACCTGGGTTACATTTCTTGGGCTTGGCTGACATCCGCAGAATTCCACACTGACCTGTCTTCCCCCGCCACAGCACATCTCTCAGTTTGTTCGCAATGAATTTTTATAGAATTTTTCTCTCAAGATCTTTAAGGTATTATCAAATCCGTCGTGCGCCTTGGAATTAAAAAAAAAGAAGTAACTTTCCCTTTTGTGCACTTTAAACCGACAGACCTGTTCCGCAGATACTTGATACGTTTTTAGAATTTTAACTGGAGTGATTGCTGTAGAGGGTGCTTGCTCCTCGGTGAATTGTTTTTTTGTTTAATAGTGATTTGTACTCTTGGGGGAAAAAAGAGACTGTCTGTCACTTTGGCGGAAGCAGAGGACTAGAGAGAGAGAGAGAGAAGAGAGAGAGAGAGAGAGGGCGAAGAAGTGACATATATACAGAGAGCTGAACTCTGAACTATTTGTAGGCGCATATATCATTGATCCTAGGGTGAGTATGGGATGTGTGAACATATTTGATAATGTTCAATACCAGCTATTTATCGCTGTCTTGAATTTCGATCGTTCATTCTCGTTTTGATCGTGTTCAGAGTCATTTCCCACTTCCACCCTGTTCACACATCCCATAGGTAAGATGTGGATCCTGTGATCGATCGGCAAAATTCCGAGTAAGTTATTAATGTAAATCACTAATAGAGTAAGTTATTACTTTAGATTACTAACAGAGCGCCGTGTCTGTCTAGGGCGAGCACTCTACACGTTGGAGGTATTACTTTGAACGAGCCCCTCGCAGCCCTTGAGATGTTCCAGGAGCTACGGGCTTTGGATTGTCAGTGGAGACAAGAGTCGCCGTCATAAGGAACTCTCTCTGTGGGAAAGAATGTCTGCTGTCGACAGAAATTTTGATTTTGACTAGAGTTAGTTTCATTCATTGGTTTCTGTTCCAATTCAAGCCCTCCATGTGGTTGAGATCTGGTTGGAGTGCTTCATGATCTTTCTCAGATCGGATGACTGTGTAGCTTGGTTCTGTGGTACACTGAGAATTCGTACAACTGGATAATGCATGGACTGAATTGATCTCCTCCTTTGACTCTCTTTCAACAGACCTTGAGTGTACAATGTGCTTATGGACACAAATAAAATGTCATGTGTGTAGCATACACTTTGAACTTATGCGGTAAGCTTACCTTCTGGCAGAATTTTGCTGCCGTCTGATCAATACAAAAGATGAGCAGACAGGAGAAAAAAGGCTGCTGTTCCCTGTCTTACTTTTTGTGGCATTCAAGTGACATTATTCCCCATTTGTTTTGGCTCACTCATACAGTCACTATAATGATTCTCCTGTCACAGCCTTAGTGAAGGCAATCAACAAGGAACAATCAATATTACATCTCATTACAACTTACAAGAGGAGACACTGCACTGCTGCTGAGTCATTTTGGTGTGTTCAGTGCTGCCTTTTTTTTATATTTTTTATCCAACTTACTGATATACGATCTCAAAGTCACCAACTGACGATAACAGCTGCTTGATCACAGGGTCAACATAAACAAGTATCCCACTTTGTTGGGCACCAAGACACCTATCCATCACCAGTTGCCCATGTGCTTGCTAATATCAACAACTTGGACACAAGGTCACCATGGACAACAAGGCAGATAGGAAATGAAAGCCAAGGTCTTTGCAAGAGTGTGGCATGAAGGACCACAGCACTGGTGACTTTTCCATTATTCCTTCATTGAAGTCTCCCTATAGGGTGCTGGCACGCACATGGCATTCCATGAAGATATCACGGGACATGACTGCTCCCTGGCAGATGCCACTGTGTGGCCACTAGACGTGACATGACAGAACCATGCATGCGACAGTTTCTACTTTGTAATTCTGTAGATTTGTTTTAACTTATACATGGAAATAAAATATTTCATGAACACACACAAACACATGTGCGCACGCACACACACACAAAACAGTAGATAACCACACACACATCACTTTTTATACAACCAAAGTCTTTCCACTACACACACACACACACACATAAAAAGGCCAAAGACAAATATGCTGGCAGGAAAGCTTTCTTTCAAAGACAAATAATCCATGTAAATGTACCTCTTGCAAAGAAAATTCCAAATAAGGAATTGAAGATAGTAACAGTGACAGCAAGGTAACACCTTCATATCACCAAGAACAACACAAAAGGATTTTGATTGGCATGAGCTATTTATCTCTTGAGCTAGAGAGGGCAAAATATTTGACTGGTCAACTTCACAAGATATATATATATATAATATATATATATATATATATAACCACTAGAACCAGTGCTTACTTTATTGTTTTCAAAGGTGATTAAACATTTTGGCATCCCTGGGGAAAAAATCAGTTGTTTAAGCTACAGGACAATCAATCAGACTAGTACAAATCAGTACACTTGAGATTGGGGACTCCATGTTTCTCAAAAAATACTGCAAAAAGACCATCAGTTTTGATGAAAGTTTAATAGATCAAGTAACAAACAGCCCCTGAACTGTATGAGAAAAAATTCAGAACGTATGTTTAAAACTGTTTCTAAATTGAATAATATAAGCTTCAACCTAATTTCGCTTTTTTGTTGTTGTTTTTTGTTGTTGTTGTCAACATTCCTTTACTTCTTTTCGTTCCATCCAAAGAAATGATCGTTTTTATCAATTTATGTCATCAGGAATAAGGACGTTAACAGAGGGAAATCAGCCAGAGAAACCAAGCAAAAACAAAATGCTGGCATGAGCGTGTAAGAGGAAGAAAAATGGTTACTTATTGATCCAACTTGTGGAAGCATTACTCCACTTCCTCTGTATTCACTACAGGAGGACTCCGTACAAGGTAAGTCGAATAAGTCGTTTCTGCACTATGATAATCAGCCTTCAATACAAAATCCTTACAAAAAAATCTCCAGTGCAAAAGCACATATATTAAGTTTAAAACTGTGCATATATATATTAGATGCATGACTGATATGGATATTTCTGTAAAAGATGACAGGACATCCACTCATTTGGTCTCGGTCCAGTGGAGATGGTTCCATTGTGTTGCTATTGGTGTGCTGTTGGGCAGAAAGCGGCTACATCACACACACAATTTATACAATGTACAACCATGTAAACAAGAAAATTGTTTTTCATATGAGATATGCCAAAGTGAAACACATACATCAGTAAAAACAGCCAAAAAAAGTTTGAAATAAAAAAGCAGAAAGATTAAGTTTTAAAGTCTGTCCATATTTTCACCTTTAGTGGGATTTTTGTATAAACGTGCTGTGATGCGTCACTTGACAAGTCCACCCGATCGGTCCCAAGCAGCCACCCACTTGTACAAACACAGGCACCATTCTCCCCCTTCCTCTGTCCCCTGTGTCTCGCACACAGCAGTACAGATTCCAAATCTAGTCTCATCTATGCCATCTCCCCCCTCTTTCTCTGCTTCCTTCCCTCCCTGATGTAGCCAGTCAAGAAAAAAAGTTTACATCATGTCACGACTACGTCACCATTCTCTCCCCACCTTCCTTCCCTACTAAACCCCCCACCCCGTTCACTCCCTAAGTGTGGCAGTGTGACACAGCAAAAAATTTAAATCACATTGTAACAGCGCTGCCTGTCACTTCCCTTCCCACCTCACTTAACACAAAGGACCAGGCAAACCTCCTTCCTTCTCCGCTCCCCCCTCCCTCTCCTCCCATCTTTAATATTCCCCCCCCCTCCCCCCCCCCCCCTCCGTCACCAGCCACAAGAGAGAGATCAACTATCCTCTCCAACATAAGTTAAAGCTGTTATTCCAAGTGGACTTCAATTCAATTCAACTCATCCAGAGCTTTCCCTCACTTCATGATGAAACAGTGAGAACACGTCTATTGTTATGAACTTTAACTAACTACTTTTCTGGGTGTAAGCGAGTCAAGTTGACCTGCAAAAGAGCATGCAATGAAAGTTACATTGACATGTCCATTGTAAACAAACTTTAACTACTTTCCAGTGTGTAAGCAAGTAAAGTTGAAGTGTGGAAGTGCACTTAACTTGTGTCAAGTCTTTGTTGTTCAATCAGTATTGAATGTTTGAACTTCTCTCTAATTTTGTCTCTCAGAGCTACAAGTACTTTTAAGAGTACAAGCCTAAGGAAACTTATCCCAGAGCCACTACTGAGTATCTTAACAGACCCGTGAACAAATATCAACTTCTTTTGATGACTAGTACCAGAAAGTGGCTCCTCCCACCACTAGTAAGAGAGAGGGTGGAGGTGAAATGTTAACACAATTCTCATAGAGAAAATATTGCAAGTCCTTCCCCTGGAGGACCGACCTACCCACTCCCAGTTCTCGTCACATGTGCAAGACTTTGAGTAAAGGCAGCAGCTGGAATGAGGGGGGGGGGGGGGGGGGGGGGGGGTGTTCAATCGAACAGAAAGTGGGGAATGCTACTTTGTACCCTGGTTTTAGCAAAGATTTAGGAATTTTACAATTCTCCTTTTTTTCTCTCCAAACACTCACAAAAAGTAAACATAATGATTGGTATCAAAAGCACATGTATAAATATTGCAAACATCACAGGTGAGCAATCGGGATTATAAAAAATATTACAGCAAACATTACAGGGGAGCAATCTGGTTTAAAAAAATTGTTACAGAATCTTCAAATTTTTTGTGAGTGCACGCATGTATATATACGAGTGTGTGTGTGTGTGTGTGTGTGTGTGTGTGTGTGGGTGTGTGTGTGTGAGCGTGTGTGTCTCTACATGTTCAAATAAATTTCAAGTAAAATTGAAACAATTCATCAGAAAACTACAGTGAAAATGAACCGCAAAAATTTCAAAGGGGAGTATCAGTGAAGAGAGAAAAGGGGAGGGAAGAAAATGACTCTAACATACCATGGATGTCTGCAGCAGTGATGTAAAGAACACAAGTTACTGTTTCTTGCCCTATCAATCATACACTCTTAACTGCCGCTTCCAAAATGTTTTACTCTATTGTTGCTATGTGGCAGATGGGTTTGAATGTCAACAGTCATCAGCTAGATACTGACCAATATTAACACACCTTTACTCTATTGTTGCTATGTGGCAGATGGGTTTGAATGTCAACAGTCATCAGCTAGATACCGACCAATATTAACACACCTTTACTCTATTGTTGCTATGTGGCAGATGAATTTGAATGTCAACAGTCATCAGCTAGATACTGACCAATATTAACACACCTCTGGTGACCTGTGCCCTCTTATGATGTCTGCATGATTCAGGAATTGTCTGGAAAGAGTAAATACTGAAGAAAAAAAAAAGGGAGGGGGGGGGGGGGGGGGTTGCATGCAAAATTTCCAGTGAAGATATAGTACTTTTTGGGGGGTTAAAATACAATTTACAAAAATCTGGTTGTGGTCCCATCGTAAGAATTGTGTTAACAAACATTGATTGCCACAGGAAAACCGATGGTAGAGTTAGGAAAAATCCTATGAAATGTTTTTTATGATTCAGTAACTCAATCATCCCCACTGATCAATTGACAACAACTGTATCTCTGATCTTACATTCTTTTCATTCCATTGTCAGCACTTTCTTGACTTAAAGTTCTATTATTACTTTCAACAATTCATGTTGAACTGAATTTCAAGTCGATGAATGTTTGAATTCATATCCCATTTTATTACAATATGCATTCATCTCTAATGAATCACATTCTGAGATCAAGACAGGTCATACTCAATGTGGTACACAATGACTACAAGTATAATCTGCAAGAACTGGAATGCAGATGCAGAATTCATGCATGTGCTTGGTTAGGATTTACTGTTCACTGGTTGAACTATGTTAAAGGATTCAAGAATCACAATGCTGCTGTAGCCTGCAGACAAGGAACTGGCTCTGTCGCAGGCACAGGTAAGGCACCGTGGGTCAATGGCAGGTTGTCTAGTTCAGGAGAGGTACAAGCTTGTTGCCTTTGTGCAAAGCCGCAACCTCACTACCTCCGCCGATGCACTTCCCCTTGACAAAGACCCGAGGCACCTGGACAGACAGCAAAAATAATACATCACTTTAAATACCAGAAAAACAAAAAATGTTGTTCTCATTGACAAAGACCAGAAGCATCTGAACTGATAACAAACATAACACATCATTTCAAACACCAGAAAAAGAAAGAACTTCTGACTGACAAAGACCCAAGGCACCATGCAAACAGGTAACAACTGCATCATGATCAGAACAATAAAGTAATTGCAGTTGACAAAGTTCTGAGGAACCTGAACAAAAACTATATGTAGAGGCACTTGCTGATGATATATAACAAGAGATGATGGTCGAAGAGGACCTGAAGCCTGACAGTTGCTGCAGACCTCCAAGCTGGCAAAGAAAGGAGCAAAGCCATCAGGATGCTTGTGCTGTATTGTCAACCTGGTTGGCTTTGTATGCCTTGGTAAGTATCGCATAATGCAGAAGGCTTTACATCTAAGTAGGGTACAGATCACAAATTGCACTTAATGCCTATTCTAATTTCTATTCAGTTAAAAAAAAAAAAGGCCAGCTCAGAATCTGTTCTTGACAAAATGTCAAAAGCCACAGTGTTAGCGGCAAAGTGCTACAGCAGAGTGTTTGAAAGGAAGGTGTGGTGAAGGGCAGAACTGGGAAGGATGGGAGGAGGGGCTGATGAACAAAAGATTATGATTCAACTTTCAGGACTTGAACTATTCACCCGTCCAACTGTCTGGGGCAGAGAGAGAGAGAGAGAGAGAGAGAGAGAGAGAGAGAGAGAGATTGTGTGTTCCAAAAAACAAATAAATCAAATGATAAGTTCCAGTTATCGCATTTTTCCTCTGGCCTTTCCCTTTAAGTTTACTGAGAGTACCTGCTTTAAGTGATCAACTTCTTATCAATTCAAACGCAATAAAATGTGCTTCGCAAGAAATTAAATGCTATTGTCGCACCCTAGTATCACTGTGGAATGATATTCTTACACTGTATCATAATCAATATATTTAATAAAATTCTGGTGTATATTACCACATATTGCATGGCAGGAACACTTGATTCAATATTTCTGTTAACAATTTACTGTCTGGATAGTATTTGAAAGAAGTATTGTTTCCAAACATTCTGATCACCACTGATCTATGGGAATAAGCCAGGTCTCTAAAAAGGCAAGCTGCAGACAGTACTCATCGGTAGTTATGAAGAAACGGTAAAACCTTCTCAACTTGCCAAGTCATGGGGAATAGCTAGTGGTCACATAATCACGATATTTGAAAATGTACCTGTATGCACAGTATGATGTTTAAACCACCAACACACTATTTAAAAACAATCATAGAAATCAAAGGATTTGGTCTTAAATTATACATGCATAACACACTGACACTTGCAACAAGAAAAGAAACTTCTTTAGAGACGACTGAAAGGGTCCTGAACCTTAACTTTCACCCATTTGTGTCTGGAGTGTTTATTAAAACAAAACTAAGAACAAAATATATATGCTAAGATACCTTCCTTAGTGGTATCTTAACAACCACAACAATAAAAGCAGTGAATGAGTTTCAGAAAAGGAATGTGTTTCAGTGAGAGATAGTTTCAGTTCAGTTTCATCGAGGTGTCACTGCGTGCTGACTAGTCCATATACGCTATACTACATCGGCTATGTTTTGAGACCACGCAGCACATGATTTTACAGCTGATGGGTAAATGAATAAATGACTAAGGCAAGAGAATTTAAGAAGAGGGTCTCGGCTATGACTTAGCTGATGTCTGACCACCTACACATTAGCCCAACACACTGGTCAGACCAGGATTACTTCGAAAGTATGCCCTGCCAAGATGTCAGGTATCAGAGAGAGAGAGAGAGAGAGAGAGAAGAGAGACAGAGAGAGATTGATTGATTGATCTTTATTACACCAGGATGGAGATTTTAGGCCAAAGCCTAGTCTTACAATCTGTCCTTGTCATGCATACATTATTTCAGCACATATAATTCATACTGACAATTCAACATAGCAACATGGTAATCTAATTCTACAAGGATAAGCAAACTATTCATAAAAGCACTAATGAGATGGGGGATGGTAAAACAGAAGGAAACTTACAAACAAACAAACAAAACTACAGAGAGAGAGGTCAGAGGAGGGTGGGGAAGAGAGAATGGTAGGTAGGGGGAGGAGAAAAGGGATGGTAGACAGTGGGAGTGGGGATGAGTGATTTTAACAGAGTAGGTTTTATGTTTAGACGATTTATTCAAAGTATGGTTCACAGAAGACTTTATGAATGGGCGCTAATCATTGTAATCGAATAATTTAATTACTGAGACATAAAATGTTTATGCAAATGTTCCTTGAAAAGTTTTAAAGTATTCATGTTTTGTAGATTCGGTGGAAGTGAGTTCCAGACATATGGTCCAGAGTAAGCTAGGCTTGTTTTGTATAGATCAATGCGTGGGTAGGGAAGAAGGAATTTCGTCGAGCCAGAAAAGCTGTTCGATCTTGTAAAAAGGGCACTGATATAACATGGCATCGTATCTGTCAAGATTGTAAACATAAATGATGCCTTGTTGAATTTAAATTGCCTATTCTGAGGAAATATGTTCAGCGCTTTCAGTTTTTCGTCTGTTGTCAGAGATACAGCTGGATGGAGTAGCTTTGTGCATGTCTGTGGAGAGAATTCAGCCTTTTTTTGTGGACGTCACTACTTCCGTCCCACACTGTTGAGGCGTAATTGATACGTGACATTATGTGTGCATTGAAGAAAAGTTTAAGCACATTACTGTTGACGTAGCGCTTTAATTGAGATAACAGGAAAAAGTGTTTTGAGACTACCTTGCATGTATACGTTATTGAGATGAGATTGCCATTTCAATTCTTTATCTATCGTTAACCCTAAAACATGATGCTCATCAACCTGCTTGATAGAAGTGCCATTCAGAGAGAGAGAGAGAGAGAGAGAAGAAGAAGAGAAAAATGAAGCAGATGCAGATGAAGTAGCAAGTTGTGAGTAAGCCTGGCCATTACGGCAAACTCTAAATTTAAATTAAATTATGAGCTGTCCAGTCGACGGTCCCACAGAGGACGACTTCGGCCCATCCCCATCCTGTACCTGACTGTAGCTAGACCCAGTTTACATCGCCACTTCGTCCGACACTAGACTGAATAGATCTGCTCTTGCCACGCCATGACAAATTCCTGCATAATGATAAGTAGTCCACGTGATAATGAATAATGGACGCCCCTTTGAAGTTAGCCGTACCGAAACAGACAATTCAATCAAGGAGATTCAACACAAACGTACCGTTCTTGCGCCAGTTAACTTAAGAAGATAGTCTTGAATAGCGGAGCAGTCGGATTCCCTGTCAATTTCTATGACATTGTAGTCATCTTTTGAGAGGTCCCCGGCTTGAATCAGCTCGTTGAAAACATCTTTCGCCATCTTACAGAACGGGCAAGTGGTTTTAGAAAACATCATGACTTTCTTCTCCTTGATTTTATCGTCCACTACAGATTTTGCCTTAGCCATTTTCGGTTCACCGTGAACTTGCTAACTCCACAAGAAGCGTCGGCTAGTAACCTTCCTGTTATGTCTCTCGAGTTTGTCTTGTTTGCTGGAAACGATGTGGTCACCAAGTATGGAACTCAGAAATGGATGACGTTGCATAGCCTCGAGATGAAAATGTGTGTGTGTGTGTTGTGTGTGTCCTCCGAAATTTTCTCGAAGGTCGCGGTATGTGTGTGTGTGTGTGTGTGTGTGTGTGGAGAGAGAGAGAGAGAGAGAGAGAGAGAGAGGAGGGTGTGTGGGGGTGGGGGGGGGGGTGGGGGTGAACAGGAGCCGACCCTAAGCGCGCTGGTCAGTGCTAAATAGCTATCAGTCTTGCTAAGCGCACGCAGGATCAAGACAAGGCTTCCTGTTACAGTGACAACTGTGAAAGTGTCTCACTTGCTCTCTCATGAGGTTGTTGTTTAGGATCGTGCTTATTATTATGAAGCAACTTGTTATTTAATTTGATTTGCAACTTCAGACAAAAAGCTATGACGTTACTACTGGTTCGCCTCAGGCACCAGCACGAAGCAAGTACTACATGTGTTTAAAGCCATCGTGTGATTCAGCCGTTGAGGATGATGAAAAAGGAATCGAGTGCCATAATTGTAAACAATGGTGTCACTTTGGTTGTTCAGGACTGACCCAGTCAGAATTTGACTTCTTATGTGAGTCTGAAAAAACATACATTCAGTGGATTTGCCCCCAGTGTGTTCAAGGAAAAGGTATGAAAAGGGATGCTAAAGATGACAAACTTGACCACTTGATCGCAAAGATCGAAGCCATGGAGAGTAAGTTAGCAAAACTTGAAACTGGATACACAGGTGAGTCCTTAGATCAAAAACTAGAGAAGGCTGTTGAAAGGAAATTAGCAGAGGCTCTGGACGAAAGGGGGGAGATCGAAAAAAGAAAACTTAATGTGATTGTAGTTGGAGTGAGAGAGAGTGATGAAGTTAGTCAGAGGACATAGAAAAAGAGGATTTGCTGAGGGTGAAGAAAATGCTGGAAAAGATTGACCCAAACTCAAAGATGAATCTGTTAGTGAACCAGTAAGACTCGGGAAAAAATCTGACAAACCAAGGTTACTTAGATTCAAGGTTGGTTCTGAAAAAGGGAAAGAAATAATACTGAGAAACTATGGTACCTTAAACCAGGGAAAACAAAGAGAGGACAAAATTTATTTCAACCCGGACTTCACCCCTTTACAGAGGCAGAGACACAGGGAATTGAAAAACTTGCTTGAAACCAAGAAGAAGGAAACAGGAGAAAATGAGTGGATCATAAGAGGTGGGAAAATTGTTAAGAGGTTGGCCAGTGGTGCTGGAGCAAGTGGGGGGGGGGGGGGGGGTTGAAGCAATGACTGAACGTGAATGGAAATGTACATAGTTTTGATATTGATCAAGATACATTTTGTTCAAATGGCTGTACTGTAATTTATTCAAATCTGGATAGTTTTTTGAATAAGAAGAGTGAGTTATTTTCATTGATTCAAGAAAAAAATGCGAGCGTGATTGCGTTAACTGAAATTAAAGCTAAACGACAGTTGGATATAAATATGCCTGAGTATTGTATTCCTGGTTTTGATTGTTTTATGAATAAAGACCCCATTCTAGGGGTAGCATTGTATGTAAAGCATTCCCTTCATGCTCAACCCTGTGATGAACTAAATAAGCATATGTTTCAAGAGAGTGTGTGGTGTTATTTTTCAGCAAAGGACAATAAAAAAAAACTGTTACTTGGATGTATGTATAGAAGCCCTAGTTCGAATGCTGAAAATGATACTAAACTTTTGGATATTTTACATTCAGATATTATTAAAAAGTTCGATCACGTCTGTATAATGGGAGACTTTAATTATCCAGGAATAAACTGGCAAGAACCCTCGAAGGAAAACGAAGTGTTTGTGGAAGCAGTTAATGATACATACCTGATTCAGTCTGTTCGCAGTCCAACTAGGAGAAGAACAGGACAAAAACCTAGCTTGATTGATTTGATTCTTGTAAATGATGACAACCTGATATCTGACATTGAACACCACAGTCCAATTGGGAAAAGCGATCATGATGTGCTGATATTTGATGTATATATTGCAATTGATGACTATGACAAGCAAAGTAAATACCATAAATATAATTATGCAAAAGGGAATTACAACAAAATGAGAGAGGATCTTAGAAAGGTTGACTGGACTGAGTTAGATAGCTTAGATGTGGAAACATGTTGGTTAACTATAAGAAATAAAATTCAAGAAGCAATGGATTTATATATACCCAAAATTGGAAGTAAAGGTAACAAGAATTTAAGACCAAAGTGGATGAGGAAATCTGTAATAAAGAAAATAAAAAAAAGTACAATTTATATAAAAGGTTTTTGATCACACAAGATGGTATAGATTACCAAAATTATATTAAATTGAGAAATGAATGTTCTAGAGAGGTGAGAAAAGCAAAAAGGGACTATGAGCATAAAATTGCAAAAAGTAGTAAGAAAAATCCTAAATGCTTCTGGAAATATGTCCGCTCAAAATTGAATGTCAACTCTTCAATTAGTCCACTGAGAAAAGAAGATGGTAATATTGCAGTTAGCGATAATGATAAGGCCGAGGTGCTAAATAAATTCTTTTCTAGTGTATTCATACATGAAAATATTGAAAATGTTCCTGAAATCGACAGCGCCTCTTTATCTGATGGAAAAATTCTGTGTGATATAGTCATTGCACCATTAGCGGTAAAAGAAAAATTAAGTAAATTAGATGTTACTAAAGCTTTTGGTCCAGATGGTTTACCAGCTAGAGTACTAAAGGAGTTATGTGAAGAACTAGCAGTACCTTTGTGTGTGTTATTTAATAAATCAATAAGTGAAAGAGTGGTACCCAGTGATTGGAGGTTTGCAACTGTAACTGCTATATTTAAAAAAGACACCAAGTCTGACCCAGGAAATTATCGCCCTGTAAGTTTGACTTGTATCCTTTTGCAAAGTGCTCGAGTCATTTGTGAGAGATGCAATAGTAAACCATATGAATGATTTTTTTCTTATATTCAGATTGCCAACATGGGTTTCGACAGGGTAAATCTTGTATGACACAACTTTTACAAGTAATGGAAAATTTTACAAATATGATCGATGATGGGCTTGCTTTTGACCTAATTTACTTGGATTTTAGAAAAGCCTTTGACTCTGTGCCCCACTACCGATTGTTAAAAAAATTTGAAGGTTATGGTATAAATGGGAATGTATACAATTGGATTAAGAGTTTTCTTTCTAATCGAGTACAAAGGGTGAGAGTTGGAAATAATTACTCTTCAAGTATAGATGTTTTAAGCGGTATTCCGCAGGGAAGTATTCTTGGACCTATTCTGTTCACAGTTTTTATAAACGACCTGCCAGAATGTGTAATTAGTACATGTAAAATATTTGCAGATGACACGAAAATATATGATTCTGTAAGTAACCATCTTAAGTTACAAGATGATATTGATAATCTAATAAAGTGGAGTGAAATATGGAATTTATATTTTAATCGAGGTAAATGCAAGGTTATACATTATGGAAAAAATAATCCGGAATATAAATATACTATGAAATACAATGATGCTGTCTCAAATGTTGACTCCGTATCAGAAGAAAAAGATCTTGGTGTAATGTTTGATAGCAGTCTGAAATTTGATAAGCACATAAATAGTGCAATGATGAAAGCTAATAAAATGCTTGATATAATTAGACGGTCTTTTTCATATTTGGATACTGAAGTTTTTACAATACTATATAAGGCATTAGTTAGACCTCACCTGGAGTATGGAAATGTGATATGGTGCCCTTACTTAAAAAGGCAATCAGCGAGTATTGAGAAAGTGCAAAAAAGAGCCACCTTGTTAATTAAGGAGTTTAAACATATTAGCTATGCAGAGAGATTGCAAAGGTTAAATTTACCATCGTTAAAGTTCCACGAATAAGGGGAGACTTGATTGAGACTTACAAGCTATTTAAGGGACTTAACAGTGCAAATTTTAACAGATTTTTTCAACTAACCTCTAATCAAATTACAAGAAATTCTGATAACAAAATCCAAATTAAATATTGTCGCACTAATATTAGAAAATTTTCCTTTAGTAACAGAGTGGCACCATATGGAACAAACTACCTGCACACATTAAAAAAGCAAAAGATTTGAATACTTTTAAAAACCTTCTGGATACTAACGCAGAGTTAAATATGTTAAAATTCCATTTGATTGATAGAATAGAGTAAAATTTATCCTGAGCATATGCATGCATTATGCAACCACTGTTTATTAAATAAATAAAATGGCTGGGACACTAAAAGCTGTGAGGCTATCCAAAGTCCCAAGTGAACTGAATTGAACTGAACTGAACTGTAATTTGAGAAAGTTCAAGGTCGTGGTTAACGACGCTCACAGGAAGGTAATAGAACGGAACCGACAGTTCGTCCGAGCTTGCGTGTTGTTATTACGAAATATGGTGTCAGAAGTGGGATCAGATTCATCAGAGTTAGAAAATTAGAGGCTGCAGATTTAGATCATAAACCATGCAAGGACTGAAACCGCCTAGATCGTTTTCATTCAAGCCAGAAGAGTTGCCGATGTGGATCCAAGAATTCCGTCGCCATCGCAACGCATCAAAGTTAGCGAGAGAAGATGGAGAAATTCAAGGAATACCTTACTCTACGTGATGGGTAGAGGATCAGAAAAGGTTTTCCAGACTTTCCAGTTTGGCGAGAGAAATGTTGGAGAAGGAGAAAATGCACGTCAACGGAGAGAAACTGACACAGGCTTTGAAACTCTTGTACAGAAATTCCACTCTTATTTCATTAAACAGTAAACAAGTGCTCTGAGCAGGCAATACAAATATATCTGCCTTCAAAAGGGATTGCGATGGTTCCCTTATGCAGCTAGTGAAGAGTTTTCATATCTGTAACATATTTTCTTAATTTCATGTTCCCAGTTTCCCCATCTTCAAACTCCCCCCCCCCCCCCCCCCCCCCTCCTTAAGTCCAAATCTTTGCCAAGTCATTACTATGAAAACAGTTTAGTTGTTGGCCTGCACTTGTTTTTTCCCCCACTATTAGATTGTTCGTCTATGTATTTGTCTGACTTTATTCAAGTTTAAAAGGCTGCGCCAGTCTTGAATAAAAGTTACTCTGTGTTAGGTTTTCTTATGGGAGCAAAAAAATACCCCACTTGTTTACTGTTTATCGTTTACTGTTCCCTGCATCATTTCATTTCCGATCTTATTTCATTGTCAAGAGAAACATCATTCACGAGAGAACGAAGTTCCAGGAGCGCAAGCAGGGGCAAAACGAGACAGTAGAAGAATTCTACAGATCTTTGAGATCTCTTGTGCAATACTGTGAGTACCAAGACGTAGAAGACCAAGTTATAGATCGTTTTGTTGTGGGTCTTGTTGACAAGAAGCTGAAAGGGAAATTGCAGCTCACGCATGCATTAACTTTGACTAAAGCTCTTGAGATCGCAAGACAGCATGAACAAATTAAACAACAGCTGAGGGAGCAGGATACTGAAACTCACAGTGATGAAGCAGAGTCGTTACATCAAGAGTAAACATTCTGGTACAGGTCAGGATAGAGCTTATTCCCGTGGCAGAGGTCATGGACACTCACAACCGCGAACACAGCAGACTGGAAACAAGTGTGATCGTTGCCGTTGTGGACACGCAAAAGAAGGACCATGCCCTGCGAAAGGCCAGCTATACCGACTGTGCAAAAAACCTGGACATTTTAGGATCTGTTGTCGTAGCAACGTATATGAAGTTGAGTCAGGCTATCGAGAAGAAAATGACACTAACTCAGAAGAAGATGAAGTTTTCAAGTTGGATGCAATTGAGACAAAAGTCATCACCGATAACTCAAAAGCATGGCTGACGACACTAAAGATAATAGGAATTGATGAGAAATTCAAGATTGATCCTGGTGTAGATGTGTCAATCATTAGTGAGAAGACACATGAGTGTTTCAAGAATAAGCCCAAATTAACTGCTTCTCGTCTGATACTTAATTCTCCTGGAGGTAGTCTTACCACAAGAGGAGAGTTCTATGCCAGGACTGTATGCAAAAAGAAAAAAATCAAGTTTCGAGTGGTCGTGGTGAGAAATAGGACAGGCAGCAACCTTCTTAGTAGAAACACAGCTGGAAAAAATGGGCCTAGTCACTCGAATTGAAGAAATTCACCACAACGTGTTTGGTTCAACAGGACTTCTACAAACTGAGCCAGTCACCATCACCATGAAGCCAAATGTGACACCGTACTGTGTTAGTACAGCACGCCATGTACCTTTTCCGTTGAAGACAAAGGTGAAAACAGATCTTGAACGGATGGAAAAGGCAGGGGTCATCAGGAAGGTCACTGAAGCAACTGACTGGTGTGCACCAATGGTGCCAGTTGTGAACCCCAATACGTATATGCGTAGACTTCAAGAAACTGAATGCAGGTGTACGAAAACCACATTGCATGTTACCTAACCTGGATGATATTGCACCACAGCTCGCTGGGAGCAAATAGCTTAGCGTCATCGATGCCTCCAGTGGTTTTCATCAAATACCACTTTCAGAAGATAGTTCACTGTTAACAACATTCGTCATTTCCTTTGGCCGCTGTGCATACAACAGAGTGTGTATGGGAATTTCGCTTGGACCTGAATGTTTCCAGTTGATGATGAAAGACTTTGGAGGGCCTAGATGGATGTGAAGCAATAATGGATGACACAATCATATACGGTCGAACAGAAGAAGAACATGATAAACGACTGAACGCAGTTCTTCATAGGATTGAAGAAAGAGGATTGAAAGTAAACGGACAAGAGGTGTCATTTCAAACAAACTGAAGTGAAGTTCTTCGGACATATCATCAGTTCACAGGGCATCCAAGCTTCACCTGAGAAAGTGACAGCTGTGACAGAGATACCAGCGCCAAAAACTATGACAGAGCTGAAAAGCATGTGTGGTATGTTTAACTACCTGAGCAAGTTTGTACCGGACATGGCTACAGAAATGAAGCCTATCACGGATTTACTGAAGAAAAACACAATATGGAGTTGGGAGCCAGCGCAACAGAATGCTTTTGAAAGTGTGAAGAAGAAATTGTCTTCTACGCCAGCACTTGGATTCTACAGTCCAGAGGGAAGAACCATTGTGAGTGCTGATAGCAGTAGCTACGGACTTGGTGGAGCTCTTATGCAATGGGAAGGAAACACTCTTATTCCAATTGCTCATGCTTCAAGAACTTTAACTGATGCAGAACAGAGATACGCTCAAATCGAGAAAGAGTGTTTGGCTGTCACATGGGCCTGTGAAAAATTTTCAAAGTATTTGGTTGGACTGAATTCATTTGAACTACAGACTGATCACAAGTCTTCAGTACCTCTGATAAAGAGCAAGGACCTCGACAAAGTACCAGTGCGATGTCAGAGATGACTTATGAGACTCATGCGGTTCAGAGCCGAAGTTGTTCATGTACCTGGAAAGGAAATAGTGATAGCCGATGCTCTGTCCAGAAATCCAGTGCCTCAATCTAAGGAAGATGAAGAGAGTGATGACAATGTTAGTTCCTACGTTGGCATGGTCGAGTTAAACTGGCCAGTGTCACCATCAAGCACAAGGAGAGCTGTCTGTAGTCAACGGACTGGTAGTGTTCAATGGTCGCATTGTAGTTCCAGGTAACCAAAGAAAAGAAATCCTTGACCAGCTACATGAGACTCATCAAGGACTGCACAAATGCCGTCAAAACGCACAGTCTTCAGTTTGGTGGCCAGGACTCAGCAGGGATCACAAGCTGTTTATCAGCTCATGTCAGGTGTGCAGGTCCAACAGACCATCACAGCATAAGGAACCACTCCTCCATACACCCTTACCAGAACGACCCTGGCAACGCTTGGGGGCTGACCTGTGTTCCTTCAAAGGCAGAGATCATCTAGTAGTTGTGGACTACTACTCACGGTGGCTCGAGTTTACGCAGCTGTTTGCCACCCATGGCATACCTGAGTGTATAGTCACTGACAACGGACCTCAGTTTCAGTGCAATGAATTCAGGAAGTTTTCAACGAAACAGGACATTCAGCATCAGACAAGCAGTCCAAGATTATCTTCAAGCAAATGGAGAAGCCGAGAGTGTGGTTAAAATAGCCAAGAAACTACTCCAGCAGCAGTCATTGAGTTGGCTTTGCTGAATTACAGATCAACACACTCCAGTGCAGGTGTGTGTCCAGCAGTCGCTCTCATGGGACGACAACTTCAGACCAAACTACCCAGGCTGCCAGAACAACTAAAGCATCAGGGAACCAAGGATGCTGAAATCAATACAACAAAACTATGACAAAAAGCATGAAGCGCAGTTTTTGTCAAAGCTGAATGTGGAAGATCATGTCCTAATGAAGACTGACACACAGAAAACTTGGGATGATTCTGGTACAGTTGTTGCAGCTGATCCAGATAATCGCACTTACCTCATCAGCTCACCTGCTGGTGTTGTTCGTGGAAATCGGAAACATTTACAGCAAGTACCTCCATCACTGCTGCATCAAGACGGTCGTCTTCCTGAAGCTGAAGAGCAAGAGGACGTCCCATCAGCAGCAGCAGACACAGATTCACCATGTGTGATACCTCCTCCCCCCCTCCCCCCCCCCAAAGTCTTTCCAATGAGGTCACGACTTCAGCTTCACCACCATCAAAGGCTTTTCAAAGTGTCACGCATAATTATGTACTGCACAACACCAGGGCTTCAGTGGTTACACTGCCAGCAAACCACTGCGTTACACTTAGACCACATGATTGATTATACAATCACAGTTATAATTTCATTTTCTGTTTCACATTAACACTAATAATGGGAACACAGTTTAAGATATTCTTGATTTTGACATTTAATCGTAAAAAAAAAAAAGAAGAGGAAATGAAGAAAAGAGAGGAAATGAAGACTATGAAAAAAAAGAAAAAGAAGAAGACTATAGAAAAAAAGAAAAGAGAAAAGTGAAGACTTTATTCATCAGTTCAGTTAGCTTACAATGCAGCTCAAACTCTATGAAGAACTTTACTGGACTGATCAGTCATATTCGTATTTCTGTGACTTTAAATGTTAAGCTTTAAAACAATTAAAAAAAAAAAAAAAAAAAAAAAACAGAAAAGAAAAGGAAGGGAGATGTTTAGGATCGTACTTATTATTATGAAGCAACTTATTATTTGATTTGGTTTGCAACTTCAGACAAAGAGCTATAATGTATTTTGAGAAAGTTCAAGGTCGTGGTTACCGACGCTCCCAGGAAAGTAATAAAACAGAACCGACAGTTCGTCTGAGCTCGCGTGTTGTTATTACGAAACAGTTGTAGCTGTGTCCAACATTTTAGTGGATGTCTTGTAACTGGTAAACAACAACAACAACAACAAACAACAACTTTCGTGCGTAACAAGTGCTCGTTGATCAAGTTACAAGTGTTATCAGCAACCGCAGCTGGATGGATGGACGAATAGCGGAAACCGTTTTGGAAGTCGAAGCTTAGAACTGAACGATTGAAGTGCGCCAACAGCCCGCGAGTAAGTAACAGGCGTACGAACCGATGAAAACAGAGCGAGTAGCCCACCGGACAAGGCCAAACAGACAGTCCGTGCGCACAGAACGATCCGAAGGAGTGGCTGCACTGACCCGTGCGAATAGGCACTCACCAGTGTACACTTGTTGGAGGCGAAGACTTGGTGTCAGCAGAAGTCGGATTAAGCTAAAAGGACATGGACTGAAAACAACCCATGTATGTAGGCTTGCAGCGGGTTAGCTTCTTTCATTCAGCAATGGCTGTGACTCTTCTCTCTCTCTGTCGCTAAAATTCCAAAAAGGTAAACATGCAACATTCGTGCGTGCTCACACACACAAACCTTAACACCGACTCGCACTCCCCCTTCCCTCCCCCTCCAGAGAGAGAGAGAGAGAGAGAGAGAGAGAGAGAGAGAGAGAGAGAGAGAGAGAGAGAGAATCTGACTGCATATAACAGTATTTGATGGTTGTATGGGAATAAATTGATGCTGTTAGCATATTTCACCATTAGGTCCGTATGACACCGACCTTTTTATTTTGACGCCATGGCTTGTCTGCGCATTAAACGAAACCACAGGAGTGCATCACACATCGAGAGTGAGAGCTTTTTCTTTTTTATTAACACAAAAATTGCGGAGGGAGTGGATGGCGCAAGGGGGTGGGGGAGAAAAAATTTTGATGTGTTCACTTCACTCTGAGAAATATTCAAAACTAGTTTAGTCTATGTCTGGAGATGCGCACAATACAACCACTTTCCTGCCGAATTGTCGAAAGGTGCCACTGTCTACC
>CM065727.1:4517624-4525124 GCA_033310375.1 Conus canariensis
GAGTGAGCAATAATGCACTGAGAGGCCATAGACCATGGTGGGGGGGGGGGGGGGGGTGGAGGGGACAGGGACACCGTCAGAATGCGCGCCACAAACCTTGGTATTGCAAACTTTTTTTCTGCACCCATGAAGATAAGACGATAACCCTTGACGGTTTCTCAGTCAGTATATTACTAGTTTGGCACCTACAAACTTCAACATTGGCTGGCTTGTGGATTCTCAGCCGACAAACGACTCCATCAAACATAGTGAAGGTCCTCCCAATAGAGTTGGAGTCATCCTGCAGACAGACAGACAAACAGGCAGACAGACAGACAAACAAACAGGCAGACAGACAGACAAACAAACAGAGAGACAAACAGGCAAACAAACAGGCAGACAGGCAGACAAACAGGGCCCACAACAATACCGTGCTTGACAGAGCTTACCCTTAGCTCAAAAGTCATAAACGCACAACACCATTAACGGTATACGCACACAAATTACGTAGAATGATTATGTTGGTAATGTCTGGGCGAGAGCAGATTATTCCTTAAAACTGAAACCTTTCCAGGTAACATTCAGGTATGACCAGAAAACTGCAGCCACCCGCCACACACCGTTTCCAAGACACATGACATCTTCATAATTCTAGCGTATATCACGATGTTTCGTGCGATGCATTTACATCCTTTCACATAATGCATACATCACGTCTGTTCACATGACGCAGTACTCCCATTCACATACTGCATCAGTCCGTTCATGCGTTGCATTGCATCCACTCACATAAGGTGTCAATCCGCTCACATGATGCCTCACACCCGTTCAGCTGGCGTACACCTCCGTGTACGAGATGCATGACAGGCAGAGGGAGGAACACGTCCTGATAACGCCGGAGGGCCAGACTATGGGGGGAGGGGTGGGGGGTACACAGACCTCAGCCTGATACAGACAGCTCTTCCTTCTCTGGCACCTTGGTGATGAACTAGCCAGACGTGTCTGGGGACTGTGAGCTGCTTCTCTGAGGCCGAGCTGTGCAGCTGCAACAGAGCACAAGAGTGGTGTTGAAATAGATGGAGGGGGCGTTTGTTGGGAGGGACGGGTGAGGAGGGATGGATAAGAGACCAGTGAAATGATGCTCGAGGAAGGTCATGGGAAAAGTGTGTGTGTGTGTGTGTGTGTGTGTGTGTGTGTGTGTGTGTGTGTGTGTGTGTGTGTGTGTTTAATCTTTGCAGTTTCTGGTAAGTCATCAGCTAAGATTAACGAAATTATTAAGTTCAGTAAAACTGCACAACACCCTCTGTCTAATGTTTGACAGTTTACTTTTCTTCTTTTTTTTTTCAGTTGCCGTGTAGCAGGTTTTTGGCGGATGAGTATTTTCACCCCATTATATATCCGTGTAAACATTTGAGCCTTGCCTTTTTCTTTTGGATTCATGTGATACTGGTTTCGTGTTACTGGATTCTTACTCTCTAGAAAAAAAAAACTTTTTTTCAGGGCTTCCACGGATTTCATGTATTTATTGAAATTTATTATCCGTCCTGCTTTTAGAATCAGTGACAAAGATTTATTTTCACGTTTTTTTTTCCCTACACGGATGGGAGGTATGATGAATTGGAAATGCTTTGTGGTCATCTCACCAGAAAATCTTTCGTATTTCCTGATTGGCTCGGCTCCGTGTCTATCGCTATTAGCTCGGCTCCGTGTCTGTCGCTATTGGTTCGGCTCCGTGTCTATCGCTATTGGTTCGGCTCCGTGTCTATCGCTATTGGCTCGGCTCCGTGTCCTATCGCTATTGGCTCGGCCCGTGTCTATCGCTGCTACCCAGCCTGGCACCGGACCGCATCACGCCTTCACCACGTTCGACAGAAACAAGTCGTAATGGAGCCCTGTCATGTCAAGAGTACATCTATTTACAAACTACACCCAGTTTAACACTCAGTGACTTCACTACTGATATTACAACTATTATCATCTAGAATGATCATTCACAATATTATTTACTGTGACAAGTGAAAAAAAAAACAACAACTATAAGACTTTCTACTGAGACAACAAAGGCAGAAAAGCAAACAAAGAACTTGAGCAACAGTATATAAAAAAAAAGCAGAGGCAACAAACAAACCAACCAAAAAGTCAGAGTGAGAGTGACCGCCATTTAAGGGGCCATTTCTGGCGCGTCATGTTCAGAAGGCATCAGCAGTGTTGTTTTGCTCAGTTCACAAGTGGTGAATATTAAATGGCAAAGAACACGAAGGAGTACTATATCTGATTGTTGACGTAACAACTGAAAACAAAACACACACACACACACACACACACACACACACACACACACACACACACACACACATCTCCTTTTACCTCTGTCTTGATTAATCTCCCCACACTCGGTAACCTAGGAAAACTTAAACAAATGCAAAGAACTAAAGGGAACCCCCTAATTCCTCTCTTCTCTCAGTTCTTGGACATCGGAGGACCACTGGCCCTTCGCCCGTTCTGTGGCGCCAACCACAGCCTGCCTGCAGTGCAGGGCTTCTCCTGTTTGGGTCTCCTACGTCTGACCTGCAGCTGTGTAACATTGCGTGGCTACACACACCAACCGACAGCTGCACGACACTGCTTGACAAGCCTGACTGAGCAAAGCTCCTGCACTGTTTCTGTAGCGGTGAAACGAACTGGAAAGAAAGGAGAGCATCTGACAGTGTGCAGGCAGTTTGGCCTTTGGACATTGACCTTTTTTTACAGAACAGACGATCGCCTGACTTCTTCCCACTTCTATTCAAAGCAACTAATGTATATTCAACTAATGTATATTCATTTTGTTTTTGTTTCGTACAGTATTTGACTTTTTCGCGATCTGTGTTCAAAGCTGGTGTTTAAGTCAGGTCACGTTATTTACAGCCGGAAACTCTCGCCCAGGGAGCTGACTGGTAAACCAATCAAACTGACTGATCTAGACCACATGACTCCAAAGTCCGGTAACTCAGGGCGGAAGGAACTGCTTTCTTCACGGCTCCACTGCAAACGTACTTGAAGGTTCTCTGGTCTTCACTGAAGCGAAGAGCGAATGGGGGAAGGATAAAAAAAAAAAAAAAAAATGAGAGAGAGAGAGAGAGAGAGAGAGAGAGAGAGAGAGAGAGAGAGAGAGAGAGAGAGAGAGAGCTGCTTGGCCGTGAAGTGGCCGTTAGCGCATGACTGATGAATGTGTCGCCTTCTTCTTCCCATTCCTTTCCGTCACCCTTCAGCCGTCAGTCCATGGGTTTGTTCCCCCTGTGACGGCCCAGTCTGTCACTCGCTCCACACCCTGCCGTGCCTCCTGTCTGTAAAGTAAATAGGACACAGCTGGTGGCTGTGAAGTCAGTTGTGTGAAAACCCTGTCGAACGGAATGAAGTTGTGTTCCTGATCCAAGCCCTTCTTCATGGGGCCAGCTTGGTCGCGGGTAATGTACGCTTCCCTGGCAAGAGGTCTTCTCTCTCTAGCCAGCCTGTACGAATCCATGCAAACAAATCGCTGCGTTCGAACATGAAATAAAGCTTACGCCTGTAATGCACCGTGTGTGCGTAGTCGGTAAGTGGTCATCTGCAACAAATGCACGCGCACGCACATTTTGTCGTGCACGCTCTCACAAAGGCGCATACACGAGCGCGCGCGCGTGCAACACACACACACACACACACACACACACACACACACACACACACACACACACACACACACACAAAGAGAGAGAGAGAGAGAGAGAGAGAGAGAGAGAGAGAGAGGATAGATTTGGGCATATGATTGGGCTTGGAATTCTTTCAGAATCTTTCATTTGTTCGGTTGAGAGTGTACTGTAGGTTTGTTAACTATTTGCACATAATCCCTTTATTTTGAATATTAGATCTTCTTTCTTTTTTAGTTTGTTTTAACCAACATATCCAGTTTTGTGTTCGACAGAAAAGCCCTGAAAATTAAGGTTTTCTTTCTTTTCTTTCGTTTTAATTAAACTTGTGTTCGTCGAATTCATCTACTAGACTTGTCTTAAGCTCACTCACATCTTACATGATTGAAATACAGACGTTGGTGCCAAAATTCGGCAATGACGCGGGAGAACAATGTTGAGATGGTTCTGCTTTCTCCTGTATGTTCACTGTTTACCTCACGTTCTCACATTTCATGCCATCTCTTCCCACGCTATCCTGTCTTTTCATAACTTGCGTTTCCTATTTTCTCTCTTTTTTCTAATTCTACTCCGTTTTTCCCTACATGACTCCATTTTTTCCCAGTTTTCCCCGTCCTTTCCGACCTTACCCTCTTTTCCCCGCTTTACTCCACATCTTCCATCTTTACCCCAACTTTTCCTAATTTATTCCATCTTTCCCTGCTTACACCCAATTGGTTCCTGCGTTTTCGTATCTGCGTTCTAATCCCCCCACCCCCTCCCCCCGTTTTGATATACATCTCGACCTTTTCCTGCTAAACTGGTGATATGGTGGGACATGGCGGTCTGAACGGGAAAATACCACTTCCGGTGACTAACGCGCAGTATCTACCTTGTTTCGTGTGACCCAGCAGATGACGTCACTTCCGACTGTCAGCTGTGACATCATCACACCATGAAATGCGTTCGTATATTACATTGATAAAGAAACACAGGCCACACTCGCCAACGATCGATGCCCAACACTTAATTTCACGCAGATCAAACCTCAGGTCGCAAACTGTGACAGGGAAGAAAAATACTCACAAAACTATGCGCCAAAGTGTGCCATTTCTGTTGTGTTGTCATGTCATTACAACTTAATTTGTTGCTGCCCAAAATGTGTAGCTGGACATCTGGATACTTTCCGAAGCAGACATTGGCTGTGTCTGGCTGAATGACATGTGAAGTCAAAAGAGAATGAAAGGAATGAAAAAGTGTGTGATATTGGCGGAACGACACACAGTGAAGGGGATAGAGGCGGTAAAGTATGTAACAACGGCTACACGACGCACGCAGTAAAGAGGAGCAAAGAAGTAGGAATGATGCTACACCAGCTGATTGACACATACAGCAAAGAGGATACACGGAGTACAGCAACCACACGTTTTGTGAAAAGGATAAAGGCAGTGAAGTATGTAATACCTGCTGATCGACTCGTAACGTAAAGACGATAAAAGAAGCGAGGTATGTCTTAGTAGCTTATTGGACACACACAGTGAAGAGGATATAGGAGCAAAGTATGGAATAATGAGTGTTCCCTGCACATAATAAATAGTACATACTTCGTAGAAAGTGGGTTGTAAAGATGATAAAGGACTGACTGAACGACACATGTATTTAAGGGGATAAAGGAAGTAAAGTATGCGACAGTGACTGATCAACACATAGTAAAGAGGACACACATTGCTGGCTGATCAACACATAGTAAAGAGGACACAGGAGTAGAGTGTGTATTGCTGGCTGATCAACACATAGTACAGAGGACACAGGAGCACAGTGTGTATTGCTGGCTGATCAACACATAGTACAGAGGACACAGGAGCACAGTGTGTATTGCTGGCTGATCAACACATAGTAAAGAGGACACAGGAACACAGTGTGTATTGCTGACTGATCAACACATAGTAAAGAGGACACAGGAGCAGTGTGTGTGTTGCTGGCTGATCAACACATTTAGTAAAGGGATAAAATGGCAAGTATGTAATACTGTTGGATCGACACACATAGTAAAGGGGATAAAATGGGCAAAGTATGTAATACTGTTTGGATCGACACACATAGCAAAGGGGATAAAATGGGCAAAGTATGTAATACTGGTTGGATCGACACACATAGTAAAGGGGATAAAATGGGCAAAGTATGTAATACTGGTTGGATCGACACACATAGTAAAGGGGATAAAATGGGCAAAGTATGTAATACTGGTTGGATCGACACACATAGCAAAGGGGATAAAATGGGCAAAGTATGTAATACTGGTTGGATCGACACACATAGCAAAGGGATAAAAGGGCAAAGTATGTAATACTGGTTGGATCGACACACATAGTAAAGGGATAAAATGGGCAAAGTATGTAATATGGTTGGATCGACACACATAGCAAAGGGATAAAAATGGGCAAAGTATGTAATACTGGTTGGATCGACACACAGATAGCAAGTATGTAAATGGTTGGACGACACAATAGCAAAGGGGATAAAAGGAAGTAGTATACTGATGACACACATAGAATGCAGAAAGTAGTCTTAGACTGACAAACGACACGTTATTAAAAAGTAGTGTTGACTGAACGGCGTGTGTAGTACAAAGTAGTGTTGACTGAACGACATGTGTAGTACAAAGTAGTGTTGACTGAACGTTACTGAACGACATGTGTAGTACAAAGTAGTGTGACTAAACGAACATGTAATAGGAAAGAGTGTTGACTAAACGACACATGCTATAAGAAGTAGTGTTGACTGAACGACACATGTAATAGAAGTAGTGTTGACAGAACGACACATGTAATAAAAGTAGTGTTGACTGAACGACACAAGTAATAAAAGTAGTGTTGACTGAACGACACATGTAGTAAAATGTAGCGCTGACTGCAGCGACACGTAGTAAATAGCAGTGCTGACTGAACGACACCTGGTGTAAAAGAAACGTCCTGACAGAACGACACATGTGCAATGTAGTTCTAATGGAACAAAACAAACAGTGAAACGTAACACTCACTGAACGCCCCCCCAACCCCCAACCCACGCGGTCCAGGGCGTGTTGTCGGCCTCTGTCCTTACTCATCCACAGTCACGGCTGTGTCACGCTTAGGTGTTAATCCTTGGAAATCCCTTCCTGGGCTGACGTCACGACAGCGACCACAACCTTGATTCTATTACTGGGTCCTGCAAAGACCTCCAGTAGACCTGACACTTGGACCGTGCTAATGTTGCTGATTAGCTGATTAGCCTTTTCCGGTGCCTCTTTTCACGGCATTTCTGTACCGTTTCTTCCTGTGTTTGTGTTAGTTCATTCGTTCGTTAACATCCATAACAACTATGACGTACAATTATAAGCAGTCCCAAAGATACAGACGCACAAGTAACATACCTGAATGAATTGTGAAAGGATTTGTGTCAATCCTGAAAATTAGGGGCCTGGAAGTATACCCCCCCCCCCCCCCCCCTCAAAGAGTAAGGCTGTATTATTTGAATTATGCAATGTCTTTATTTGCTTTAAAGAAATTACTATGATCTACTTTTCGTCTTTGAGGAAAGAAAACATGACACAGAGAAAGCGGGAGAGTGGGAGACGAGAGTACGGGTACTTTACAGCATAAGTTTGCGGATCTGTTTTCACCATTTTCTTTTTCAAAACCAATTTTTCCCCCAGTAAGATCTCTCTCTCTCTCTCTCTCTCTCTCTCTCTCTCTCTCTCTCTCTCTCTCTCTCTCCTCTCTCTGAACGTCGCACAACACGAACATCAGGAGTATATTGAGAAGCTGAAACCAGATAGGCCTTGAATCTAACACCACGGGGATTCCCAGCTGTGTTGGTAAAAAGAAGAAGAAGA
>CM065727.1:4530124-4540124 GCA_033310375.1 Conus canariensis
AGGCCTGTATACCGCCCCAGTCCACAATGAAGCCAGTCATAGCAGCGGCGTACAGCCTGCAGTGGGACACATCGGCCACAGCGGGCAGAGGGCCTGAAGAGTCCTGAACGCCTCTCAAAGGAAAGCAAAGAACGACGCTCGTCTTTTGTTCGTGACTGTGCGGGCGTTACTGGGGCATAAACGAGGGTCGTTATACCGTCGGCGGGTGAAAGCTAGCACCTGTTTAGAAGAGAGAGAGAGAGAGAGAGAGAGAGAGCGAGAGAGGATGTATTGAACGTAAGGCCTTGAGAGAGAAGAGAGAGAGAGAGAGAGAGGGTAATAAAGAGTGATATACTACAAAAGGTCTTGTACCAAGTTGTGACCATCATAACAGCCGTCTGTTGACCCACATCTTCACTGATCTCTCCTCGTGTGTCTTGACCTACTGCGGACAAAGCGGCTCATTACCGTCCCTCCAGCGGCCATACTTGACCGCCTTTCCCTCCTGCTCCTGTCTGGAGTGTGGACACTGTCAACGATACTGAGGGATGTGCCATCACTGACAAAGCGAAAGAACGTAGACAGGAAGGGAAGACAGATGACAACGCGTGGGTGTGCATCTGCCATCTGCTCATCATTTAACGGACAACGACACAGCCTTTCAGGGCTGCGGTAGTGGAGAGCTTGGCCTACGGGGATCAGAGTTTGTTCTGACGTGTTGTGGGACACTCGAGTTCGAATTTCTCCCCACTGGTCCAGTGGAGAGTACAAGGAGCCTCCAGAAAGGTCTAAATCAACAAACATTCATCTGTTTGTAGATGTTGACCTGCTTCACCCCCCCCCCCCCCCTCCCCCCCCCCCCGCCCCCAACAACAAAGCAGTTGCCTTTCCCAGCTTCCTCCGCTTCCACACCTCACCTACCCACACAACAGGACAAAAAAACAAACAAACAAACAAAAAAAAAAACGACTGTCAGCCATTTGAGTTCACAATACCCTAGACTGGCCCCTCCTCTCCGATCTTTCTATATCATACACGGGTCACAATAGTTTATACGTTTCTTTTATATTCGCACATATGAATTATCTCTCATACATATGTACACCGCGCGATTTTACATAGTAACGATCCTTATGTAGCCTCTTGCAGTTGGCTAGGTTAAAAACAACGTGAAGAAAAATGCACACACTATAATTATTATAAAGAGGGTGGGGTTGAGAGAGAGAGAGAGAGAGAGAGAGAGAGAGAGAGAGAGAGAGAGAGAGACGAACGACGAAATTTTTGTTTATTCAGGGATATGAGATAAGCATACAAGCGTGCTTTTTTACACTCAGCCCTGAGGCTAAACACAAATTCACAACAATAGTGCAGAAAGTAGAGAGAGAGAGAGAGAGAGAGAGAGAGAGAGAGAAGAGAAAGAGAAGAGTTTACTGAATTCGCCATTTCTGTGTTTAGAAAAGACTAAAATGTTTCCAAGTCTGAATGTAATGGATAGCCTTCATCCTCTCTCTCTCTCTCATCTCTCCTCTCTCTCTCTCTCTCTATCCCCCTTCAAATTGATATTCACGGTGACGGCCATTTGCCCATAATATCACTGTCCATACCTTTAAATTGTGAACAGTCACCAAAGCAAAACCAACAAAATACAAAAAAAAATAACCAATTAGCATCTGTCCACAGCTGATTGACGGCGGCTGGCCGAATTTGGTAGCAGCAGTGCCACACATACCACACCTGTTTACGTACAGTTCTACACATACCACACCTGTTTACGTACAGTTCTACACATACACACCTGTTTACGTACAGTTCTACACATACCACACCTGTTTACGTACAGTTCTACACATACCACACCTGTTTACGTACAGTTCTACACATACCACACCTGTTTACGTACAGTTCTACACATACCACACCTGTTTACGTACAGTTCTACACATACCACACCTGTTTACATACAGTTCTACACATACCACACCTGTTTACGTACAGTTCTACACATACCACACCTGTTTAAGTACAGTTCTACACATACCACACCTGTTTACGTACAGTTCTACACATACCACACCTGTTTACGTACAGTTCTACACAAGGAAAGAAAACACGCTCTGTTCGCTTGGGGGTTGCTGAGTGCATGCCTTGAAAACACCACTGCCCACCCACCCCCTCCTCCACCCCTACTTATTTCCCGTACCTTCTCTCTCTCTCTCTCTCTCTCTCTCTCTCTCTCTCTTTTAACTACCATTCTCTTTTCACGTGCCAAGTAGTACCGCGCATAGCATTGTAGTTCCCATCGCAAACAGTGTCAGATGACTGCAGGTAGACTCTGAAAACACGTTAGTACCGCTGGGTTTTTTAACACCCCAGTCTTTTGAAGTCCATTCTTTTCAGCACTCTGTCCCTTGCCTTCCGGGTACATAGCCCCTTCCTGGCCCTGTGGCGACAAACACCTCAGCATTCCAACGACATTCCGCCTGGCCCCCAAAGCCTGCATCATAAAAGGCTGATGACACCACAAAAATGCACGTGGACCGCTCTAAGCTCGCTCTCAGTGACGTCAGTGTGAAGGCCCGACAGTTTATGACTCTGTCAAAGAGACGTCAGGCGTTGGATCTGAAGAGGAGTTCAGCCAGTGCCACTTTCCCCTCCGTTCACTACAGGTGTCGTTCACCGAAATCACTGTTCTCTCCTTTGACTGCACATTCGTTCAGCCTGTATCAGTTTTTCCTTTTTTTTTTTTACTACAAATTAATTCAGCCAATATCACTGTTTCCTCCTGTTACTACAAATTCATTCAGCCAATATCACTGTTTCCTCCTGCTACTACACATTCGTTCAGCCAATATCACTGTTTCCTCCTGCTACTACAAATTCATTCAGCCAATATCACTGTTTCCTCCTGTTACTACACATTCGTTCAGCCAATATCACTGTTTCCTCCTGTTACTACACATTCGTTCAGCCAATATCACTGTTTCCTCCTGTTACTACAGATTCGTTCAGCCAATATCACTGTTTCCTTCTGTTACTACAAATTCGTTCAGCCAATATCCCTGTTTCCTTCTTTAACTACAAATTCGTTCAGCCAATATCACCGTTTCCTCTTGTTACTACAAATTCGTTCAGCCAATATCACTGTTTCCTCTTGTTACTACAAATTCGTTCAGCCAATATCACTGTTTCCTCCTGTTACTACAAATTCGTTCAGCCAATATCACCGTTTCCTCTTGTTACCACAAATTCGTTCAGCCAATATCACCGTTTCCTCTTGTTGCTACAAATTCGTTCAGCCAATATCACCGTTTCCTCTTGTTGCTACAAATTCGTTCAGCCAATATCACCGTTTCCTCCTGTTATTACCGGCAGCAGTCTACCTACCTCAGTCAATATCTGGCGTAGAAATTATCAGCCTAGGTTTGTGTTGATAACTTGGGCAGAAAAGTATGGAGACAGTAAAATAAAGTGGGAAAGATTGGGGAAAGTAGGGAAAGATACGGCTAAAACAGTACCAGTTGAACTCGCCTTGGTGTACAGTGAGCACTTCGTCTTTTGTGTGTGGTGGTGTGTGTGTGTGTGTGTGTGTGTGTGTGTGTGTGTGTGTGTGTGTGTGTGTGTGTTAGCCTGACCATCAAAGACTGGCCAGCCAGTCGATAGCACCGAACAGCTAGCTATTTTCTGCCTACCTGAAGAATGGCAGACTTTCGTTCGCACACGTGGCGAACACACACACACACACACACACACACACACACACACACACACACACACACACACACACACATATGCGTGCGCCCGCACACACACACACAAACACACGCACACACACAAACAGACACAACACACACACACACACACACACACACACACACACACACACACACACACACACCACGCTTTGCAAAGATGTTGGTAAGGCCCACTCTCAACCCATCTGTTCTCTGATTTCCGTTCCTGTTGACATCGCAGAGGGAAGAGACCCAGTGCAGTAGACGTGGGTGCAGTATGTACGGGCTGGAGGCGAGGTAAGAGAGGGACAAAGAGTGATATTTGTTGTGGCGGACACATACAGGAGAAAGAAGGAAAGGTGTGAATGAAGAAGAAATACTGACAGTGGACAGACCGAAGATAGCTAGCTCCTACAGTGTATCAACACCAACAAAACGGTTAACGTTACCTGTTTCTCCGGCAAATGACATGATATTAAGCCAAACTGTTTTAAACTTGAACGAATATTTCTTGTTCCTTAAATTCTTTTCTTAACTTTTTAAGCACGCCTTCCTCCCTTCCCACACTTCCATTAAGCAAAAAGGAAAAATAAAAGAAAAAAAAAGACCCCCCCCCCCCCCCCCCCCCCCCTTTAACGTCCTTGTTCAAATGGAGTGTGCGAAGTGAGCAACGTCAACAAGTCAGGATTCCACAATTCCCTCAACGTCTTCTCAGTCCTCGTTGACCGGCGGTGGGTTTAGCCAGTCCCAACAGAAACCCTTCCACTGCCCCAACAAGCGCAAACTAATCCCCACTGTAGCGTGGCAGAGCCATCAAAGGTTCTCATGACAGTCACACCCAGTCCATTCGTGGCCTTCACCACAGCGGAGGCCACGGCCCATTGCCGCTGTGGGGCATGACGTGAAGGCAACAGCGGTGGAAGAGGATGATGGGAGTGGAAGTAGTAAGTAGCAAAGAGGGGGCAGGGAGTCAGGGGTCATTTGATTTAATGGGGGGATCTTGTGTTAGATCAATAAACCAATCAATCAGTAAAAAAAAAAAGATTTATCGGCAAATGAATTCGGGGAAATGAATCCTTTCTCTACATCTGTCTACAGTTCAATGTACAGGGTGTAGACAGAGTTCGGCCACAAGGAGTTCTGGACTGATACGTAGACAGGTGACATCTCTGTTCCGTCACAGCTGCTACAGGACAGGAGGGAGGATGGATGCCTGCCTGTCTGGATCTCCGCCCATCGCTGTGGGTCAGAGGCTAGGGGCAGAAGCTATGACAGGTGGGCAATGTGGGTGAACCAACGGCCCGACGTCCGTCACGGCGCATGTACCACTTGCTGTCATGGGGCAAAAACAACAGCATGAGTAATGATGATAATTCAACAATAACAGCAACAATGACAATAATGATAATAATGGCGATGATGATGATAATAACTTAACAACACCAACAGCAGTAACAATGATAATAATGATGATAATGATGATGATGATGATGACGACGACGACAACGATGACGATGATGATGGTGATGACGATGATAATGATGATTTATCAGTTAATGAATAATAAAAGAACACTGAGTTGAATAAAGTTTGGTGGTACGCGTACGAGTAGTAGAAAACTGGGCAAGCAAATCACAGAACACGTTACGCCATGCATCAGAAGAGAAACGTTCACCTCCTGCCCCCTGAATTCCCTTGAAGTGCACAGTGACGGACCCACGGCTTACCTGCCCTCAAGGCCGACACTGTGTGGAGTTCATACTGGCCAGTGTTGTCCATGGCTACCTTCCATCTACATTCTGTGGAATCAGCACCCTGCTAGCACTGACCGCTTTCTGGCCGCGGTGCCTTTCATCGAGTGGGCTTCCGCGGGAATCGGCCAGGTTTCTTGTTGATCTGGAACGAGAAAGGTCAACAGCGGTTTTCTACCTAACTGGGGGTTCCTTTTTTTTTGTCTCTCTGTGGGTACTAGCTCTGTGTGTACGTGCTTTTACTAACCACATGAATGAGGATCGCACCGTGGCAAAATTAGCACACCTGCACTCTCTGGCATGCGCGCGCGCGCACACACACATACACGCGCGCGCTAGCGCGCCCACACATACTATTTTTTGTCTAATATCACTTTAAGTGAAAAGACGTGAAACTGAAGCATGAAACACACACACACACACACACACACACACACACACACACACACACACACACACACACACACGCACGCACACACGCACGCACGCACGCACGCATACACACACACACACACACACTAAACACGTACGCACACATACACAGACAAACATACTCACATACAGAGAGAGAGAGAGAGAGAGAGAGAGAGAGAGAGAGAGAGAGAGAGAGAGAGAGAGAGAGAGAGAATATTTCGCGTGATTCCCAAGTACAACAACGAACAGTGGCATTTTAAGGGCCTGGATTTGTTTACTGTGCTAATTTCTTTCGACACCCCGTGCAGACGAAGGATTACGGTTTTAAAAACATCGTTAGCAGTTGCACTGCGTGTGTGAGAATGTGGTGACAGTGGTGAAGGTGGAGGAGCTAGATGTCAGTACGGTGCTCTCCATCTCCCTCTCTTCCCATGTGTGTGTGTGTGTGTGTGTGTGTGTGTGTGTGTGTGTGTGTGTGTGTGTGTGTGTGTGTGTGTATGTTATGTCCTTGCATATTTATTATGAATAGTCCTATACACCAAAGGGGGAAAATCAGTATTCGATCCTTTTCTGTTGAACATGTGCATAGCGAACTAAAGGTCTTGCTGTTAACTACTGTTATTTCACAGCGCGGAGCAAGGGCCATTTTTGCAAGTGCGACAAATAGTCACAAAGGTGTCCTGGTACCATGGCCCTGAAATTCAATCACCGCAGCCAAGCAATACATTTCTTTTATCGATTTTTTGTTGTTGTTGTGAGGGTTCTGAAGAAGGATGGTTCACGCAAACTGTCATTAGTTCAAACCGTTTCACATATGAAGAGTCACAATAAATATTTAATTTTAACATCGCCAACTTGCCACACGTAATGAATCACATTATGTTAAGAGTTATCAGAATTCCGGCCAGAGGCTTCACTTGTAAATCGTCACAGTTTAATATCATAATGAGTCCAAGCCATTTCACACAACAAGAGTCACGAAGTATCAGAGTCACGATGTATTACAATTATTAGTGTGAACCATTTCGACCGGAAACGAGTCAAGATTTCCCTGAATCAGTTTAAGTTAGGAGCAAAATCACCCTCCGCCCTCTTAAAAAAAAAAAAGATTCATTATGATTGATGCCGACAATGTTTACATCTAAATAGTCACAACACATTGAAATTATAACGTTACAAGTAGTGCTATCCATTTTACACGTGAAAAGTCAGATGTGTTGGAACTATAACAAAATGGTTAGTGCAAGCCTTTTCAAACGTCAGCTATATAACAAAATTATTACGACTAATTTGTGCGAACTATTTTGACGTACAGAATACATTTGGCCGAAGTATGTAAGTCTGTATGACTTAGTTTTACTGAAAAATAATCTTGCCTCATGGTTTGTGTGTGCGTGCGTGCGTGCGTGCGTGCGTGCGTGCATGTGTGTGTGTGTGTGTGTGTGTGTGTGTGTGTGTGTGTGTGTGTGTGTGTGTGTGTGTAGTGCAGACGTGTGTCCCCCGTCTCTATGCCGGCAAGCCAGTGAGGGCAGCCCTGTACCAGCTCCCAGACCACGTGGTACAGGTAACTACATTTCATTGGTCGAGAACACTAGGAGCAAAAACATTGTGTACTGTTAGAGAGTTTGGTCTTACGTTAGTCACATTGCAGAACATTAAACTGCAGACAGGAATGGTACTTCTGTTTGACTGGTCGTTTTGACGGGTGAGAGATGTTTCGACAGATGAGAGATGTTGTTTTGACAGATGAGAGATATTGTCTTGACAGACGAGAGAAGTTGTTTTGACAGATGAGAGATATTGTCTTGGCAGATGAGAGATGTTGTTTTGACAGATAAAAAATGTTATTTTGAGAGATGAGAGATGTCGTCTTGACAGCAGAGAGATGTTGTCTTGACAGATGAAAGATGTTGTTTTGACAAATTAGATGTTGTTTTGACAGATGAGATATGTTATTTTGACAGATGAGAAATGCTATTTTGACAGATTAGAGATGTTATTTTGACAGATGAGAGATATTGTCTAGAGAGATGAAAGCTGTTATTTGACAGAGGTGTGTGTGTGTGTGTGTGTGTGTGTGTGTGTGTGTGTGTGTGTGTGTGTGTGTGTGTGTGTGTGTGTGATATCTAGTGTGTATATTTACTAGGTTGATGAACATCATTCTAATACACACCATCGGAAATGAATGCTTTAGATAAGCACCTCATTGTCTCCCCTCCACTGACGGATGTGACGTGTGGTGTGTCCTTGTCAGGTGGCAGCGTGTTTTACCAAGGTGACATCGTGCTGGACAAAGCAGTAGACCGTTACATCTTCCCGGAAGTCAATCAAACACGTTTCAGACGAGCCACAGTGCGCCTGCGCAACAGACAGTGGAAAGATGGCGTCATACCTTACACCATCGGTGGCACCGTCAGTAAGTGATAGTTGCTCTGGTCTTGACAGAGAAACAGGGGAGACAAGAACTGCTTGACAGACAGATTGCTGGGTAGAAAGAGAGGAAAAGAGAGATCAATAACAATCAAATGGGTTGTAGCATGGCAGCAGTAATAATAGCCGAATAACAGCAACAATGATAACAGTGTCGCCATCAATAGTGGTACTAGTGGCAAAAGTGTGAATAACTAGTTTAAAAACGAAACAGCAATGGAGCAGCTATTATGTTTCATCGTTATCACCAACTTCGTCAACATTATGATAATAATCGCACTACTTTATGATTACGAACTCTGGTCGTTTGTGTTGAGCTTCAAATCATGCGTAGTGTGGTCTCAAAACTTAGTGGATGTGGTGTAGCGTATATGGACTAGTCCGCTCGCAGTGACACCTCCCTGATGAAAACTGAAACTGAGAAAAAAAGAAAAAGGAAAAATGGTGGCGCAAAGAAACCTTTTTTTTTCCTGATTCAAAATTCAAATTGCATAGAATGTCATACATAAAGTAGATTAAGGAAAATTCAATGCATAGAATGTCATACATAAAGTAGATTAAGGAATGTAGGGCGAAAACGGCATCCTGAACTATGTGAAAGGTTCAGCTGTTCATAGAGCTGTGAACGTTGAAGTATGCCATTCTGATTTTTTCTTTTCTTTCTTTCTTTTTTTTTTTTTGCAGGTGCGCGGACACGAAAAGTGATACTTCGAGCATTCAAGCATATATCAAAGAAAACCTGCATCACCTTCCGAAAGAAGAAAAGCTCGGACAAAGATTTCATCAAGTTTATCGATGAACCAGGGTAAGCACGCTGTTTTGTCAGTAATAAATAGATGCATGACATAGACGGCTGAAGATATGAATACACTCATGAAGCATGCGAACACTTGCATGCATACCTATGGTGTACAGAAGTTGACAGCATTGCAATTATCGTTTGATTATTGATTTAAACAAAGTATACACATAACAAAACGGCGATGTGCACGTGTTCGCTTGACCGCGCGCATACAGGTACAAACGAATAAACGCGGTTCCAAACACACGTTCAGTCATTAGCATATTTACGTTCTCAAACGTATTGCAATAGTACACGGCTGCGAATCTCTCGTGGGAGTGAGGTCTTCACACCGTGAACGAAGCAGCTGTGTGTTTAGAACGCGACTGGAACGACCTGTCCGCAGAAGTCGTCAAATCCCCCACTCTGGCCTCCTTCATTTCGAAGGTGACCAGATCCTCCACGTAAATCTTTTTTTTTTTTTTCCTCAAGCTGCTCAGTGACCCTCCAGCATGTCAATAATTGCCGAATACTCGGCAGGTGGACATTACTGGAAGAAGAAGAAGAGTCACTTCCCCTGATGGATAAGCAGACGACAGTTTTCCAGACCAGTGTGAAATGCCCTGATAATAATAATAATAATAAATAATGAATACTTATATAGCGCCTATTCTCGGCTAGAGACCAAGCTCTAAGCGCTTTACAATCAACACTCGCTTACACAACGGGCTGCCTACCTGGGTAGTGCCGACTGAAGAGCTGCCAGCTGGCGCTTCATTCAGTCGTTTCCCGTGTCATCCAGTCAATATCGTTCAATATCGTTCACTCAGTTTCTTTACTTCCTTCATTCTTTCCATTTCTTACGCAGGGTGCATGCTGTGTGTAACGTGTAACGTGATATAATGTCCAAGCGT
>CM065727.1:4550124-4575124 GCA_033310375.1 Conus canariensis
CCTGGCCGCCATGACAGAGAAGGAGGTTCTCCCCGCAACTTGCACACGTGATATTAGTCGGAACTAGTTGATGTCCCTCGAGTTGTGCTCTTTGGGAATGTACACTCATCAGCTGTCTAGCGTTAATCGCTGGGATCTTCAGGTTCACCTACGCTGATCTTATCATTTTGTGCAGCCAGTCAAGGACACTGAGACATTTCTAATACAGCAGACAGAATATTCAGTCGGGTCTAGGCGAAGATTTGCCTCGGACTTTCTTAGCCCTTTCTTTAGTGTGTTTTCAGTGTTGGTGGCTAAGGTTTGTCGTGGATTGTTTTTCCTCTGGCGCTGCACGAGTGTTCTTCTTTTCGTTCCTTCTCCTTCTCGCTGAGTCTGCTGTGCTGCGGGCACTGTGTTGTGCTTCCAGGTCTTCCCAGAACATCACTGTTGCTTTCTCCTCAGCTTCTGAGGCAACGTTTGTCTGTTTCTTCAAATTCCTCAATCTCTTTCGGATCTTGTCCATCTCTTGCTGGCTTCTGGGTCTTACATGATCACACACACGGGACGCTGCTGCAGACAAATGTCTCAGTTAATAACACTGACGTCACACACTGCTGCAGGCAAATGGCTCAAGCTCCGGCACAAAGATAATCATAGTAACACTGACGTCACACTGTTGCAGACAAATGCCTCAAGCTCCGGCACAAAGATAATCATAGTAACACTGACGTCACACTGTTGCAGACAAATGCCTCAAGCTCCGGCACAAAGATAACCATAGTAACACTGACGTCACACTGTTGCAGACAAATGCCTCAAGCTCCGGCACAAAGATAACCATAGTAACACTGACGTCACACTGTTGCAGGCAAATGCCTTAAGCTCCGGCACAAAGATAACCATAGTAACACTGACGTCACACTGTTGCAGGCAAATGCTTGAAGCTCCGGCGCAAGGACGGGCGGGACTACCGCGGCAAGCTGGACCACACCATCGACGGCTACACCTGCCAGAAGTGGAGCGAGCAGTACCCCCACCAGCACAACCTCACCTCCCCGGACAGCGACTTCGACAAGGAGGACGCCGACGGCCTGGGGGACCACAACTACTGCCGCAACCCCAAGAAACAGCGCCGCAGTCGGCCGTGGTGCTACACCACCAAGACCACCCACCACTGGCAGCTGTGTGACGTCACTTCCTGCGCCCGTTCCGCTTCCCGTCCGGACCGACAGCCTCCCTCGCAGAAAGACCCGGATGGGAAGTACAGGCAGTTGACTCAGCAGTCGTCTCAAGAGGACGTCGCCATTCCGACCGAAAGCGGAACCAACTGGACAGGCCTCGGAATGATGACGCTGACCGGAGCGTGACGTCGACCCCGCCGTCTTCCGGCCCTTCCCGGAAGAAGAGGCCCGGGAAAGGCAGGAGGAGAGAGAAGGGGAAGAGGAGGAGGAGGCCGGGAGGAAGGGGAAGAGGATGAGGGACGGGTCGAAGCGGAGGAGGGGACGCAGGCAGAGAAAACGGAATCGCAGTAAAGCTCAGGAGAAAGAGTAACCTGCAGCGGCCCGTAACTGTGTTTGCCTGATTGACAGTAAGAAGACCGAGTTACCTCCCTTCCCTTTCAACGTATAAGACTCCGCCATCCCTCATTGTGGCCTTCTCCACTTCTCTTGGCGGTCTCCTACAGTTGGGTGATTTCAGATCGCAGTGGAAAACTCACATGCCAACCTCTTTTCCTCCCTCCCCACCCCCTGCATCTCCTCAGGGCCCCCTTTTTACTGCTTCTCTCCCTCTCTCTGTCTTTGTCTGTCTCTCTCTGTCTGTCTCTCTCTCTGTCTGTCTGTCTCTCTCTCTCTTCACCTTCTCTTAGTTGGAGGAAGTAGTTGAGATGGGGAGGGGTGGGGGACTAGGACATTGCATTTAGTAAACAACACCAACAACAGACGCACACTACTGCTTACAGACTATGATGATGATAGGTTATGTTTGATTTTTGACAGTATTACGTGTTGAATGAGATTCCGCTACACACATCATTTTGAGCTCTTTTTCCTCAGTAACTCCCATCGTAGCAAAACTGCCTGCTCACATGATTTTCGCTACTTTCTCTGGCACTTGCTGTCACCTTACTGCGCATAAGACAATCCTAGGCACGGTGTTAACTTTATCTATCTATGCATTATGTCATGTGAACATTTTTTTGTTCCTTTCAAGACCCTTGTGACACTGCACCCACCAACAATCCACACAACTCTTGTCGAGTTCTCTTGCAGACAGGAAAACTGACAGACAGAGAGGTAGACAGACATAGCAAACCGACTGGAAAGAAGAGAAAATAACGTATCAAGGTACCACCAGCACAACTAGAAGAATGCTTGTCCACATGTTGCCCTACGTCTGTCTAGAAGAGAGAGAGAGAGAGAGAGAGAGAGAGAGAGAGAGAGAGAGAGAGAGAGAGAGAGAGAGAGAGAGAGAGAGAACAAGGGGATGAAGCAAACTGTCTGGATGACACAACCTTCCCTTTGGCCTTCCTGATCAACCTACCTAGGCCTACCTACCTGCCTTCCTACTTACCTACCTACCTACCCTACCCTACCCTACCCACATACCTACCCACCCACTTCTCTAAACATACGTTTTGGGTTACCGGCTCCAAACCGTGAACAAAGGTGAAGTAGCAGTGTTGCTTCCTACCTACATACGTATTACCCTGCCACCCAGCCTGCCTTCTTACCTGCCCCCCTCTCAACCTTCCTGGCCATGTTTCGGGCTACAGGCTTTAGACCTTATACAACCCTGCATTGCCCTGTTGCTAGGCAGCAGTGTCTTCAGCTGAAGCCGCTGTGGCACGGCGAGCTTTCATGGAAAACGGTTGTCCGTGGACTTGCAGGAAGTGCGTTTCCAGACTATGACGTCACAGGCCATGGGACAGTGTACATGCCCACGGCAAAACGCGCGTCATCGTAGACACACACACACACACACACACACACACACAAAACACACAACACAACACACACACACACACACACAACACACACACACACACACACACACACACACACACACACACACACAACACACACACACACACACACACACACACACACACACACACACACACACACACACACACACCACACACAACACAGCAGCTGAAAAGCTCATATTCTTTCTGTGCGTCTACATTTCCACCGGTTTTGCGGAAGGGGCGGGAACAGGAAGGGGGGCGGGAGGGACGGAGGATGAAATAAGGACGTACATTTCAGTCGGCAAGTTAATTCTTCGCCGCATGAAAGTTGTCATTGTCGAAGATTCTGATGTCAGCAACTATTCTGTGGGTACAATTGTGTTATTGTTGTTTTTTTTTTATGTCGCCCCCCCCCACCCCCACCCCCCCCCCACCCCCACCCCAGTCTAATGTTTTTCGTTCTGATCACAACAAAAATCCTCCATTTTTGTCGGAGTGGATACCTTTCGTACTAATGTACTGATTAGCGCGGTGCAATGTTTCCTTCAGATCATTTTGTCTAATGGTTTATATGACATAATACCAGTATTTTTTTTTGTATGATCTCATCCGAGATTATTTCACTGAACTGTACAGTCCTGTAGAGATGTTCTACCGAAACATTGTGCAAATGTATGTAGAGGTAATGTGACCATTATTCTATCGCTTCTCTTGACACATCCACCGCTACCTGCTGAGGGTGTGTGTGTGTGTGTGTGTGTGTGTGTGTGTGTGTGTGGAGAGAGAGAGAGAGAGAGAGAGAGAGAGAAGAGAGAGAGAGAGAGAGAGAGAGTTCACAACTGGACAATTTTGCAGTTTTATTGACAACAGCCTTGTTGGCCTGCTTTAATGCCAAGATGGAGGGGTGGGGAGTGGGGTGGGGGTGGATTCACGACAGCCTTGTAAACGGCTCGCAGAAATACCGAACACAAACACCTACACAAAAGGAATCAATCTGCAAGAAAAGAGCACCGCATGCGCCACCGCTGCTACGTACTAACTACAGTCCAAGGAAAATTAAGTGCTCTCGGTAATTGACGTCACGGGCGAGATACACGAGTCAACGTTAATTCAAGAAAATGAGGTCATATAGGAGAGAGAGAGAGAGAGAGAGAGAGAGAGAGAGGTGTCAGTGTGTCTGTGTAAGTGTGTTCGGTCAGTCTGAGAACGTAAGGGCAGGCGCATGTAATATTTGTTACACAAGTAAGGGTGTACTTCCTCACCTGACCTGAAGCTGTATGTCTGTGTTTGTAGCGATGTCGCTGTAGACTACCATCGTCGGTTCCACATGGCATCCACCAAGTCAAGTTGAATGGTAAAGGGCACTTGTCTGCCGCCCACTCCTCTCTGTAAATAAGCTTCATGGTACATGGCCCTTCACTCTCAAACGGTTTAAATTTTTATTTATTTTTATTTTATCTATTATTTTTTTCTTAATTCAACATGTTGCCCCTCCATCCCTGGCCAGTAAGTTCATGGCCGAAGACAACCTACGTTTACGTGCGACGTGCACTTCACCTTGTGTGTGTGTGTTGTGTGTGTGGGGGGGGGGGGGCATTTGGAGGGGGAGGATGTCCTCTCGCTCTGTGATGGGAGGGGAAAAGGAGGAGTCATGGATGGAAGGGGGCATGTTTTATTATTGTATTTATGTATTTGTTTATTGATGCATTCATTTTCATATGAACAACATGAACTGAAGCGAATTCACTGACGAAGTTAGGAATGCAGATGTTCGCTGCTTAATGTCAAAAAAATCCTCATGAATTGGGATGGGGGTTGGAGTGGAAGAACCATTCACACACCACAGCAGCCCCGGTCCCTACCCCTCTCCCCTCCCCCCTCCTCCTGTCTCCCCCCCCCCCCCCCCCTTCCCCTTGCCCCCCCCCCCCCCACCACAACTAACGAACATCATCCCTTTTGACCTGCCTCTGGTCTAGTTGAAAAATGGTTAGTTTAATCCTCACCTTCATGTTTATCCTGCTGTCTTCATTCATTGATATCCACTCTGCTGGATGGATTTACCTTCACGACTATGGATCTGGTAAAATCTATGAATGTTGTTGAGGTGTCAAGACGTGCATTGTAATCGCTGTAGGTACATACAGAATCTTTTTAAAGCGCAATAAAAACAAATTAGGGAGCAGCCTTTTTCCCGTTTAAAGCAGCAGATCGTTCAAGGCACCTGAACTGTTGGGGTCGTTTAGTGTCCCGTTTTCTTTTTCTTTTTGTTTTTCCCTTGTGTCATTATTGAAGACTGCCAAAACAACATGATACAACAGTTAGCAGTGAAGGCTAGGATTAGGCCACGCCCAAAGCAGTGTCTACAACAGTTAGCAGCGACAAGCTAGGATTAGGCCACGCCCAAAGCAGTGTCTACAACAGTTAGCAGCGACAAGCTAGGATTAGGCCACGCCCATAGCAGTGTCTACAACAGTTAGCAGCGACAAGCTAGGATTAGGCCACGCCCATAGAAGTGTCTACAACAGTTAGCAGCGACAGGCTAGGATTAGGCCACGCCCATAGCAGTGTCTACAACAGTTAGCAGCGACAGGCTAGGATTAGGCTACGCCCAAAGCAGTGTCTACAACAGTTAGCAGCGACAAGCTAGGATTAGGCCACGCCCAAAGCAGTGTCTACAACAGTTAGCAGCGACAGGCTAGGATTAGGCCACGCCCAAAGCAGTGTCCGTCACAGTGCTCGTTGTCATCAGTGGCAGAACTTCCAAGTATCTGAATCCAATGCAAGTTTATAGAATATGCACACACACACACACACACACACACACACACACACACACACACACACACACACACACACCGCGCGCGCGCGCACACACACACACACGCACGCACACATGCACAAGCACGCACATACGCACACACACATACGCACACATGCACAAGCACGCACATACGCACGCACGCACGCGCACACACACACACACACACACACACACACACACACACACACTGTTTTGTGTCAAAGAGAGAGAGAGAGAGAGAGAGAGAGAGAAGAGAGAGAGAGAGAGAGAGAGAGAGAGAGAGCGCACATTATTTCGTTCTCACCGAACAAACTATGCAAATCCATGTCTTCAGTGTGTTTGCTTCACTTCCTCACCTAACACTCCTTTCATTCTGTCTTGTAAAATAGTTTTTCATAGCTGGACATGAATACTGTATTGATGAATGGGTGTGTTGTTTTACGTCATTCAAACCGTTTCAGTTCCTAAAAGCCATGTTGTTTTATTGGTGAAAACATACTTTGGATTTGTAGTTCGTGTGAGTCATGATGGGGTTTGTTAGTTAATTTGATTTATCTTTGCATTTCTGAAAGTCAACTTGCAATAATGGTGTATTCTTACATGATACAGCACGTCATCAATAAAACAGCAACACTGGTTGTAAAACATCTCTGTTGTCTGTTCGTTCGTCTGTCCGTCTCTTCTCTGTAGCTGTCATTCGTTCTCTCTCTCTCTCTCTCTCTCTCTCTCTCTCTCTCTCTCTCTCTCTCTCTCTTCCTGTGTTCTCTCTCTCTCTCTCTCTCTCTCTCTGGCTGGCTGGCTGGCTGGCTGGTTGTCTCTGTCTGTCTGTCTGCTTGTCTGTCTGTCTGCCTGTCTTATGTGAGATGTCTTTCATTTCTGACAGTCAGTTTGCTGTATGTATTGTCACATTATACTTTGCACATCATCAATAAAATCACAAAATTGTTTCGTGCCCCCCCCCCCCCCCCCCATCCGGACACCTCCACCCTCATTTGCCTCTTTCATGTTTGTTGTGTTAACATTAAGTTGTATATTAGTTTCATGTTTCAAAAGATGTTGGCAGTTTGCACCTTGACGGATAAAGATTCGTAACAACGCAGTCGACTGTTTTTCGGAAGAGTTGAAGACTTTCAAGGGGGAAGAAGAAGAAGAAGAAGAGAGGGCTTTTTTCATTGCATAAACTGTGCAATACACAACGGAAAAGATAAAGTAATTTTACTGATTAATCTATCAAAGTTAACTGAAATCAAACAAACAGGTCGATAGATAGTCAAATAATGCTGATTTAAGCAAATTACACACACACACACACACACACACACACACACACACACACACACACACACACACACACACACACACGCACGCACCACGCACGCGCGCACGCACACACGCGCACGCACGCACACAAGGCACGCACGCACACACAGAGGGACGCACGCGCACACACAAAAGAAGTGAACAGATAGCTACTAAACAATACCAGGGTTATGCGAGTGTGAGCCCATCCACATAAAACTTTCTATCATAAACTCATTCATTCTCTTTTTACAATTATGCATATTCAACAAGTGAATTAATTTGCACAAGAAAAATGTCAAGAATAAACGTTAGGAACAAAATGCCGACCTGTTCTCTACCAATGTCGACTTAACCAAGGCCTTCGATACTGTCAATAGAGTGGGCCTGTGGAAGATCATGGCCAAATATGGATGCCCACCGAAATTCATCTCTATGGTGCGACAGTTCCATGATGGAATGCAAGCCCATATCCAGGACAATGCAGAGACATCAAGCCCATTCCCTATCACAAATGGCGTAAAGCAAGATTGTGTTTTGGCACCCACTCTGTTCAGCATCATGCTCTCTGCAATGCTGACTGACGCCTTCAGAGAAGGAGACGTAGGCATAGACATGAGATTCAGAAAAGATGGAAAGCTGTTTAACGTCAAAATGCTCCAGGCAGAATCTAAGGTTATGACAGACATCATCAGGGACTTTCTGTTTGCTGATAACTGCGCCCTCGACGCTGGCTCAGAAACTGACATGCAGTCCAGCGTCAACAAGTTTTCCGTAGCCTGCGCCAACTTCGGTCTCACTATAAATACAAGGAAGATGGAAGTTCGGCATCAACCTGCACCAGGCAGACCCTACCGTGAGCCTAACATTACAGTCAATGTGTGAGACTGGCTGAAGTGAGTAAATTCACTTACCTTGGCAGCACACCGTCCCAGAACGTCACTATCGACGATGAAGTGAGCATCAGAATTGCAAAAGCTAGACTGCACGCTAATGTTTGGAATAGAGGAGGCATCAGTCTCGAGACCAAGCTGAAGGTGTACAGAGCAGCTGATCTTCCCACGCCCCTCTATGCATGTGAAACGTTGACAGTGTACCAACGGCATGCCAAAAAGCTAAATCACTTCCACACAGTCTGCCTCAGATTATTGTTCAACATAAAATGGCAGGATAAAATCCCAGACACAGAGGTGCTCGACCAAGCAGGCCTGCCGAGCATCCACACCATCCTGATGCTGTCTCAGCTTCGATGGGCAGGTCATGTAGCTCGCATTCCAGACTACTGGCTACCCATGAGACTCTTCTACGGTGAGCTGCAAAAAGGAAAGCGTTCCCATGAAGGTCAGAAGAAACGCTTCAAAGACACTCTCAAAACATCCTCGAAAGCATTTAACATCAACCCTGACTCACGGGAACCAACTGCTATGGATCGAGCTAGATGGCGCCACTCTATCCACAAAGGTGCCAATTTATGTGAAGAAAGGAGGACAGCTGCAGCACAATAAAAGAGACAAACAAGGAAAGCGTGCGCCAGCAATCAAGGGCAGGTGTCCCACATTGCCTGCTCAAGCTGTCACCGCACAATCCGTGCACGCATCGGCTTGATCAGCCACCTGCGTATCTACAAATCATCTCTCCACCCCCCCCCACTCTTCAACCCCTAGACGACTGAAGTGGTCCTCATCGGTTTGATAGACGAACAACAGCCATTTACTACTTGCCCTTTACTCCTGCGTTTTTCTAATCTATTTTACATTTGCTTACCTTTTCTTACCATTTATAACTTTTCCTATATTTCTGCGTTTTTCTTGACCTTTGTTACATTTACTTACCTTTTCTTACCATTTATAACTTTTCCTATATTTCTGCGTTTTTCTTGACCTATATAACATTTGCTTACCTTTTCTTACCATTTACAACTTTTCCTATATTTCTGCGTTTTTCTTGACCTATATAACATTTGCTTACCTTTTCTTACCATTTATAACTTTTCCTATATTTCTGCGTTTTTCTTGACCTATATAACATTTGCTTACCTTTTCTTACCATTTATAACTTTTCCTATATTTCTGCGTTTTTCTTGACCTATATAACATTTGCTTACCTTTTCTTACCATTTATAACTTTTCCTATATTTCTGCGTTTTTCTTGACCTATATAACATTTGCTTACCTTTTCTTACCTTTTCCTAGTGTTTCCTTTACTCCTGCGTTGCCTTGACCTCTATGCATTTGTTTTCTTTTCTCCCCTTTTCGTGTTTTCCCTTTTCAAACCCTTCTTTTTAATGTTCTGCTTGTTGGTACACTCCACGTATCATGACTAAAACCCAGAATACAACAAGACTGAACGCCATTACCACTATTCTGGGTTATACTGTCCGCCATTTTGTAGCGTAAGATTAAATATTGCGCACACCACCTAAAGCAGTGGTACTTTTTTTGCTTTTTTCTCTCTCTCTTTTTTTTTTGTTCGTGGGAAAGTGGTTGTACTTAGCAGAATCATACACAGTAAAACACAGTGAAAAAAAAAAAACGCTGTCTGGAAAAAAAGCAAAAAACAAACAACAAACAAACAAAACAAAACAAACAAACAAACAAAAAAAACCCAACATTTTATGAAAAGTCTTAGAACCAGCGCTAGTCGAATGACACATGTTGTAAAAGGTCGTAACACGGGCATTCACTGAATAAGCCATGTTCTGAGGGGTAGTAGAAACTGCCACAGACTGACTGACAAATCGTCTCAAAGGCACTGACTTAGCTCCGGCACAATGTCTTCTTTGGTGGGCTGCTTCAGGATAATGTGATATTGATGAGAAAGCCCTTATTCACCACCACCACCCTCCACCCCCTCCCCAACCCGAACCAGAAAGAAAGAAAGAAAAAAAGAACACGGGTGGTGTGTACGTACCTATGTAGGTTCACATCGAAAAAGCTTGTACCGGCCACTTTAATCATTGCGCGCGCGCGCGCGTGTGTGTGTGTGTGTGTGTGTGTGTGTGTGTGTGTGTGTGTGTGTGTGTGTGTGAGAGAGAGAGAGAGAGAGAGAGAGAGAGAGAGAGAGAGACGTGTGTGTGTTTCAGCCAGGGATTCAATATATAAACAGATTACAGTAGTCGCATGTAAAATGTCCAAGGGCTTGAAATGAGCTTTCCTTCTCTTTTCTGTTTGTTTTGTTTTGTTTTGTTGAGCAAGAGTTGGTGCCCTTCTCAGCAAATTGAATCAGAAAAGACGCTTGTCGGAATACAACCCCCCCCCCCCTCTCTCTCTCTCTCTCTCTCTCTCTCTCTCTCTCTCTCTCTCTCTCCTCAACAATGACCAAACATGGTAGGTTTTTACTTCGTTAACGATTTGGCTGCGTTCTTTTTTTCCCCAAAAGTTCTCTTCTAGACAGCACGGATCAAACCGCTTTACGAAAGACCGTATTCTGCATGCGCAAGAAATACTCTGATTATCTTTTGGCATAGTGTCAAGGTGCCACACAAAAATACTCCTTACTAGAGGATGCACGGCACGAAAATTCGTTTGACTTGTTGCTTCAGCTGGGAAGGTCAAGGAGGTATTCCCCGATGATCACCTCAAATGATTGTCTACACGTGAAAACAGTGGTTTTCTCGTGACAATGTTTTACCATCGTAAATAAAAATGGCTAATTACTGTCTTCAAAGGAGAACAGCAATTTATGATCTTTTGCAGCTAGTTTAATGATAATGATAACATACATTCGTCGACATTTTGTTCCTGACATTTTTGTCTTGGAGCTGTCTAGCAGCAAATACCGTATCAATGGTTCCTCTGTCTTTTCTGGCTCTCCGGCAAAAATTTCTTGCTCAAGATGTGTTATAAGGCAGTTCAGCAGAATCCTGGGAAGTATCTTGCCTGCTATAGAAAGGAGGGATATGCCTCGGTGGTTGTCACAAGCTTGGATGTTCCCTTTGCGCTTGTACTAATGGATTATGGATGCATCTTTGAACTCCTGAGAGATCGTCTCCTGTTGCCACATCAGAAGAAACCAAGGGGAGCGAGGGGGACAGTAAATGGTAAGAAAAGATAAACGAACGTAAAGTAGATTACAGAAAAACGCAGGAGTACGCATGAAATGGAGGAAATAGTAAGAGAGGGTAGGACATGCAGAAAGGCCCCTGCAAAGTCAGAAACAGTAGGGCAAAGCAGTGCTTGCTGAACGAACCTGTTGGTGAAGGCTCCGCTGATATCCCACATAGAACCCCGCACATGAGTGACATGAGGACAGTATGGATCAGGGAATATCTTTGGTGAAGACTGCAGCTATGAGTGAAAGGGGGAGCGGGGGTGGGGTGGGGGGAGGTGGGGGGAGGTGGAGGGGAGGAGGGGGATGGGAGCAGTGCTATAGTGGGAACTATTAGAATATTAACAGATATTTCGTACAAATTGAGTGGGATCGAGTTTTTTGTTACCTCTTTGAGTGGAAGTCTCTCTCTCTCTCTCTCTCTCTCTCTCTCTCTCTCTCCACACGCACACACACACACACACACACACGCACGCATGCACGCACGCACGCACGCACGCACGCACGCACGCACGCACACACCTACACCTCTCTGTATGTGTGTGTGTGTGTGTGTGTGTGTGTGTGTGTGTGTGTGTGTGTGTGTGTGTGTGTGAGTTAAATATGGCTAGTTTAGCTTTATCTAAACCTTGTGTTCGGGTTGACGTATCTCTGAAAATTCCAGACCGTTCTTGTTATATCTTCCATTGCCTTAACTAATGTGCAGTCTGAGTGTTTGAACAGAATTAATTACGCGGGTTTTATCTCTGCTTTTTCTAATGGACATATTGCCAGGATAGGTCAACGGATATGTGGATTAAACTGAATACTCATTTTGTGTGGTGATTTTTATTTCAGTGCACCGTGCTTGTAGGATGTACGTCAGTGTTTGCTGAAGCTCGCCCGATTATACGAGCACACACAAGATCTCACGAGAGGCTGCGGCGCAGGTGCGAGGTAGGGGTGGCGGCACCTCACCTGGATACGATCTTTAACCAGCCCTACCCACAGGGGCACTTTGTCGCCAGGCTGAGCGTGGCCAAAGCATACAGTGCCAAAGTGCCAGACAACTGTAGGACAAAGTGCCGTCATTTCACGGCGCTCACCGCCTGCCTGCCATTGTCACTCACCGCCCGTCCCGTCAATGCAAGGTCTGGAATGAACCACTTTACGGCGTGGAGAGATCCCTTTGACCCGCGGATCGCCCGCAAACACTCCTCTTTCAGACCTTCATCGACCCGCCGAACAAACTCTGTGCGCCCGTGAATGGAAGCACCAAGACAGAAAATACCACACAGAAAAAGATTCAGACGTGACTTTTGACATGTGTCGCTCTTCTAACACACCTCTTGAAGCCCTCGGGAAGGAAATGCAGCCCGGCTGCCTGATTTTCTTGTGGTGGTATTCGGAGAGTTCTCGCTTCACTGGTGCTGGGGTTGGCTATGTTGCTGACTTTTGAAATTATTATGTGTTTACCTCTGCAGCGCTGTTTGTATTGCTGTCTCTGTGGCTTGTGTAAGTCCCTGAGCTGTCAACTTAGTGCGTTGCAGAAGTCGGAGGAAGATCTTGCAGCCCCTCAGATACCAATGAAACAAACGATCGCTTCCAGAAATGACACTGAAATCCTGGGATCACAGAAGTTTTCCTTTCACTAATGATTGTTGACGCAAGAGCAAGCTACTTTAGTCAATGACAGTGTCAGTGAGAAATCAGAGATGCCTTACCGGTACAGAATCGATTTCCGTTGGGACACCCTCACAGACCTGAAGAAGTGGAGGAAGAAGGGAGGACAGAGCGTGGTGAGGAATCATGGCAGTCCGGCCACTGGACACGGCGTGAGGACAGACAGGCGTGGTGGCGGCCACAGCCACACAGGGCGGGGGTCAGACGTGTCCAGGAAGCGGTGCAAAGGTCAGACACTGACCTCAGCCACAGGACTGGCCACACCCTGGCTGCCCACAGGTCGTTATGTCACGGGTGAGTGTGTGTGTGTGTGGGGGGGGGGGGGGGGGGGGAGTTGCGCTTTAGTACCCTTCGTCTTCTACCCCGACTCCCCCCCCCCCTCCCATCATCCAGTTCAACACCGTTTTTCTCTTCTTGACTTACTTGACTTAGTCCTGTTGTCTCCCAGTGGAGCATAGGGCCGCAACAACACACGCCAACGGACTCTGTTTTGGGCTGTTCTCTTCAGCCGAGTCCATGTCATTCCGGCTTCCTTCACTTCGCTCTCGACGGATCTTCTCCACGACTGTTTTGGCCGTCCCACTTTCCTTTTTCCTTGTGGGTTCCACTCTAGTGCTTGTCTTGTGACGTTGTCTGTGGGTTTGCGGAGCGTATGGCCTATCCAGCCCCATTTTCTTTTCTTGATGTCCTGGTCGATCGGATTCTGGCTGGTTCTTTTCCATAGGTCAGCGTTCGAGATCTTCTCCGGCCACCTGATGTTGAGGATGTGGCGCAGGCATTTGTTGACGAATGTCTGTATCTTCCTGGTGATGGTGTTGGTTACCCGCCATGTCTCGGTTCCATAGAGAAGGACTGCCTTGACGTTGGTGTTAAAGATGCGGACTTTGCTGCGCTGGGATAGGGCTTTGGAGTTCCAGATGGGTCGCAGGGTGTTGAACGCTACCCTTGCTTTGTTGATCCGGCTTTTAACGTCATCGTCTGCGCCGCCATCAGTATTGACCACGCTTCCTAAGTAGACGAAACGGTCTGTTTCCGTCAGGTCCTTTCCGTGTAGCTGCAGTGGTTGGTTGAGTCGGTTGTTCATCCGCATCACCTCTGTTTTCTTGGTGTTGATCTTTAGGCCGGTCTTTTCTGCCTCCTCTGCGAGTCTGATTAGCTTGGCCTGGGCGTGTTGTTGTTTGTGAGACAAAAGGCTGATGTCATCCGCAAAATCCAAGTCCTCTAGATGTTTGGTGAAGGTCCACTGGATGCCGGTGTTGCTGCCCTCTGTAGTTCTCCTCATGATCCAGTCTATGGCGATCAGGAAAATTGTCGGCGACAGTATACAGCCCTGCCTCACTCCTGTCTTCACTGCGAAGGGGTTGGTCAGCTTCCCGTTATGGATGATCTGGCAGGTTGAGTCCTCGTACAGCTTCTTGATGATGTTAATGAGCTTCTGTGGGATTCCGTAGTGCTGCATCAGCTTCCAGATAGTCTCCCTGTCGACGCTGTCGAATGCTTTCTCGAAGTCGATAAAGGTCATGTACAAGGGAGACTGCCACTCTGCGCATTGCTCAATGATGATACGCAGCGTTGCGATGTGGTCCGTGCATGACCGGTCCTGCCTGAAACTTGCCTGTTCTGCTCTCAGCTCCTTGTCTAATGCCTCCTTTATTCTTTCCAGGATGATTCTTGTGAGCACCTTGCTGGGGATGGACAGCAGCATGATTCCTCGCCAGTTGCCGCACTGGGAAAGGTCGCCTTTCTTGGGAAGCTTCACCAGATAACCAAGCTTCCAGTCGGCAGGCACTTGCTCTTGTTCCCATATCTTTGCTAGAAGAGGAAGTAACATTTCTGCTGTTGTTGCAGCATCGGTCTTTAGAGCTTCAGGGGGGATGCCGTCCGGACCCGCTGCCTTGCCGTTCTTCAAGGACTTGATGGCTTTGATGATCTCAGCCTTGGCTGGTGGGTTGGTGTTAATGCTGAGGGGCTCTGTTGCTGGTGTTATGTCGGACACTGCTTGCGGTGGTGGTCGGTTGAGGACTTCCTCAAAATGCTCCACCCATCTTCTTCTTTGCTCCTCGTCGCTTGCGATGATTTTCCCGTTCTTGTCCTTGACTGGTTTACTCGGGTTGAATCTCTTTCCTGACAGGGCCCTGGTGATCTCATACACTCTCTTCATGTTGTTCTGTCTGGCTGCTGATTCTGCCTCTTCTGTCAGATTGTGCACAAATTGTCTTTTGTCATGCCTTGCACTCTTCTTCACTTCTCGGTTCATCTCCCAATACTGTGCTCTGAGGTCCGCCTTCATCTGTTGGTCGTGACACCTGTTGATCTCCTGCTTTCCCTCTCCTCCTCTCTCTCCCACGTCTCCATCGTCAACCACTCCTTCTGCTCTCTCTCTCTCCTCCCCAGAACCTTGGTGCACGCCTCCTTCCAGGTCTTCTGTACTTCTGTCCAGTAGTTCTCCACTGTCTCTTCGGCCAGCTTTGCTAGCGCCTCGAACCTGTTTCTGACTTCACAGTTGAACTCTTCCGCTTTCTTCTTGTCTTTCAGAAACTGTATGTTGAAACTTGTGGTGTGGTCTTCCAGCAGAGTCACAGAAGGATCTCAGCTTGGTCTTCAGTGTCACCACCAGCAACTGATGGTCCGAGGCTGCGTCAGCGCCGCGCCTTACTCTGACATCCTGCATACTGCGTCTCCACTTACGGTCGATGGTGAAGTGGTCGATCTGGTTGTCAGTCTTTCCATCTGGTGAAGTCCAAGTGGTCTTGTGGATCTTTTTGTGTGGGTAGATGGTACCGCCTATGACTAGGTCGTTGAAGGAACAGAAGTCTGTGAATAGCTCTCCGTTCTCGTTGCAGGTACCAACGCCATGTCTGCCCATGATGAATTCTTTGCCTGTGTTGTCATCCCCCACCTTGGCGTTCAAGTCGCCCATGACGATCTTCATGTCTCTTCTCGGAGTCCGGTCCAAAAGCGACTGCAAAGAACTGTAGAAGTTTTCCTTTTCTTCTTCCTGTGCTGCGTTAGTTGGTGCGTAACACTGTATGATGGAGGTCTTCCTTCCCTTGGAGTTGAACCTGGCTGCCATAAGTCTTGATGAGACCGGTTCCCATGCCACCAGCGCTCTCATAGCCTCTGGCGCCAACAGAAGCGCGACTCCTTGGGTGTGGTCGTGGTCCATGTCTTCATGTCCGGAATAGATAATGGTTTCTCCTGTAGATAATCTGGTCTGGCCGTTTCCGTTCCATCGGGTCTCACATAGTCCGAGAACCTTGATGTTGTATCTTTCCATCTCTCTGGCCACCTGCGCTGATTTGCCGCTCTCGTATAGGGTTCTGATGTTCCAGGTCCCTATCCTGGTCTTGGCCTTGGTCGTAAGAAGACTAGTCGGCGAGCTGGCTTCCCGGAGGCTTTCACCAGCACGCGTCATGGACCCAGCTGAAGAGGCGTCTTCCCGTCCAGGCAGTTGTTGGGTCGTAGTTGTCGTTGCAGTTTCTGTAGCACAACTTTTTTTTTTACGGGGTGGGGTTGCTAGCCCCACGCCCAACCCTCCTCCTTTTTCAGCCGGGCTTGGGACCGTCCTAGGCGGAGTTTTTTCTCTTCTGATGCTCTAGAATTATTTTCCCCTGCAAGGTATCTGAATCTCCGCGTGAATCCATGTTTGTCATCAAACCTCTCTACCTAAATGTCTGCGTCAATCCATCTTTGTCATCAAACCTCTCTACCTAAATGTCTGCGTCAATCCATCTTTGTCATCAAACCTCTCTACCTAAACGTCTGCGTCAATCCATCTTTTGTCATCAAACCTTCTACCTAAATGTCTGCCGTCAATCCATGTTTGTCATCAAACCTCTCTACCAGTCTGCGTCAATCTCTTTGTCATCAAACCTCTCATACCTAAATCTCCGCGTCAATCCATCTTTGTCATCAAACCTCTCTACCTAAATGTCTGCGTCAATCCATCTTTGTCATCAAACCTCTCTACCTAAATGTCTGCGTCAATCCATCTTTGTCATCAAACCTCTCTACCTAAATGTCTGCGTCAATCCATCTTTGTCATCAAACCTCTCTACCTAAATGTCTGCGTCAATCCATCTTTGTCATCAAACCTCTCTACCTAAATGTCTGCGTCAATCCGTCTTTGTCATCAAACCTCTCTGTCTATCTGTCTGCGTGACTCCATCTTTGTTATCAAACCTCTCTACCTGTACGTCTGCGTTAATCCATTTTTGTCATCAAACCTCTCAACGTTTCTGTCTGCGCGCGTCAATCCATCTTTGTTATCAAATTTCTGTACAGCTGGAAAACCCACAGGAATCGGGACTACAGCTTGACAGATGGGAAGGATGAGGTGTTCCGTGTGGAGGTCCTGGTTACAGGGCCTTTCCCTTGTGTCATGTTGGTTGTATCAGAGTAAAAGGCCCACATGTCAGACCTTTGACAGAAGTCAGTCCCGCTAAACGTTGCATAATGAATAACAGCATTTAGCAGACAGAGCGACCATTTCACACCTTTGACAGAAGTCAGTCCCACTAAACGTTGCATTAATGAATAACAGCATTTAGCAGACAGAGCGACCATTTCAGACCTTTGACAGAAGTCAGTCCCACTAAACGTTGCATAAATGAATAACAGCATTTAGCAGACAGAGCGACCATTTCAGACCTTTGACAGAAGTCAGTCCCACTAAACGTTGCATAAATGAATAACAGCATTTAGCAGACAGAGCGACCATTTCACACCTTTGACAGAAGTCAGTCCCACTAAACGTTGCATAAATGAATAACAGCATTTAGCAGACAGAGCGGCCATGATATGAGCGATAACCGCACCACATACACGCTGCGTGACAGTGTTACACGATTTGAAATAAAATGGTGTACACGTATTAATGTGCTCAAGATTTAACAATAAAGTTTGGATACAAAATGTGTTAAACTCAAAATCTTGCTGGAAAATGGCTCCGACAATGTCTACACATAAACTGCCTGAGGTAAAATCTATCTATCTATCTATCTATCTATCTATCTATCTATCTATCTATCTATCTATCTATCTATCTATCTATCTATCTATCTATCTCAGTGTTGTTCATGCTGTGTTGACAGGACTGTCACTGACCAGGTGTGATCACAGTGCTATCAGTGTTGTCCATGCTGTGTTGACAGGACTGTCACTGACCAGGACAGGTGTGAGCACAGTACTGTCAGTGTTGTCCATGCTGTGTTGACAGGACTGTCACTGACCAGGTGTGAGCACAGTGCTATCAGTGTTGTGCATGCTGTGTTGACAGGACTGTCACTGACCAGGTGTGAGCACAGTGCTATCAGTGTTGTCCATACTGTGTTGACAGGACTGTCACTGACCAGGACAGGTGTGAGCACAGTACTGTCAGTGTTGTCCATGCTGTGTGGACAGGACTGTCACTGACCAGGTGTGAGCACAGTGCTATCAGTGTTGTGCATGCTGTGTTGACAGGACTGTCACTGACCAGGTGTGAGCACAGTGCTATCAGTGTTGTCCATACTGTGTTGACAGGACTGTCACTGACCAGGACAGGTATGATCACAGTGCTATCAGTGTTGTCCATGCTGTGTTGACAGCACTGTCCCTGACCAGGACAGGTGTGAGCACAGTACTGTCAGTGTTGTCCATGCTGTGTTGACAGGACTGCCACTGACCAGGACAGGTATGATCACAGTGCTATCAGTGTTGTCCATGCTGTGTTGACAGGACTGTCACTGACCAGGACAGGTTTGAACACAATGCTATCAGTGTTGTCCATGCTGTGTTGACAGCACTGTCACTGACCAGGACAGGTGTGAGCACAGTGCTATCAGTGTTGTCCATGCTGTGTTGACAGGACTGTCGCTGACCAGAGCCGGTCTCCAGCCACAGAACATCCACAAAGCCACGCTGAAAGCACTGGGAGTTATCGTCCCTGCCGGCGGCCTCCACACTGATGCGCGGAAAAACCACTTCAGTTTTCCACAGGTAAGGTCACCTGCAACAAGAAAGACAACGTCACCTTTCAGCAGACAATCCAACCCTGCCACCAAAAGACTACGTTAGTTTTTTGTCAGGTAATCCTTCCTGGCAACAGGAAATACAATATCAGTTTTCGGCGGGTAAAGTTACCTTGCAACAAAAATCCAATGTCAGCCTCACTTGAAACCAGGTAAACTGAATCTCAGAAGTAATGTTCAAACACTGAGAACAAGACCCTTCCAGTTCAGTTCAGTGAAGCTATTGTTCCATGTTGAAGCCGCAGTAGGTACAGTTATTTCCCCTGCAAGCATCGTCTCGGCTCTCTGATTCCATTTTCAGACGCATTGCCATACGCCATTGTTCATTTGCGATAAGTGTTCAACACAGTTTGGACTGATAGTGTTCTGAGGATGGGAGAATTTCTCCATAATTACAACATTGTGATTGTTGCATTTTTTCTCTAAAAATTCTTCGAATTTAAAGAATTTCAATTTTTATTTACATACAACCTTTCATCTGCTAAATATTGTCATCCACCCATTCTTCACAAAGATAACTTTTTATCTGTTCAGATATTAATGTTTTAACTAATGGAGGAGTAAGAAAGTTGTTAACGGTATTAACAGTAACTTTTTTCTTTTTTTTTTTTTACATTGTTTAATGTAGAAAGACGTCATGCCAAAAAGGATCATCAACTCTCCGCGAATGTCTTTGGCACATTCACCGCTGAATTTATCTTTACTGTTACGAAAAGTGTATATTTTCAGTACCATACGAACTGAACTGCAATCCGAACAAAGTATACTTAACCCACTGATATTCATTGTTAAAAAATAAAACATTGTGTCCACCACCATCATACGATTGTCAAATTGCAGATCTTAAACAATCTTGTTGATTTTATCACTCCAAAGAATCTAATACGTTGTTTGTTCAGTGCTTATAGAAACAGGAGGGGATGATCTGATCAATTAAACAAGAGAAAAAAAAAAACAGCTTCAAAAGTTGCAGTGCTTTGAAACTCACATTTTTCGCAAGTAATCTCTCGTTTTCTCCACCGGTTATTTCTTTAATTTCATTTACCCCTGTCAATTTTATGCCTTTTGTGTCCTTAATTTTTTCTAAGCATTAATGAAGGAACTTAAGCATAAATCAAGTTACATACTGTGAAATAGGGTCACCCTGCATGCAGCCTCTTTTCAATTTAAACCATCTTGAGTATTGACTACCAAACGACAAGTCTGACGAAGCCTACAGTACAAAGTTTGTAACCACCTTACAAATTTCTTTCGGATATGGGAACATTAAAGCGATCTTTCAATGAATAGCCCAGGCCACGCTATCGAAAGCTTTTTTAAAATTCACTGTCAGTAAAGACCGTGAATGTGTTGTTCTATTTTTCAGTGAATAAAAGTAACATCAAATAATAATCATCTATTTTTTTTTCTAATATATCTGCCGTTAATTTCCTTCTGGCATTCATGAATACCTGGAAGGATATGTTGTGATAGTCTGGCAACGCATACAGTTACTATTTTATAAGAAACATTTAACAGGAAAAAAAGGTCTCCAGTTTTTGATATATTGCACTGGTTTTCCTTCTTTCGGAATAAAGAAAAAAGAAAGCCCAACCCTGGTACTGGATCAAAGAGAGCTCTCAATCTCAAACTTTTTTCTTTCAAAGAGAGCCGGAAACACACACATAAATCAACATAGAAAAAGGACAAAGTTCTGCCCTGAAACCATTTGGACCAGGACTCTTATTATAATATTTGGATCCAAAGTTGACTCTTGGCATGTTATCTTTTTCCCAGAAGTCTCAGCTACATCTGCTGGAAGAACGTGATCCTTCAGTAGCAAAACATTTCAGTCGACATCCTTTACATCTCAACGACTGTACAGTTGCTGGTCAGTGCGCTGAACGTCATTTGACGTAGCTTTCTGGTTGTAACAGGTAAAAAGTATGAATTGAGGAAAATCCATCAGGCTTGGGGTCACAATGAAGAATTGGCTGATACTGAACAAACATGAACTGTTCCTTGTAATGAAAGTCCAAGCAAGCAAGCAAGCAAACAAACAAACACAATACCGGACATATCTTTGTCTAGGCGGTCTGTGTGTGCTGCGACAAACTGTTATTCTAATTTAGTTTCAAAGTGAAGTGACTGCAGGCGGGAATTAAAACAAAATTTAAAAGTAATTTTAAATAACTCCGTCCGCTAACATGGACAAACAAATTACAAGATAGAATACGACGCGTTTCGACATCTTAGGTCTTCTTCAGGCAAGATAACCAACATTGAGGACAATGAAAACGAAGAACGAGCAATCACTTATCTTTTTGAATTCGGCGCGAGCTGGGAGTTGAATGTTTTATCTTGTGATTTGCTTGTCCACGTTCACCGGTGGAGTCACTTAAAATGACTTTTAGAATTTTTCCTTCTAACTCCGGTCCTACTTCAGCAGTTGATGGCGTACACGTCATTCCCGGTCATCACCTGTGTGTTACAGACGGAAGATCAGCTGGGCAGACGGGTCAACGGGGAGGAGGAGGAGGAGGAGGTGAATTCCAAGGTGGGGGGACAGCTGGAGGAACATCAGCAGTTCCAGAACAGACTGGTCACCCGGCTGCCGCCGATACAGGGTCAGTGGCACGGCACGTTGTGGCTTTGGAGTGGTGGTTGGGGAGGGGGGTGGGGGTGGAGGATGTGTGTGGAGGAGGGCGGAGGGGAGGGGATCGAGAGCAGGGATGGGGTACAGAGAGACTGCAAGGTACACTGGAACAGACGGCTACTGACTGGGGTTGAATAGTGTCAGCATTGTCGTGTTTCTGTTCCGTCACTGCGTGTCTGCACGCCACACTATTCTGATGTATCATAGTGATTATCCCTGAGGCCAAAGGACAGTAGTAGAACAGTACAGAGTGGAAGAAAATAGAACAGGATGGAATGGAATACAGCAAGATAACACAGGAATATCATACAACGGGATAGTAAGAAATAGGGCAGAAGAAAATGACATAAAGCGGAGTGGAAGGCAAAACATGATATGCAACATAGAACAGACTGGAATAGAGTGGAGTAGAACAGACTGGAATAGAGTGAAGTAGAACAGAGTGGAATAGAGTGGAGTAGAACAGAGTGGAATAGAGTGGAGTAGAACAGAGTGGAATAGAGTGGAGTAGAACAGACTGGAATAGAGTGGAGTAGAACAGAGTGGAATAGAGTGGAGTAGAACAGACTGGAATAGAGTGGAGTAGAACAGAGTGGAATAGAGTGGAGTAGAACAGAGTGGAATAGAGTGGAGTAGAACAGAGTGGAATAGAGTGGAGTAGAACAGAGTGGAATAGAGTGGAGTAGAACAGAGTGGAATAGAGTGGAGTAGAACAGAGTGGAAAACAACGAAAGGGAACAGAATGGAACCATCATGGAATACATCAGAGCAGAATGAAATATGACCGACCTGGTCCTACGTTATTGTCATGATGTCTCAAGATGACTGCATGGTTTTGTTTGGCAATGTGTGTGTGTGTGTGTGTGTGTGTGTGTGTGTGTGTGTGTGTGTGTGTGTGTGTGTGTGTGTGTGTGTGTGGTGTGTTGCAGACAGTCAACACGGACCAGAAACTCAGCGGGGTCTGAAGGAACCTGAAGACATCCATGTTCAGAAAGACCCAGGCACAGTGTCTCCATCCCTGTCCTCACCACCCTCCAGAACCCCAACTCACCACATACTTCTGCCCACCATTCAAGAGACTGGTTCCACTCCAACGTCCACGCGATCAGTGCGTGCGGATCTGACCGTTGGCGTTATGAGCGGAGAAAAGAACCAACACGAGGGACACCATGGTGGGGTGACTGTTCCCAGCGCCTCTGATCACCCTGCTCAGAATCATCTCCCCAAAGAGCATGATCCTTTCCAAGGCTCCATAAGTCGTTCCATAGTGAGTCATGATCATGCAGACACTTTCCGTAGTCGCCCCAGAAATCATGACTCTGGCGAAATAGGCGAAAGCGGCAAGGATCAGTCTCCTGTAGAAAGCTTTAGTGATCAGTCTGGGGTCCCTGGTCCAGAAGAGAACTGCGACAATCGTTCAGATCAACATCCCTCACCAGCCTGTAGACATCGACCCAAAGATCGTGTGTTGAGAGTGGAGAAGAAAGCACTGTCATGGCGTGCGGTGAATGGAAAGAACGAGCCAGAACTGGAGCGAGGGCTTGACGTCCTATGTACAGAACACCAGCCTCATCCAGACACAGAGTCACACAGCAGAACGGACCCCAAGACAGCTCTTCACTGCACGCCATCATCGCCCCGGGAGGTGCTGTCAACGCCGTCAGTAAGACAGCAACACGGCAGGCCCCCATCCCGTGACACGGTCAGCGTGACTCCGGACAACAGACCAGGTGTGGACCAAGGTCCAGGGAACAGACCGCTGCCCAGTCCCACCGTCCACGCCAGAGATCCGGGGAGCCTCACCGACGGCAGACCCCTGTTCTGGAACCCCAGGGCGTCCCGCTTGGATCATGCCGAACGTCCGGACAAGAGAGGGGAGGAGAGGGTGGAGGGGCGAAGCACGGTGATCCACACGCCTTCCAAGATCATGCTGAACGTGGTGTTGCCGCGTGCTGTGAGGTCACGTGAAGGACGGTGGTGTGGTCAGCAGCGCTCCATCCCTGGTCAGAAGCCTCTCCGGGCCTGGCTGTCCCCTGCCCCCTCCTCTCCCCCTCCTCCTCCACCGTCAGCCCTCACTGATGCTCGCCATCAAGCTTCAGATGAAGACGGAGAATTAGAGGATGAGGCTGAAGAAGCTGATAACGGCGATAACGGCCTGGATACCCACCATCACAGCGAGTCAAAATGTACATCTGATGGTGTCGATGGTCCGTCGTCACAGAAAGCTCCTGCCCAACAAGGGACTCCCACACAACAACCCTCTGAGGATTCACTGTCTTTCAGAGACAGTCTTACACAGGCAAACGCTCACCTCCAATCATCGTAAAAGGCGCTTTATGAAAGAAAACAGAGCTGAGCTGAACGGCAGAATTCTCTGATTCTTGTCAAAGCGCAAAGAGTCCGAGTGGTAGCGAAGAAGTCAAGGTCAGAACCCTGATATCCGGTGTCAAGGCCTAGACAGGCTTCAGTGCCCTCTCTGTATCAGGGTCCACGTCCTAAACACGCCTCAGTACTCCTCTGTATCAGGGTCCACGGTCTAGACACGTCTCAGAACCCCCTCTGTGTTAGGGTCACGGCCTAGACACGCCTCAGTACTCCTCTGTATCAGGATCCACGGTCTAGACACGCCTCAGAGCCCCCTCTGTGTTGGGGTCCACGGCCTAGACACGCCTCAGTGCCCCCTCTGTATCAGGGTCCACCGCCTAGACACGCCTCAGTGCCTCGTCTGTGTTAGGGTCCAAGGCCTAGACAGACCTCAGTGCCCCTCTTTTCTGGGGTCCACGACCTAGACACGCCTCAATGCCCCCTCTGTATTAAGGTCCACGACCTAGACAAGCCTCAGTGTCCCTTCTGTATTAAGGTCCACGGCCCAGACAGGCCTCAGTACCCCTTCTGTATTAAGGTCCACGACATAGACAAGCCTCAGAACCCCCTCTGTGTTAGGGTCCACGACGTAGACAAGCCTCAGTGCCCCTCTGTGTTAGGGTCCACGCACTGACGGAGACGGCTTCCCCACTGATGGAGAGCCCAGGGATTGGGTCTTTCAGGCCGCACCGTCCTGTCGTCATGCTGCTGAATGTCGCCTCTTGCGACCCAAGCTGTTCCGGGATCATGGAGCCACCCGATACACGTCACAATTCAGCTGGGGTTGTCTTCCCCCGGCAGATGGCGCTCCTCCAGAAACTCAAGGTCATCGTTCCCAGCTCAGGCTGAACCACCTAGTGTCCTCCTGCCGCCCCCGTGTGTTGATTCCATGGCTTGAGCGGGTACAATCACATTTCATGCATTTCTTTGTTCTCCTCCCTTAATTCCAGAGTTCCCATGCCAGGGTGCCAGAGATACCATGTATCGTTTCACCCAAATAACATTTTTCTCCTGCTTCCACGGTCGCAGAGAGTGTGAGCAGAAATTTCTCTTCATTCTTACCTGGATCGAGTGCGTGATGTGAACGCAGTTACTGTCGTTGTTGTCGTATTATCGTCATGATCATCTGTCTATAATTCACTCTTTCTGCCAAAGCAGCGTGCGCGTAAGCACACAAGAATATGGAGGCACACAGTCTCACGCACTTGCATGCATTCGTACACACACACACACAC
>CM065727.1:4580124-4587624 GCA_033310375.1 Conus canariensis
ATCTGTGCCATCAGTTGGAAGAACTAGAATCGACATCGAAGTACGCCGAAGAAGTAAAGTGTCACAGCACAGCACTGGGAAACCACTCACCTGGACAGCTGTGCCGTGTGGTGTGAACGCCCACGTACATCACTCGCAAGAAACGGCTTCAAAACAACATCATGAAGGTGAGCTCGTTCGTTTGTCCTGGTTTTGTCTTGATGTCGTCGTTGCGCAAATTGTCACCAGCATGTCGTTTTTGTTTTGTTTTGTTGTGTTTTAATTTTGCATATTTCATTGATGCTTCTATTGTTTGTGTCTGTCCGCACAACGTGCTAGTCCGTGTATTTCTGATTCAGACTGTCTAGCTTTACTGTTAGCCTACCAGTCTGACAGTGTCCGTCAATGGATTTCCCGTCATCTGTCGGTCAGTCTGTCCCTCCCTTCCTCCCTCTCTCCCTCCGCCCATATACCTCTCACCGCAACCCCTCTCCCCCCCCCCCTCCCCCCACGCCTTCTTTTCTATCTTCATTTTGCTCTTATCGGTCTCATTTCATCATGCCTCTTGTTTCTGTGCTCTGTAGACCTGTATCTCTCCCTGAATGTCAAACACTTCAAGTGAATTTATGTTGTTTATAACATGCACACACACACACACGCACGCACGCACGCACGCACGCACTCAGACAGCTAACCAGTGAAGTGTGACGCAAACAACATTGCCAAGATGAGCCAGAACAAGAACGAACGAGGAGCATGTTCAGGTAGGCCTCTTTCTGTCCTGCTTGTCCCTGCCTCTCTTTCTTCTCTGTATGCTCATCAGATTTCTCTCCAGTCTGTCCAGTTTGTTTCTGGCCTGGTGGTTTCTCTCCTGTCTGTCCAGTTTGTTTTTGTCCTGTTGGTTTCTGTCCTGCTTTCTGCCCAGTTTGTTTCTATCCAGTTGGTTTCTGTCCTGCTTTCTGTCCAGTTTGTTTCTATCTTGTTGGTTTCTGTCCTGCTTTCTATCCAATTTGTTTCTATCTTGTTGGTTTCTGACCTGCTTTCTATCCAGTTTGTTTCTATCTTGTTGGTTTCTGTCCTGCTTTCTGTCCAGTTTGTTTCCATCTTGTTGGTTTCTGACCTGCTTTCTATCCAGTTTGTTTCTATCTTGTTGGTTTCTGTCCTGCTTTCTATCCAGTTGGTTTCTGTCCTGCTTTCTGTCCAGTTTGTTTCTATCCTGTCGGTTTCTGTCTTGCTTTCTGTCCAGTTTGTTTCTATCCTGTTTCTGTCCAGTTTGTTTCTATCCTGTTTCTGTCCAGTTTGTTTTTATCCTGGTGGTTTCTGTCGTGCTTTCTGTCCAGTTTGTTTCTGACCTGTTGGTTTCTGTCCTGCTTTCTGTCCAGTTTGTTTCTATCCTGTTTCTATCTTGTTGGTTTCTGTCCTGCTTTCTGTCCAGTTTGCTTCTATCCTGTTGGTTTCTGTCCTGCTTTCTGTCCAGTTTGTTTCTATCTTGTTGGTTTCTGTCCTGCTTTCTGTCCAGTTGGTTTCTATCCTGTTTCTGTCCAGTTTGTTTCTATCCTGTTGGTTTCTCTCCAGTCTGTACAGTTCGTTTCTTTCCCGTTGGTTTCTGCCCTGCTTTCTGTACAGCGTGTTTCTATCCTGTTGGTTTCTGTCCTGTTTCTGGCCAGTTTGTTTCTGTCTTGTTGGTTACTGACCTGTTTGTTTCATCCAGTTTCATTCTGTCATGTCTGTTTCTGTTTTGCTTGCTGTTGTCCTGTCGGTTTCAGTCCAGCTGGTTTCTGAGCATTTTTCTGTTGTAAATGCTTTCGTCTTGATTGTTTCTGTCTTGCTTGATTTTTTCTGTTTGTTTCTGTCTTATTTATGTCTGTCTCGTTCTGTATTCTGTCACCTGACAACCTTCATGGTCTCTGTCTGTCAGTGACAGTCTGCATAGTCTCTGTCTGTCACTAACTGTCTGCATGGTCTCTGTCTGTCACTAACAGTCTGCATAGTCTCTCTCTGTCACTAACAGTCTGCATAGTCTCTGTCTGTCACTAACAGTTGGTCTCTGTCTGTTACTAACAGTCTGCATGGTCTCTGTCACTAACAGTCTGCATGGTCTCTGTCTGCTACTAACAGTCTGCATGGTCTCTGTCTGTCACTAACAGTCTGCATGACCTCTGTCTGTCAGTAACAGTCTGCATAGTCTCTGTTTGTCACTAACAGTCTGCATAGTCTCTGTTTGTCAGTGACAGTCTATAGGGTCTGTGTCTGTCAGTGACAGTCTATATGGTCTCTGTCTGTCAGTGACAGTCTACATGGTCTCTGACAGTGACAGCCAATATGGTCTCTGACAGTGATATTCTATATGGTCTCTGTCAGTGACAGTCTATATGGTCTCCGTCTGTCAGTGACAGTCTATATGGTCTCTGTCTGTCAGTGACAGTCTATATGGTCTCTGACAGTGACAGTCTGTATGGTCTCTGTCAGTGACAATCTGTATGGTCTCTGTCTGTCAGTGACAGTCTATATGGTCTCTGTCTGTCACTAACAGTCTGCATGACCTCTGTCCGTGACAGTCTATATGGTCTCTGTCTATCAGTGACAGTCTATATGGTCTCTGTCTACCAGTGACAGTCTATATGGTCTCTGTCAGTGACATCTATATGGTCTCTGTCTGACAGTGACAGTCTGCATGGTATTTCTCTGTCACGAACACTCTGCATAGTCTGTGTCTGTCAGTGACAGTCTGCATAGTCTCTGTCACAAACAGTGCATGGTCTCTTGTCTATTACGAACAGTCTGCATAGTCTCTGTCTGCCACTAACAGTCTGGATGGTTTTTGTCTGTCAGTGACAGTCTACATGGTCTCTGTCAGTGACAGTCACTATAGTTTCTGTCTGTCAGTGACAGTCTACTTGGTCTCTGTCTGTCACTAACAGTCTGCATGGTCTCTGTCTGTCACTAACAGTCTGCATGGTCTCTGTCTGTCACTAACAGTCTGCATGGTCTCTGTCACTAACAGTCTGCATGGTCTCTGTCTGTCACTAACAGTCTGCATAGTCTGTGTCTGTCAGTGACAGTCTATATGGTCTCTATAGTTTCTGTCTATCAGTGACAGTCTACATGATCTTTGTCTGTCAGTGACAGTATTCATGGTCTCTGTATGTCAGTGACAGTCAGCATGGTCGCTGTCTGTCAATGACAGTATATATGGTCTCTGTCAGTGACAGTCTATATGATCTCTGTCAGTGACAGTCTATATGGTGTCTATCTATCACTGACAGTCTGCATTACCTCTGTCACTCGATTTAGTTTGCATGGCCTCAGTCTCAGTATTCAGAAACGTGTTCTCATCTTTGCCAGGATGATTAATGATCAGTGTTTGTCAATTTCACACTTTCTACTCTGAGGCAGTTTAGCTACGTTTGTCTTCCTTTCGATATGCTTACAGCTGTGTTCACTTATAGGTACGTCAAAATTCTCTGTCCCATCGTCGTCAGAGCTGCGCGCCTATCACCGTTTCCGTTTACATCAAACGTCAGCCAGACAGAGCAAAAGAAGAATGTGAAAGATGGAGGGGTTGAGGGAGGGGTTGAGGGAGGGAGGGGGGGGGGGGGGCGGTAAAGGCAGGGACAGAAAAATACGTAAACTGATAAACCTGATTACAGTTTGCAAGACAAAAAGAGGGAAGGGGGGAGAGAGGGGAAAATGTGTGTGTGTGTGTGTGTGTGTGTGTGTTAATACAGGATGGTGTGACTGGCAATTATCACGTCACACACGGTGAGGCTTTTTTCCATACCCAGTATAGTACGAAAGGGAATGTAAAAGACAAGTGAATGTTCGACAGATATGTCTTTTTCAGACACTACAAACAACAGACAGAAAAACGCACAGAACATTGGGCTACTCCTCAGATTGCAGTCAGCATGAGAACTGATCTCAGCAGCCCTCTGTTACTGCGTCACCGGAAAAAGCCAAGGTCTTCCGACAGTGAAGAAGGATCGTAATTCTACGGTCCCGTTGTATACAGAATGACCTTGGAGGCCAGTTCCGAACTGGCGATCGACAGACAGTTCGATTTTCAATGATGACTAACGAGCCTGTGCAGATGCGTTCCATTTTTAGCCCAGGAAAGGCCAGGAACCATCGATTTGCCAGTATTAGGTACACGTCACTCAGGCTTGAGCTTCGGGTGTTTCTAATCAGGAAATAGACGTTGGTAGCATTCTCTCTGTTATACTCTGTGATGCTACTTACAGTATGACCTGGCCTCAGTCCATCCTTGCTGTGACCTTATCTTCCTTTTTCCTGTCTGTCCCTGTGTCGGCTGGGCGACTGGGCGACCCAGTATGAGGGGTGGGGTGTACAGGTAGGGAGGGGATTAGGCGGGTAGGAGGATGCCGGGGTGGGGTTGGGGGTGGGGGATGTAATCATAAACGTTTTTAGAATCTCAGTTCTTCCTGCCCGAAAAGGAAGAGTCCGTTAAGAAACTTTTTTTTTCCACACAGAAAATGACCAAGATAGTAAATCAGTCGGCAGTTTGTCGTGTGGTCTGCGATTCTCTCACAAAGTCACAGTGTTGTTGCTCGTGTCGAAGGGGGCGGAGGAGAGAGGAAGCCGCTGGCCCTGAGAGAAGTACGGGCCGGTGGCGAAAACTGTTTGAAAAAAAATAAATGAAGTATTGTTTACCTATTCAAATAAACATCTGATTACTTGTCGTCTATTTTAAGAGCAGCATGCTTGATATGAAATAATCTGTACGCTCATTCACTCACACTGTGTCCGTACTTGAAAGTGACTAGCCCTTGTCTTTTATCTGAGTCTTTCTGTTCCGTCCACACACCCCCCCTCCCCCCTTCCTCCATGTCGTAGCAATATTTTATGCAGTTGATAACGTTATAGCAGGCTGGCATGTTACGGCATTTAATCGTATCACAAACAAACAAAAATATATGCGTGTATGCGTATACGTTCGAGACTGTGACGTCAAAATTCCGTGTACAACTAACATTGTTATAGCACTGTTTGTTATTCAGCAGGCAATATTGCATGCACAGCTGACAATGTAGCATTACGTACAAAGTCACAGCATTGCTGTCTCTAGGCTCACGGCTGATAGTCATGCTATGTTGGCCAGTTTGTTATCCCTGCGGAGAAGAGATGCCAATTTACAACTGTAATGTTTGTAAGCCGAAGACTAGGCCTACTAAGGATCCATATCCTGATTTTCAATTTGACTTAACGAAAGTTTCCCGGTCCTTGCTTTGGGGCAGCAGTTAAGAAAGTTTCCGACCTGACTTCTGCTTGAAATGTTTCCGGTAAAGGAAAGGACAATCTAATGGATGCTTTGTTGTGGATGAGAAGTATTTTATTCGTCCCTTTATTTGTCACATGAGTGGAGATCGTTGTGCTGCCGTTATGCCACCGACAAGATCAAGACCAGCACATCCGACTTCTGCTTGTTTTTTGGATAGCAGCGTGAACACTCTCCTAGACTGGTTGCTTTACTGGGCTGACGAATCCAGTCTACCCGGCTATTTGTCCATAGCTGGAGATGGTTTGTTCACTGGGGTGTCCTTCCCCAGGGCTAAGAGCTTGTAGCGCGGTTCTTGATCGCATGATGCTCCTGTCATTGGACATCATCGGGTATTTCAGTTGAGATAACAGTGCCACCTGTTATCCTGCCCAAGCCTTCGTCAGTGCCTCAGGATTCCTGTCTGAGTGTACGAAGAAGAAGAAGAAGAAGAAGAAGAAGAAGAAGAAGAAGAAGTCCCTTTATTTACATGTGTACGCTCATTTTTTTCCCGCAGCATAACCTTTTTCAGCGAGGCTCGATCATGAGGGGGAATAATGCCCTGTCTTCCCCGCCTACCAATTCGCTGGTCTTTCCCTCCCACTCCTTTTTCCTCTGTTCTCACTCCAGAATAAGTTGCCGAATATGTATAGAAAATGACCGAGAAATATTGGACAGAAAATGGAGAGAGAGAGAGAGAGAGAGAGAGAGAGAGAGAGAGAGAGAGAGAGAGAGAGAGAGAGAGACTGACTGGCTGTTGATAGGGTCTGCACTGAAATGCGCACCTTCCTTTCATTTCATCCATTCCTCCTTGTTCCTAATGTTTTGGGTAGTTAAAGGGAAGTTACCCTTCTGCTTCGTTTATTGTTAATTCTACCTTTTCAGTTACCTGTAAGTCACGCCTATTGTCTACGCTATCCGGGCTTCTTTCTTCTCGGCTGTCTCTACACACACACACACACACACACACACACACACACACACACACACACACACACACACACACACGCATGCTCGTACGCACGCACGCACGCATGCATGCACACACACATGCATGAACGCACGCACACACGCATGCACACACACCATGCGCGAACATAGGCCTCTCTCTCTCTCTCTCTCTCTCTCTCTCTCTCTCTCTCACACACACACACACACACACACACACACCCACCCGCCCACCCGCCCACCCACCCACACACACACACACACGCACGCACGCACGCACGCACGCACGCACGCGCGCACACATGCACACATCAGTGCACACCCACAGTGTATCCACATAGCTGACCAGTGAAGGATGAAGCATACAACATTGATTGGAATAATCGCACCAAGAAAGGACGGTAGATATTTTCAGGTGAGCCTGTTTGTTTCTGTCCAGTTTCTTTCTGTAAAGTTTGTTTCTCTTGTGTTTGTTTCTGTCCTGTTTCTGTCAAGCTTGTTTCTGTCCAGTTTGTTTCTCTTGTGTTTGTTTCTGTCCTGTTTATGTCAAGCTTGTTTCTGTCCAGTTTGTTTCTCTTGTGTTTGTTTCTGTCTTGTTTCTGTCAAGCTTGTTTCTGTCCAGTTTGTTTCTCTTGTGTTTGTTTCTGTCTTGTTTCTGTCAAGCTTGTTTCTGTCCAGTTTGTTTCTCTTGTGTTTGTTTCTGTCTTGTTTCTGTCAAGCTTGTTTCTGTCCAGTTTGTTTCTCTTGTGTTTGTTTCTGTCCTGTCTATGTCAAGCTTGTTTCTGTCCAGTTTGTTCCTCTTGTGTTTGTTTCTGTCTTGTTTATGTGAAGCTTGTTTCTGTCCAGTTTGTTCCTCTTGTGTTTGTTTCTGTCTTGTTTCTGTCAAGCTTGTTTCTGTCCAGTTTGTTTCTCTTGTGTTTGTTTCTGTCCTGTTTATGTGAAGCTTGTTTCTGTCCAGTTTGTTCCTCTTGTGTTTGTTTCTGTCCTATTTATGTGAAGCTTGTTTCTGTCCAGTTTGTTTCTCTTGTGTTTGTTTCTGTCCTATTTATGTCAAGCTTGTTTCTGTCCAGTTTGTTCCTCTTGTGTTTGTTTCTGTCCTATTTATGTGAAGCTTGTTTCTGTCCAGTTTGTTTCTCTTGTGTTTGTTTCTGTCCTGTTTATGTCAAGCTTATTTCTGTCCAGTTTGTTTCTCTTGAGTTTGTTTCTGTCCTGTTTCTATCAAGCTTGTTTCTGTCCAGTTTGTTTCTCTTGAGTTTGTTTCTGTCCTGTTTCTGTCAAGCTTGTTTCTGTCCAGTTTG
>CM065727.1:4592624-4602624 GCA_033310375.1 Conus canariensis
AATACGTTGCTGCAGTTGTCAGCAGGACGCAAAGTATAATATGTTGCTGCAGTTGCCGAGCCGATCTGCTTCGCGTCCTAATCTAGCTTGAAAATCAAATAGAAAAAAAAGTCCATAACATTTTCTTAGGACATAACATTATTGTATAAAGGCTGATGAACAGAAAAATTCGTTTTCTGACTACGAAGGTTCACCACTTTGCCTTCCCACAACTCACACATTTATTCTGGCTGACCATCAGTGCGTCGTTCCCAGTTCAGCAGAGGGCCGTTGTTTGTAGCACGCCACAGCGTCCATGACGTCATTGTCGGTGGCAAAACATTGCCAGCCAAATGTCGGTGCCAGAGTAATGAGAAACAGAAGTCTGATGGATCTGGATATACAGAGCTGGGATCGAGGCACTGATGGCCAGTTGGAACTAGTGCGCGAGTTGTGGGGATGGTAACTGGTCGACCTTCAGTCGATCAGCCCTCGAATGATAATGTATGTCCCAGGAAAAGGCTGTGGACATTTAATTCTCCCACAAATGAGAGTTCACCAGGTTAACACAGTTGAACAGCACCGATTTCGCAGTCACCGAGGCGCGAATTCTGCCGGTGCACACCTGAAACAAATGGCATGTTCGCTTCCCGGCACTGTCAGCGCGGGTGGTGTGAGTGTCACTTTTGATAGCCCCTCACCAGACTCCTGCGAAGTTTCTGTGCAAACTCTGGCCATTCATTATCACCCACACCCACACCCATACACCCACACACACCCACACCCACACACGCCTTTCTTTTCATAGGCCGGTGAAGGTAGACAGCCATTAGCGGGTCTACCTTTGTCAGTCTCGGGCACTTCTTCCACCCCTGTACGCTTGCAATCTTATTGTCGTGCACCAGTCAGTCCGCAGCGCATACAGTGACTAATACAGTAGAAGCATACACGTCTCCACGTACTACCCGTCACGGTGGATAAAAAGGACCGTGAGAAAACGAAAATCCCAACAGCGTTCCTAAGTACCTTTGCCTTGGGTAAAATGGGACCGACTGAGACTGGGAAGTCTTCACAGCGTGGGCCTATGAGTAATGATAATATAACGGAGGGGAGGAAGGGGGGGTGGGGGGTGGGGTGGGGTGGGGGTGGGGGAGTAAGTTAGAGGTGTATTCGCGGTCAGGTCACAACCTTTTGAGACAAAGCCGAACAACAGGGGTACAGGAAGAGGAGTTGAGGCAAGCGTGGCTGACAGTAACACGCGAGCTGTTGACTACGCAACAGTGAGATGAATTGCAGTACCAATCGCGGGGATAGCTAGAGTTGGTGATTCACATCGCCAGACATCGTTATCTATTACATTTAGGATTCAAAGAGATAGAGATGAAAAACAAAGTGTAAACATCCTAGACCCTGATTCATATCAGTCAATCCGTTAAAATCCACGTCATCTTCGATACAGATGAGATGAATGTTGTCTATGGGGGGCAGGGGTAAAAGGGGAGGGGGTACAGGCCAGGATTTGTCATTTTTAATTGCACGATGTACTGTCATTACTATTGTATGTTGACGATGATGATGATGATGATGATTCTTAATGAACATAATTGAAGTAATGATGTCCTGTGATCATGTCCCTCAGTCGGGGGATGGAATGATTAGTGTAAGGACTTTTTTCGTTCATGTCCACTCCTGCGCAAAACGGCTCAGACTGATGGTGGTTTGAAATTGAGGTTTTCCGCCGCCAACAGGTGGTTTCCTTCACAGCACAGTGCCCTTGGGATGACTGCTGGACAAGCACAGTGCAGTTACGGTGCTAGGCCTGCTGCCGATTCTGCTCAGTGGAGCGACTAGTTGGTGGAATTAATGTTCTGTTAATGTGAACATGAGAACAAGCGTACAAAAACACGCTGGTAATGATGTATGTTAAAGTGCTAGTTGCTGTGACCTTATCTCGAACCCTGCGCCACGACCCCCTCAGTGTGCCGTGCTGCACTGGTTTGGACCTTGACTGGGTAAACCGTCGACACAGCATACCCTTACGATGCAGTCAGTGCACGTCCAGGGGTGAAACAGAATTTTTGGGTAGATACTGCGTCATACGTTCATGATCCCATGAAATGTAAAACAGCTTAACTCGATCAATTTCTTTCACGCGCGCGCGCGCGCACACACACACACACACACACACACAAACGCTCCTGCGCATACACTTGCATGCCTTTCTTACTCTCTGTTTCACACACACACACACACACACACACACACACACACACACACACACTCGCATTGACACACACGTGTCACTGCCACACATTGGCATAGGCCTATACACCCCATGCCGGCGACACACACACATACTACACCGTCGGAACAGTGATGCACACCCACACGTTCGCGACCGCGACGCGCCAACACACACACACGCTCTCTCTCTCTCTCTCTCTCTTGCACGCACGCACGCACGCACACACACACACACACACACACACACACACACACACACACACACACACAGAGGCGCGCTCGCCGCACGGTCCGTCTTCGGCAAATAGAGTGAATGATGGGATCAACGTCCTTTTATCAGTTAGTCTAGCCGAAGTCAATTGTGAAGTGGTGGGCCAGAGATAGCAGGCCCACTGATGGATGATTCGAAAGGTAGTTTTCTCCAAAGCTTTAACACCTGGCTCACATAGTTGCATATTTATATCCACGTCATCGAACAGTGTATCAGCTGGGTCAACAACACGTTACAATGCGTTTTCCATTGTCGGGTTAATTCTCAGCCAAAGCCGCCATACAAAAGAACACTAATGTTTTGGAGCTCGGGTCGTACTCGACCCGTTAAAACCATTGATCTGTTTCCAAGTTTGAAAGCAGGGCTAAGTCATTTCTTTGGACTGTAGTAGTTGGTTTCCCATCTTTGTTACATAATTTTGTCTTGCTTGTAGAACTTTCAGAGGTCGAAACGCGATGCCTTTGTATTGTAATTTATTCCGTTCGTTTGGCAGTCTTGCAGCTCAACTGTGACTTTTAAGCTACCATCACTTTCCAGCCGTCGGCTACCATTCTATTCTTTCGCACCCTGTGGCCGCTTTAGGACAGAGGGACGCGAGTTCCCAGGCCCTCAGATTAGTGCGTGTGGTCTCCGTCACACACTGACGGTCGCGCTTATCCTTTACAAACTTTCGGCCAAGCACCCCGACGGCCGACCGAGGAGAGGGCTCGCTTAATTTGCATATCAATTCACCGTAGCGCATGCGCACAAGCGGTCGCAAGTCGGAGACGCAGTCGAGACACACACACAACATACCGTGGAGTGGTTGACTGAATAGTGTGCGGAATATAGTTCAACAAACAAGTTCAACTGTGTGTGCGTTGTTGTCAACATTTCACTGGATTACTTTTTTGAGAATTGGTGATGTAATCTGTGGATATTTTCTGTGCTAACGGGACGCTGAAAGCGGTCAGTTGAGCTCTCAGGCGACAATGGCTCGTCCGTCGTCAGAGCGTGAGCGACTGACCCAACTGATTCAGCAGTGGAATGTGGATCATTACGATCTCTTCGAAATTAGCGCGCCCAATCAGGTAAACACACGATCGATTTTTTTTCATGTGAATATGCGGTCATGTTTCCAGTGTTCATGAAAAAAGTTGCGGTTGTAACGGGACAGCGTGTCAAAAGTTAGGTGCAGTGTTCAGTTTACCTGTCCACCACAGGTGACACTGTTTTACTACGCGGCTTGCGTCAACAACTGAACCAAAATGGCCGACCTTGAAAACATAGGTAGTTAGGTCCCCTGGTTACTCGTACAGGTGTTAACGAGTTTGTTATAAACATTAGATTTTAAGAAAAAAGATCACCAGAAACACGTGATGTTGAATGTGTTTATAAGTTGTCCGTCACTGCAGGTGTAATTGCATGACACAGCGACAGGTGTTCTTTCACCAGAAAAATATCCGCCTTCGTTGACTGATGAATCCCTTTTGACCGTCACAGTGAGAGTGAGTGGGCACACCTTGGGAAGGAACAGACACACCCTGGGAAATGCTTTGAGTTTCATGCACGTTACACAAACAGAAGCGTAATCCTACTTTCGTTTTCTTTACATCAGTTTTTAGCGCATCAGTGGTAGGTTTGATAGCCTTTTCCCCACTTCCAGTGTTTATTCCATTCATTGTGGAGTTCGTTTTACTTTTTTTTTAAATTGACAATTTATGAATTTTGGTGTTGGTGGTTCGCGATGATGCGTATTGAAAATATTTATGCTTATTTTCAGTATTCAATATTGTCAGGAACAAGTGGAAGCAGTATTCTTCTTAACATTTTCTACATATTCACAACAACAACAAAAGTATTGATAAGGTAAAGATAAATGATTTGTTCAAAGCAAAAGGTATTCAGCTTAGATTTCAAATTGATGTTTACCACCTATGGGTTTATTTAAGACACATTTTCCAGTCGGATTTCATTGCATGTGCAGCTGCAAGGCTACTTTGTTATGCAGTGCCCATCCAACTCCACAAATTATAATTGAAAAAATATCCAGCAATTTAATTTATTTTAATTCATAAGAATGTGTACTGTGTGAAAAATCAGTTTGGCATTTCATTAAAAGAAGCCAAGCAGCTTTGCACTGCACAGAAATTAATCATCAAATGTTAGAATAGATTTGAGAATAAAGTATATAGTGTGCTAAATAGGGAAACTGCTTGTTGTCAAGGTGGTTCCAAAGATAAATGACTTAGGATGGGAGAACCATTTACAGTGGGGGAGGACTGGAACTGTGGAAAGAGGCAAAGGAAGTCTTGAATTTTTTCTTTTATATTAGAGTACATTTGATATAATAGCTGCCTTCGTTGAAGATCAAAGTCAGTGTGATTGTAGTTATATTAAGAATACTTTGAAATACTGAAGGAAATGTATTCTATGTGATGTCTATCAGCTTTGATGTATAATGAAAAGAAGCACTTATATGAAATAAAATATATTTCCTGATGTATGTATATCTTAACAGCCAGACTTTTTGGCTGGTTTGTACTGTAACAGGATGATTAAGGTTTTAATTGAAGTTTGCAGTTTAATTAAAACTGAAGAAAAAAAAACAAAAAGAGAAATGATTGATGTGAAAGGAATTTTTTTCCCCATGAGGATTTCCGCTACCACATGAACTTCCGTGAGAATAGGGAAAAAAAAAAAGAGAGCTTGAAGTTGAATCTGAGGGTGGAGTGATGCATTTGTGTTAGAACGAATAGAAGAATTTAAAACCAGGACTGCGGACAGGCAGGAGACAAATTGTGTCTGTGGTATACATGTCAGCTCTCAGTGTGTGAGTGTGATGCGACTCTGCAGGCATGTCAGCAATGTGTCTGACTTACTCTGACCTCCTTTCCTCCTCCTGCCTCATTTTCCCACTGTGACTGTCTCTCCCTTATAAATTATATGCAAAGCCAGGGCCTGAGAAAAGGTGAGACCTGTGTAGGTCCAGGACTGGAACAAGTTGTCAAAGTCTGGGGTTTGGAATGTGCCCAGTCTACAACTGTATCTTATTTTCTGTGATCTATATCTGGAGTGTCTTTCTCAGTCTCACTCCCCCTCACCTCCACCCTCATCCCCACTCTTCATGTTGCTGTCTGTCTGTCTGTCTGTTTTCTGTTTGTCTGACTAACTTAATGTTTCCATCTCTTATCTTTTTTTTCTTTAAATTTCTCTCAAAGATTTCTCTGTGCCTTGCCCTCCTCTCCAACTTCACTGGCTCATTTCTTTCTCCATCATTCTCTCAGGGTGTGTGAGTATCAACCACAGTACTGCAGGAACACATACCAGTTGAAATTGAAGAAGCAAACATACACATGCATGCATGCATGCACACAAGCGCACACACATGCAGAAAGACATATAGACGAACTGTAGCTTGCGATTTATACTTTTTGAATGGTAGGATGATAACAACAGCAACAACAAAACATAAAAACCAACCAGGTAACCACCGCCCCCCCCTTCCACCTTTAAGATATAGTATAATTTATTACAGGTAAAAACTGCAATATGATTTAAATAACAATTGAAATTTGCAAAGCTAGGTCTGGGTCCATTTGTGGGTCTATGAATCCCAAGACCCGAAGATTGTTCAGGTATTAAGGTCAGCTGATTTAATTAATTAATTTTTTATAACCAACAGATCTGTGACCAACGTCAGATAAATATCATTATTAAAATTTTCAAAATAGTAAAGGTGCAAGGTCTTGGTATGAAGACATGCACAGTAACCAGTAGTATGATAAGCTGTTGACACAACAGCAAAGAAGAGTTATTTTGTCATTGATAGGATGACTTTTTCCACAGTCTTCATCCACAGACCTTTATTGTGTTGAGCGTTACACTAGAGTTTTGACAGATTTTTCAATCTGTGCAGTTGAATTTCCTTGTTTTGTGTTCTCTATACTGGATAAGTAAAGAGTTCCAGTTATTGAGTTAATCTTTGGAATCATGTGCCTCCACATTTTACTTGGTTCAGTATTTTAATGTTCAGTGGCCTAACACACCCTCAAAATGCAATAAGATATTTTTTGCACTGCACGCACACAAAATAGTGAACATGTGTTTGTGAACGATACATATTACAGATTTATATCAACAACAATAACAACAACAACAACAAGAACAAGAACAACAAACAAGAAGGGCCATTGTGCACATTTCTGTCACAGAATTTTAGGGTATCAGATTGAACTGAAGCATGCCGCACACCACATGCGCTTGCCTGTGATCACCCTCTTTGTGTATCCTCAACAAACTTTGAGAAACATGTATCTGGGTTGCACTGTAGCTGGTACTCAAATGTGACATACATTTTTGAAGATTTTAAAACCAACTAGACTTTCAGGAGCAACACATTCATTCCAGTTGAATTATAAAATTTATGAATTTTGTTTTAAACTTTAATTTGTGTTAAGAACTGTCACACTCTCATCATGGAATTCTGCTTGACAATGTTTTTTTGAAGTATGCGTGGAGGTGCAAACCAAGATATATTTATATTAAATTAGTTGGATGGTGTTGATGTGGCAGGCAGAGGGCAGAAAATTGGGGATGGGACTAAAAAGCCAGAAAGATCAAGTTTTGTCTGGATGCTAGATAGAGGAATATAGTCTGTGGTCTGTGGGTGGGGGCATTGGAACAGAAGGATAGCCTTCAACTTGAAAAGATGATTTCTAAAATTGAAAGAGGATTTTGTGTTTAATAGAATATGCTTCCAAATGAATGGAGCAAATTTATGAGAATACAGAAACAACGGTGTTTAATCAGTTTATAAAGTCTTCTGTAAGCCAGACAGAAAAACATGGAAAAACAAAACAGAACAAAATGAAAAACCTACTTGAATTTAAGGTTTTGCTCTAAAGACAGAGTGCAGCTGATCAGCAGGAAGAGTGAAGACCCTGATAAGTTTTTGTGGTCAAATTATACTGCTCAGAGCTTTAGTGTCATTGTTCCCTTTGTCAGAGGGACTAACAGCAAAACTTTTGTAAACCTCAAGTGTGAAGGGAGCAAAACGCACACAAACAGCTAAAGGGCTGTACTTTTGGGAAGATGAGAGGATAATTGGTCACAAATTAACAGGGCAGGCAGTAGAGGCTTCTAGAAACCTGTGCAGACCTTTAGGCTGTGTGAAGAAGGTCAAACCTATCAGGTAATTATTGACAGGTGATAGAAATCAGTGCAGACCTTTAGGCTGTGTGAAGAAGGTCAAACCTATCAGGTAATTACTGACAGGTGATAGAAATCAGTGAGGACAGTATAATTCCCGAGTTCAGACCTTTTCTGAGTTTCATTGTCAATGGAGTAAACTAACTACCAATACTAGGGTGTAACCTGTGGTACATAGTGTTCCTCAGGCTAGATTGAAGTAAAAGTTGTTAATCAAAATGAGAACAGTAGGGCCTGAGAATCAGGAATCTGAAGAAAGGTAAGGGTCCTCCTTATGTCTGATTTAGTCTTGTTGTGAAGGGGTGAGCTGAAGCAGTGTTGGGCTGGTTTGGATGTGGGTGCATAAAGTGGTTTTAGCTGAACGGGATTATTGTTATCAGAGAATGTTTAGAAAGTTACCGCATGTTTTCATGTCCAGTAGTAAGAGACGACGGTGCTTGATTTTTAGACTGTTGTTATGCTATTTAGAAGATTTGTTCATGAATGTTGTGCGTCAAAGAACATAAGGCTAGAGAGATCCATTATGGAGCTGAATGTAGACTGAGAAATTTATACATTGTGGAGGTGAACATAGCCTTAGAGAGATTTTGTTAATATGTATGACTGGACAGTAGAGAACACAAGACACTTAGACAGGCGGGTACAGAGGGACATGTAAGACAACAGAAAGAGAAATAGGATGGAGAAGGGTTGGAGGGAGAGAATGTGGTCCTTGGTGACAGAAGCTGGAGCAAGTCTAACTCTAATGCAGAAAGAAGGCGTTGAAAGGAGAGAGAAGAAGAAGACCAAGTCCAAAAGCCCCAAAAGAAAAAGACGACAGAAGACTTAAAAAAAGAGTCCGTAGAAAATATGGCAATGCAGTTCTGACTGAACCTGGTGTCAGATGACCCAAGGCATTGCCGGAGAATGAGACGTTCTGTAGCATTTGATCTTTTCATACTACTTACTAGCTCTAGACAAAACTGTGAATGGTGTGCAAGTTATATATATATATAAACAAGCCAGTTAAGAAAGCAAATAAATTATAAATATTTTATTATAACAGATGACCTGGGATTTGATACTTAATACTTGTATTGACCTATTTGAATTGTGGTTCTTTTTTTTTAAATTTGAATTTCACATTTGACTGTAACATTGTAGGTAGAGTAGAAACTGTATTGTTCTCAGTGGTGTCAGAAGAGAAGTGAATGTGTTACACTCATTCCCGCAGAGAGAGAGAGAGAGAGAGAGAGAGAGAGAGAGAGAGAGAGAGAGAGAGTAATGTTTGGTGGGTTCTTGAGTGCACATATGTGTGTAAAGTCTTATTTTAGAGAAATCCTTGGTTTGACAAGTCTGACTTTAGACACTTCACTTTAGCGCTACCAGAAATATCATCACAGTTTCCCAGAACCTGGACACTTTTGTTTCAGATTGATCCAGTTCCAGCCTGCAGACGTTTTATAAAATCCGAAGTGTGTTTGTCTTGTATCTGTTTGTAGGATATGATACATCCAACAGAAGACCAAAAGCTTTTTTTTTTTTTTCTTTCAGGACTTGGAATTCCATGGAGTGGTACGGTTTTACTTCCAAGGCGCTGATGGTGCCAATGTCATCACCAAGTGCATTCGTGTCTCCAGCACCGCCACCACTCGGGATGTCATCGACACACTCATTGAAAAGTTTCGCCCTGACATGCGCATGCTTACACAGACCAAATATGCCTTGTATGAAGTGCATGTTAATGGAGGTAATGTTCTGAGTTACCATGACTGCTGACTGTGATTTGTTTAATAATGCACAAGGTGTCATCATCGTCATCACCACAGCATTAGCAATCCTTTTGTATTCTTATGCTGTTTGTTAGCATCAGCATTGTAGTGATAATAGCAAATTTTCATGAAGCATCTGGCACAGTTGGGCTTTGAAGTTCTGGTTGCAGATTTTAGGGCAATGTTCTAATTAAAAATAGAAAGGGAGTGTTATTGTTAGATTTCAAATTTGCCTTTAATACTTTTGAAATTTGTGTATCGTTATAGTATTTCCACTTTGCCTTAAACACATTCATTTGTGTATCATTATTGAGATATTAGCATTTAGAATTTCACTTATCAGGCTGTTGCGAGTTCTAGAGGACAGTTGATTTTGACGTGTGGATCATTTGTTTACAAAGCTTGATTCACATTCATATAATCATGATGTGTTACTCACTCTTGAAAGTCTTTGATGAAGAAGAATGCAAGATCAGTACTGTGCTCCAGGGTAAAAAAAAAATCCAGACAACCATTGACTTACTCAGTGAATGATTAAAACAAGAATAAGAGGCAAAACCGACTG
>CM065727.1:4605124-4612624 GCA_033310375.1 Conus canariensis
TCATACATTGTATGCATGCATGTGTTTCATATTTGTACTGTTATATGTTATATATGCAAGAACCATACCAACTAATCGAAGCTTTTAATCAGAACTTTGTGACAAATTAAAAAAAAGAAGAGAATACCCAGGGAGTGAGACATGTGTCACAAGACATGAATAGTTCTAGGGATTGGATACATGAGTCATTGATCAAATGTGTACCTTTTGCTCTCATGTATGTGTACACATCATCTTTATAATTTATTCCTTTCCACTGCACACAGTGCACACATGATACAATTAGCACATAGTATGGGCACTTTTAAACCCAAAAGTCTCCTTTTCTGTCTCAGTCTTTCCCTTTTTTCCCTCCAAGATAAATTTTGTCAAATTCTGTTTCCTGCTTTCTTGAGCTCTTTTGTTCTTTCTTCTTTCTTTTTTTTAAAGCAAGGTCTGTACTTGAATTTCCCCTCCCCACCACCTTTCTCTACTCTGCCCTGTAATCTCTGTTGCTGTCTGTCTTTCTCTGTGCCTGTCTCTGTCTGTCACGTACACATCCACACTTTGTGTTTTTTTTTTTTTTCCCGTCTGTCAGCTGCATGTTTTATCATTGAAGATAATTTTTGAAAAAAAGTCTTCAAAGTGAATTGCTAAACATTGTTGTTCACTTGACAGAGGAACGGCGGTTAGAGGACCCAGAAAAACCTTTGTGGGTGCAGCTGAACTGGGGCAAAGATGTCAGAGAGGGGCGATTCCTACTCAAAAATGAGAATGAGAAAACTGTCAAGGTAAACCTCAAGGTTTTTATTTGATGCCTTCTGTCTTTTATTATACAATTACAGATCATCATGTTTTCGTGTGTTCCTCTAACTGTTAGTTATTTTCTGTCTTCCTGTGCTCCTCTATCTGCTGTCTGTCTCATTGTATGGACTGTTGTTTCACCTCCCCTCCTCCCCTTCACTCCATCCCCCTTTTATGCCCATCTCAATATTTTTCCTTTTCTTTCTGAATCTGAGCTTTTGTGTGTGCATCACCATGGATAAAATTTACATGCTTGCATGTTTTCTCACTGTCTGTCTGTCTGTCTGTCTGTCTGTCTGTCTGTCTGTCTGTCTCTCTCTCTCTCTCTCACACACACACACACACACGCGCACACGCACACACGCACACACACAACCCCCCCCCCCCCCCCGCCCCCCCAACATACATGTATTATGTGTATGCCTATGTTTGTTGTTATGCTTGTGGTTTGTCTTAAATGGCTTAACTTTTTTGATATGTTAATGTTAAATCAGTTAATGCGTACAAAGTGTTAATGGACATAAACATATTAATACACCAATATGCAGCGGCTGTTTTCATACATTTAGACCTGTGTGCATGATGTAACCAAACCTAGCTGATATAATTACTATAATCAGTGACAGGATGCAGGTTTGAGACACAAGTCATTGTATGTCAGGTGTGCCTCGAGCACCTGACATGAAGCAGCTGAAACCAGGAAAAGGCAGGATGAGATTGAGAGGAATGGGACGAGAGGGAGTAGAAAGGTGTGCGACCACCATTGGCTTTGCACGCTTTGTTTGAGTTGTGGCAGTGTGCATAGTGTGTGATCAAGGAGATTGTCATATAATATTTTTGTTTTAGCTTTAACTCTTCATCCTCTTGGCTTGCCATGTTTGTTAAAACAGTAAGCTATGTTCATGTTTATTGTATACTGAAGTCTATACTTGCCCATAAAAATATACTGAACTCTGTGGAAAAGGGCAAACAATCATTTTAACAGCCACTCATCTGAAATAAGTATAGCACTGTAGCAGGAAAAGTAGCGAAGTTATGTGAATGTTGGTGAGATTTTGAAATCATCCTCATTGGTTGTCAGGTACTTTTTTCTGAAAATGATGAGGACTTGTCCATGTTTACTTAAATATTACTCAAAAGTGTCACAAGAGAGAGAGCTCTGTCTACATCTGTCTCTGAAGTCGAGAGAGAGAGAGAGAGAGAGAGAGAGAAGAGAGAGAGAGAGAGAGAGAGAGAAGAGAGAGAGAGAGAGAGATGAATTGTGGTAAGATTCCTAGATAAAGTTCTGTTACTGATGTAAACAGATCTGTGACATGTGTTAATAGAAATGTCATCTTGAACAGAGGAAAAGGCATCAAAAGTCAGGCATGTACGTGCTAGTCTCTACAGGCTGAAGAGCTAAAACTGTGTGTGTGTAAGTTTAGTGACCAGTGCCAGTCTATGGACTGGGTGTGGAATGGTACATTTTGGCTGAAGTCAGTAAGTTGAGAGAAGTGAAAGAATCCATCTTTCAGTTGATTCAACCAGAGCTTCTCCTGACACACAGAAAACCTTAGACTTTACAAAATAATGGCATTGAACAGTGAACTTTCATAATGGTCCTAGACTTTAAAAAATAAAGGCATTGAACAGTGAACTTTCTAACAGTGCGAATAAAAAAGGGCAGTCCTGAAGTTAGAATGGTTTATGAAAGGATACTGGCGATGCTGGATCAGTAGTGTCAGACATCAAGCTGTGGGACATCCTGACACAGTAATAATAGTAATAATAATAATAATAACAGCAATAATAATAACAACATAGCATTTATATAGCACCTTGCCAAAGGTTCTATGCACTGGCAATCCACACTTGAGTGTACGCAATGGGCTGCCTACCTTGGTAGGGCCGACTGAAGAGCTGCCTGCCAGCTCTTCATTCAGTCGTTTCCCGTGTCATCCAATCGGTATTGTTCACTCAGTTTCCTTACTTCCTTCATTCTTTCAATTTCTCATGCAGGATGCATGCTGTGTGTATACGTGTCATCCATACCAGTACGACTGAATGGTGTATAATTCTGAATATTTTTTCTAGTACCTTGTGTGATCATGATTTCATCATCTCAGTTGTTAATATGTTCCAACTTTCAACCATCGTGGACTGTAAACAGTCGTTAAAAACATTTGTTCAACTGCTATTCTGACCTGACAGCACTCGGCACTGGGCTTCAAGGAGGTGTCCAACAGGGAGGACAACTCCAACTTCAAACGCAAACTGTCCAAACGGGAGAAGAAGGAGATGAAGAAGAAGAGGGACCACGAAATGGCCAAACAGAATGAGTCGGTGTCAAGCAAGCTGTACACAGAGGCTCCGGAGACCAGCTTCACCCGGAGTATCTCCAACCCCGAGGCCGTCATGCGCCGACGCCGACAGCAGAAGCTGGAGAAGAAGCTTGCTCAGATGCAAAGTCGGGAAGGAGGCCCTGATTCTGGTCAGTGGATGTCTGGTTCTACAGTACCACTGTGTTGTGATTGTTTGCTTTGTGTTGCAGGGTTCCCCACTGAATAAGCATCATGTTGAGATATAAAATGTTACTTCATACCCTAAAAATGTTTCTTGCATCTCACTGTCTGAAAGTTACATGTGGATTTTGGTTAACTCAGAGATTCAGCAGAGCATGTCTGCTTCAGAGTCATTAACCCATCCATACTTCATCTTTCAGTTTAAGTTTCCAAAGTGTGATTTTGAATTGTCAAAAGCAGATTCTTGAAGCACATTACTTCTGAAAGCTGTTGCCCAGTAAATAATGTTGGCAGATAATGCGCAACATTTCTTTTAAGAAATACAATAATTATATGATGTATTTGAAGCAAACAAAGATCTATGTATATTATGAGAACTGACTGATTGTCAGATTTAAAGTTGGTAAATTTTGTAGATCTTTTGCCTCCAGATTTTCTCTTTCTCAGTAATTAAACAGCAGGCTTTAGAATGTAAATAGACTGAACACCTGGCAAGCAAATTTCTAAGGGTCGTTGGAGATCACAGTCACTTTTGTTTTTCTGTCAAAAATCTTGTATTCACAACGGTCACCTGTTAACAAAGGCAGAATACAACTCCAGTTTTCTAGGTATTAGAGACACATGAAAGTAAACTGGTGTCCTTGCTGATGGCTTACTTTTAGATCAGCGAATTATTTCTGTAGAATATTCTTATTTCATTTCACTGCATTCTGTGTTATTATCACTGGTATTATTTGACTTGAAAAACTCGCTGTCTTTGGATTTGAAAGTGAAGATGAAAGCGCTGTTTAAAATGCCAGGTAGGAGGAAAAGCCACCATCTCCACCAGCCCTGAGAGGGAGCCCTGCTGTGTTTCTCTGTCTGTCATCCATGCCTTCATTTCTTTTATTGTGATCATGATAAATGTTTGTTTAACATTGTGTGTGTGTGTGTGTGTGTGTGTGTGTGTGTGTGTGTGCGCGCGCGTGCATGCGTGTGCGCGTGTGTGTGTGCACGCGCATGCACAAAAATTTTCAGTGTGTAATGTCTTTGTGCCTCCTTGTCAGCTGAGATCAGGTCACTTTTTCTGTCTTTTTACTTGTGTGTGTGTGTGTGTGTGTGTGTGTGTGTGTGTGTGTGTGTGTGTGTGAATTTTCAGTTGAGAGTTCCATCATTTTGTCTGTCTGTATCTGTAGTACATCCTTTTCTCACTCAGTCGGTCCTCTCTGAATCTGCAAGCACTCCGAGTTGCTGTCACTAGGCGTGTTATGAAGAGAGGACTGTATGATTTGATAGAATGTATATCTGGTTCATGATAAAGCTGTCTACACTATGTACTAATATCAGACAGAGTGTCCTCCATGGGAGAAAAAAGTCTACATTCTACAGAGGTACCCAACACTGGATTTCAAGAACTGAAGAAGACATGTCATTAACATAGGGCACTGCATCCATAAAGAAAAGGCCATTAGTATTCATAGTTACTGGATATTGTACCCTTCGTGGGGAGATTGCGGCTCTAGATACTGTAACCTTCATGGAACAGTTGTCTGCATTGTGGGTTGACACTGGACATGGTATCCTTCATGGAATGGCCGTCTCAGTGTCTGCTTTCTGCAGTGATACTGGATACTGCAGTATCCCTCATGAAAATGAAAAGACTTAGCATTGTGCATTGACATTTGTCTGTGAAAATGTAAAGACTGCCTGCATTGTGCAAAGACAAAGACGCTGGACATTGTATCCTTCATGAAAATGAAAAGGGTGTCAGCATTGTGCAATGTCACTGGACATTGTATCCTTCATGAAAATGAAAAGGGTGTCAGCATTGTGCAATGTCACTGGACATTGTATCCTTCATGAAAATGAAAAGGGTGTCAGCATTGTGCAATGTCACTGGACATTGTATCCTTCATGGAAATGAAAAGGGTGTCAGCATTGTGCAATGTCACTGGACATTGTATTCTTCATGGAAATGAAAAGGGTGTCAGCATTGCGCAATGTCACTGGACATTGTCAGCATTGTGCAATGTCACTGGACATTGTATCCTTCATGGAAATGAAAAGGGTGTTAGCATTGTGCAATGTCACTGGACATTGTATTCTTCATGGAAATGAAAAGGGTGTCAGCATTGCGCAGTGTCACTGGACATTGTATCCTTCATGAAAATGAAAAGGGTGTCAGCATTGCGCAACGTCACTGGACATTGTCAGCATTGTGCAATGTCACTGGACATTGTATCCTTCATGAAAATGAAAAGGTGTCAGCATTGTGCAATGTCACTGGACATTGTATCCTTCATGGAAATGAAAAGGGTGTCAGCATTGTGCAGTGTCACTGGACATTGTCAGCATTGTGCAATATCACTGGACATTGTATCCTTCATGAAAATGAAAAGGTGTCAACATTGTGCAATGTCACTGGACCCGCGTTGTATCCCTCACCTAAGACTGAAGACCGTCAGCATTCTACAATAATAGTGGGCATTGTAGACATAATTGAAAGGCCTTAGGCATTCTGCTGTTAAAATGGGTGAAATAGCCTTCATCAAAAGACTGTAAGTACTCTGCAGTTACATTGGGCTTTGAAACCTTCTTCAAAAAGCCACCTGCATGAGCTCTGTAGTCTTTCTAAGAGGCTGGCTGTATTCTGCAATAACACAGGGCACTGTAGCCTTCATTAAAAAAGGTTGCCAGCTTTCTGCATTATGTGCACGGGGATCTGTAGCTTTGATCAAAAGGCCTTCATTCTGTAGAGACACTTGGCGCTGGAGGCTTTCATAAGAAAGCTTTTTGCACTGTGCAGTAACACTGAGCACTGCCATGACAATTGTCAACAGTCTTCAGCACTTGACGCTGGGCACTACATAAACAGACTACATTCTGCAGTGTCATTTATGATAATGGATGCAGGTCCGGCCATAGGTGGCACATGTGCATTCTGCAGTGCTGTTCACAATGATGCATGTATGCAGAAATGAGTGCAGGCAGTGATCCTGTCAGTAACATTCCACAGACCTGCAGACCTGTGTGGACAATGTGAAATTTCTGACATGGTTATGCAAAGTGTGGATTCGAGCATAGTAGTGAAATTTCTGAAATGGTTATGCAAAGTGTGGATTGGAGCATAGCAGTGAAATTTCTGAAATGGTTATGCAAAGTGTGGATTCGAGCATAGTAGCCAAAGAAAGATAGTTGAGCAGTGACTGCATGAGGTTATGTTTAAACCAGCAGAGATTGCCTGCTGGCACTTTGACGAAGCCACTGACTGAAGCGCCGTGTAATCAGTGGAATGGTGATGATTATGTGCCAAGGTGAGAACGAAGTAGCGTCTGGCAGGCAGTCATCTGTTACACTGGTGGCTAATGAAGATTCTTAGGATATTTTCAGGTGATTAATGGTTGAGGTTTGATACTGGGTGGCAGTGGTGCTTTGAATTACTGCTGAGGTCATGTCTGTTGCTGGCAGGCAAATCATATTGCTGATGCTGGTGTAATGGACTTTGGAACAGCATTTAAGTTGCTAAGGCAGTGAACTAATTATAGAACACTGTCAGTAGTAAAATGTATTTTGATTGACTTAAAACATTAGCAAATATAAGTACTGTGTTGTTATTGGTAAATGCCAAAATTTTGCTTAAGACACTATCTTTCTTTCAACGTTTAGATCTTGTCCTTGATTTGTCCAACTTGATGTCATGTCAGATTTACCAGCATTTTCTTAGAGGATCCGACCAAATCTCCCTCACGTTTGTATGTAACTGTGTTGTTGTGTAAGTGTTATCATGCTAATGTAGTTGAAGTGTTTTTGAAATTGTAGAAACAACAACAACAACAAAATCATCTAGTAGAAAATTACAACAACAACAACAAAACCATCATTGAGCAGCTAAACTTTGTACCAATTGACAGCCCTTGTAGACATCGAGGACTGAAACTAAGATTGGTGAAGAATCCTTCGGTAATGAATGTGACTGGTCACAAACATAGTCGCTGAGCTGTTTATGGTAATAATTATCTGCCTCAGTTACGAAGGCTTTTGAATATATTTTAAGTAGTGTTTAATACTGAATTAGGGTCAGTGTTTGTTTTCTTAAAGATGTCAGTGCAAGTAAATGTCTATGTATTGATTCCCAAATGAAAAATAAAACAAACCTTCTTATATTAGTACAGCCTTTCTTCTTGAAGACTTTTGTTTTCATATATCTTGATTACTTACATGTAAATGTATTGTTAGG
>CM065727.1:4617624-4622624 GCA_033310375.1 Conus canariensis
GGTTGAGGGGAGCCAGAATAAGCGGCTTGGTTACTGCCCCCTCCCATTTCTCTGGTTAGTACGATGGGTATGACCGAGAAGACGAGACCGGAACATAAATATAGGTCAGTGTGGGGAAAGGGAGGGTGGGAGGGAGGATGGCAAAAGCAGGGTGGGTGGGGTTGTATTCAGCCACCCAGTCAGAACTTCAGGGTCAAACTCGTCTAATTTTGTGTGGAAGAGAAAAATCATAAGAGACAACGAAACAGTAAATAGTAAATAGTAAGAAATGTGCATTTTACGTAGGTGGTAGGTTGCACCGTTTTTCTGCCGAGATGGGTAACTTTGCCTGTGAATGGACCTTCCGTTTTACTTCTTTTGTTTGAGAAGATAACCCAATGTGACTTTGTATTCACGTCAGACATGTGCAGAGAGAGGAGAGAGAGAGAGAGAGAGAGAGAGAGAGAGAGAGAGAGAGAGAGAGAGAGAGAGAGAGGAGACGCACGGTTACACAATTAGAATGATTCATTAAGATTAAAACGGTTTACTTGATGTGCTGTTTTAGGTTAGCCTTAGAGAGAGAGAGAGAGAGAGAGAAGAGAGAGAGAGAGAGAGAGAGGGGTAGGTGGGGGTGACTCGGGGGGGCGGAGGAGAAGTGTACTGTAGCTGTTGCCATCTGGTGGGCCTACATCACCGATCTCAACTTCAGTGGAAAAATCACTGGGAACTGTTCCTGTTGGTCATGCTTCAGTTCACAGCCGACGGCGTGTCAACTGACATGGCAACACTGACAAGAGTACTGACCCAGTCACGGGCCAGTCCACACACTCACGAGAGAGAGAGAGAGAGAGAGGGGAGAGAGAGAGAGAGAGGAGAGAGAGAGAGAGAGGGGGGGGGGAGGGAAATGGAAGGAGTCACAGTGTTGTAAATTCAGTGGATGAAAACCGGCTGGTATTCGTCTTGGGGTGAAATAACTGGTGGTCCACACGTGCCGCAACAATGTGACTGAGGCGTACAACCTCGGCTGATCGTGAGAGCATCACATGGTGAGGGACGAGAGTAATTTAAGCATGCTCATGTATTAAAGATAGAAACACTTCCCTTCATACGTGTCACACACACATACACGTGAACGTGCGCGCACAGTCATACGTACAGACAGGCAGGCAGGCACACACACAAGCATGCACTCACGCACGCACACACACATACGCACGCACACACATCGGGCACTCTCTCTCTCTCTCTCTCTCTCTCTCTCTCTCACACACACACACACACACACACACACACACACACTCACTGACTCACCGTGCACACACACACACACACACACACGCACGCACGCACGTACGCACGCACGCACGCACGCACGCACACACAGACACACGCACGCACGCATGCACACACACATGTGGACATGTAGACATACTTGAAGCGCACGCATATTGTGCAGCCTCACATGCAGTGTCATATGATCCACTATAGACATGCAGTATGCTCCTCTCCCCTTCCCTCTTCTCGGGCATGTTCTCTCTGACGTTGCGTGTCATTGTCGGCTTCTGACCGCTGCCGCCACCACCACCACCACCACCACCATGAACATACTTCCGTGTGTGATCAAGAATTCTGGTTATGACAGCAAGTGTGAGGTTACTGGACCGTGAAACGAGTGGAGCCGACAAGTGACAAAACACACTCGACTCGTTTCGACCTGCTTGTCTGCTTTAGGCAGGACAAACAACACTGAAAACCCATTTGACTTTCAGTGTTGTTGGATGACCCCGTCTCCCACATTTTCATGTAGTGATCCGTTATATCTCTCCGACCCCTGCCTGACCCGCTAATTGCATTTCCAGAGCGGCCAGAACCAACCAACCAACCAGTCAGCCAACCAACCAACCACTGAAGATTGAATAAATGAGTGTGATCTTCAGTGTCTGTCTTTTAACCTTGGGAAAGAAAAGAGACGCCGCATGCACCACACCGGGAGAGTGGCGGAATGGGTGGATAGGTGGAATGGCGCCGAGGGCTAGGGTGGAGAGAACACAACTTTCATTATTAATCAACCCCCCCCCCCCCCCCCCCGCGCTTTTTTTTTTTTGTTACACAGCGAGTTGCCTGCTGCCCTCCCCACCACCCCTTTTTTGTGCGGTTCTGAAACTCATCTTTTCCCTACAATTTCCCTAGCCTAACGGTGTGTGTGTGTGTGTGTGTGTGTGTGTGTGTGTGTGTGTGTGTGTGTGTTTGAGAGACTTCAGACTGGAGACTTCAGATGGTTTATTGTTCAGACGTTGTGTCCATACAATCGAGTGAGTTATTATGATTTGTGGAGCTTTTCTGTGACGTCGTTACACACATAATACTTTAGATCTCTCCCTCTCTCTCTCTCTCTCTTCTCTCTCTCTCTCTCTCTCTCTCTCTCTCTCTCAAGTAAGTGTGTTTGAGAGAGAGAGAGAGAGAGAGAGAGAGAGAGAGAGAGAGAGAGAGAGAGAGAGAGAGATCGCAGTACATTTCAGCCTGCGTAGCCCCTCGGACTTAAGTTCAGCACGTTGTTGACATACCAGACGACCGACTTGTGGAAAAGGTTCACCCTCCTCCGTCCGCTTCTTGTACCCCCTTCTCCTCACCTCTCTCCTCGCTGTCCGCCCTGTTCCCCCCAGAGGGTGATTAATCCATCAGATAGATTTCTTGCTTTGACAGCTGACACGATCAGCGAGTCGCTCTGACGAACGCTTACAGTGAGACCACCACCACCACCACCACCACCACCACACATCTGAACTTACTTCGGACTGCCATTATCAAGGCTATCCCTGTCCCTGCGTCACTGGCCAACATAGGGTGAAGCAACTTTGACAGTGATGTATTGAAATACTGAAGATAAATCCAGTGAGGTGTTGACGGCAGGGTAGAGACTGAAGAATGTCAGTTAGAGTATGAACGGAACTTGGGTCATGCTTTTTCAGCTCCTTGTCAACTGCTGAACAGACATCCAGACTGGGCAAGGTCACATGAATGCGGAATTCCAAAGACCGCAGAGAATGATGAGTCAGTCGACTACGATCTTAAAAAGGGTGACCAAATTAGTGGTCGTTAATACAAAACTAGCTGCAAGTGCATCCCGCTCTTCTCAAAAGCTGTTTTTAGGTGTACAGCTGACTTTAAAACTCGGAATGTCAGATGATCAGAGATTAGACATCTAATCCGGACAGAGATGGTTGAAAAAAAAATCACTTTCAAGGATCCATCAAATCTTGTTCGTCATACTTGACGCACATTGGCGTGACGTGCCTCACTTGCTCACATTCCATCAATGGCTTGAATCTAGGGCATCCAGGGGTATGGTAGTAGAAGTTCGATGATTCTTGAGAGAGAGAGAGAGAGAGAGAGAGGCACGGGCAACAGTCAGGGAGACGTGCCGCTGACTGATGACCATTGATGTAGCAGGTAGTAGAAGTTCGATGATTCTTGAGAGAGAGAGAGAGAGAGAGAGAGAGAGGCACGGGCAACAGTCAGGGAGACGTGCCGCTGACTGATGACCATTGATGTAGCAAAGAATTCGTCCACCGTGATCCGCCTTCATCCGATCCTTAGCGATGACGTGTATGTATAAGGTGTCAGCCGTCACGGCGGTGCCACACGGGAATCGCGTAAACAGTTTTACGTGCCGAAATGAGCGCGTTTCACGCGTTTCCTATCAGACTTGGTTTTCCAAAGAAACACTGCTGTGAATGGTGTGGGCTTTTTGAACTGGGCATTTCACCTGGAAGTGTCGTGAGGCGTAAGCCTCGGTGCGGCAGGACCTGCAAAGCGCAGCGCTCCGCCCTTCCCTTTGGGCTGTCTCGGTCGCTGTCTTTTGATGGGTCACCGAGCGCTTGCCCTGAGCATCGGAGTTGTTTCAACTGCACGATCGTTCAGTGTGCCTCCTTGTGTGCTGCAGTCGGTGTGTGCTTTTTTTGCCACCGTCTCTCTCTCTCTCTCTCTCTCTCTCTCTCTCTCTCTCTCTCTCTCTCTCTCTCTCTCTCTCTGTGTCACGCACGCGCACACATAGATAACCACGTTTGTGCTCGCACGTATGGCTTTTACACATGCATGCACGCGCGCGTGCTCACACACACACACACACACACACACACACACACACACACACACACACACACACACACACACACACTTTCTCTCTCTCTCTCTCTCTCTCTCTCTCTCTCTCTCTCCTCTCCTCTCCTCTCCTCTCTCTCAGCCCCCTTCACACGTACACACAGATGCACATACACGCACCGCGCGCTTGCGCGTGGCACTCGCAGGCACGCGCGTGCGCACACAGACAGACCGACCGACCGGCAGACAGACACATACAGACACTCACTCACACACACACACACACAAACACACACACACACACACACACACACACACACACACACACACACACACACACACACACACAGAAGCACATATTCTCTGCGTGTGTATGCTCGTTTTTTGCTTGCCTTTGAGTTTGTCCTGGTCGGTCCCTTCCTTTTTTAAAGTCTTTCTTCTTGTGTCTCCTACCCTTTCCTTCCTTGATCTCTGCCCCTTGATCTCCCACCAGTCCCCTGCACTCCCACCTCCGTTCCTCCTGTGCCCCCCCCCTCCCTCCTCCACCTGTTAAGAAAATCCCCAGCTCATTTCTTTACGGCACTGGAGAGTCGTTGGAGGAATGAGTTTTGGGAGCAGCACAAGCATTGTTGACTGGGCCCGAGCACGATAGATTAACTCTATTGCCGTTAATCGTTGGGGGGCAAAGTGTTGGGCTGTGGAGGAATTCCTGTGTTTATAAAGCCACATACCTGCTGAGTGTTACCAGCTCGGTCCATTGCTTGGGCAGACCCGGGGGAAATAGTTTCTACCGCTGTAGATCGGGGTATTTTTATTGGACAGTGTCGTAACGCCGGAAGGTCAGAAGGGTTCGATCACAAACATGGTTTGTGGTCGTGTGTTGTAGCAGAGAGAGAGAGAGAGAGAGAGAGAGAGAGAGA
>CM065727.1:4627624-4630124 GCA_033310375.1 Conus canariensis
GAGCCTTCTCTCTTGACAACGCCTTCTCTCTGCTCCTGCACTGCAGAGATCGGAAGGGTGGGAAAAGACCGCGCTGGGATGGTATGGGGGAAATGGAGGGAAGATTGGAGAGAAGGAACAAAGGAGAACGAGGATTAATGGGAGGAGGCAAGATACAATGTTTCCATGACGTTGTTTATTCATTAGAATAATGCAATGTAAAGGTAGCTGTCCGAACTTCTTTATCATGTAAAACAAACGAACCAAAAAACAACAACAACAACAACAACAAAACAAACAAATGAAGGAAAAAAAAAGGAAAAAGGGCAAACAAACAAATAAGCAAGTTGGTAAAGGAGAAAAGCGGCGCGCGCGCACACACACACACGCACGCACGCACGCGCGCGCGCGCGCGCGCGCGCGTATTAGACAAAGGAATTCAGTTAACTGACCCGCTGTCACACACGGTTTCTCTGTCAACAAGACATGAGTTTCAACATTGTGCAAATTGAAAGCATGCAACAAAACTGGTGTCGACCAGTGTTGGAATGATTCTTTCATCAGCTGGGCATGAAGTGTGGTGATAGTCAGCTAAACCTTGTTTGATAACTAATGAGTGCTGGACCCCGTATTCCACACTGGGGATGTTTAAACACTGGGTCATTGCTGTGTGCTAACACATAATGTGAATATTAAAGACATAGGTTAAACTGGCCAACGCAACGAATTTTACATTACTGCAAGTATCGTGTTGGGTTGTAGACTTAATAATGGTAGTGTTGTGATTGTTGTATCTCTAGTTTTGTGGTAATTCCGTCCCTACCTCAGTGCCAGAGGTACTGTTTTTAAACAGGTGAAGTTTGCTTTAAAGTTGGCGCTAGGTAATCGTCAACCTCAAATCTCAATCTTCAAGAGCCTACTATGTCATTTCTGAGCGTCTGTGTAGTGTAAGATATAAAGCGCGCTCTGTCTCTTTGTGTGTACACTCTACAGTCTTTGTTGTTGATTATACAAATCCACAATTTTCGTCTGATTCCTAAATTTGGCATGGTGCCTCATTACCACACTGGGCAAAGTGTTGCACAATATTCTGATCAGCACAGCTTGACGCCTGGATACAGTAGAAAAGACAGAAAACCCTGATCTGGATACAGTAGAAAAGACAGAAAACCCTGATCTGGATACAGTAGAAAAGACAGAAAACCCTGATCTGGATACAGTAGAAAAGACAGAAAACCCTGATCTGGATACAGTAGAAAAGAGAGAAAGCCCTGATCTGGATACAGTAGAAAAGAGAGAAAGCCCTGATAAAGAACAACCGTGACCTGTAGTTCCAGCACAGATTGGAACTCCGTGGTATCATCTGTATGGTCCTCACCCTCGTGGGCATCGTTGACAGAAAGTCTCGGATGTTGTCGTCCTTTATGCCCTGATTTCATTGTGACCGTGGCGTAGATCCCATTTCTTCCCCATGTCCACGATCGTGGTGGGAGGGGGAGGGCGTTGAGGTTGGGGGTGGTGGTAGTTCGTGGTTTCAGTCTAGCGTTTGTTAGATGAGAACAGATGCCGTGGAACACTTCTGAAGTGACTTGACAGCAGATGCCGTGGAACACTTCTGAAGTGACTTGGCAGCAGATGCCGTGGAACACTTCTGAAGTGACTTGGCAGCAGTTCAGGGTCTCCTCTAGCGGGTTGCCTCAGGACTTTCTGACTGACTGCTCCGTGTGGATTGCTGGTACTGAGGCAGCGACAGGGCGACATTGTATGTGGCTGTGTAGGGGAGGGCTCGAATGAGCGGAGTGGGAGCGCTGCCCATGTGCTGTTCAAACCTTGGACTACTAGCAGTGAAAAAAAAGAGTTGGGGCTAAGTGGACGCATCTTCTCAAATTTCTTTAAGTAACCCCCCCCCCCTCCCTCCCCTTCCACCACCTCCTCATGGTCATGCAGACGCTGGCATACACAAAGGTGTGGCGAAGTTCTGCCGTTGTGGAATGGGAGAGAGCAAGATAGGAGATGGGTTGTACGGCACTGACACGTGTCCACGGCACGCAGATAATGTTATCGGCTACTACTGGTAGAAGCTGGGAAGAAAGACGATGCCGGGAGAGATGTGATAATTGCCGCTGTAAAAACCGCTTTGTTCCATTGTCCATTATCGGTCGTCTGCTGCTTCTCCCTGTGATAAGCTGGCTCTGAACGTCCAGAGCCTTGGCCTGCATCCAGGAACACTGGCCGGAGAGGCCCGCAACAATGGGAGCTTGGTGCAGCGCTAATGTCACTCCTTTGTGGACGCCGCGACTCGGGAGGCTTTATATCTAGACACAACCTGTACGTGCGTGTGTCAAACAAACCAATAGCATGTTCCTCGTCCATTACCCAAATTCCTCGCCCTCCGTCTGGAGGAAACTTTTCTTTGTTTTGCTATCATAAAAGAAGAGGCAGGCAATAGAAAACAACCACAACAAAATGTTGCATTGATATTACATTCTGGTATTGCCCATGCAGAACGGGATTTTAAGAG
>CM065727.1:4635124-4637624 GCA_033310375.1 Conus canariensis
GAGAGAGAGAGAGAGAGAGAGAGAGAGAGCAAGCGTCTATGTGTGTGTGTGTGTGTATGTGAGAGAGAGAGAGAGAGAGAGAGAGAGAGAGAGAGAGAGAGAGAGAGAGAGAGAGAGCACCCATAATATGTGTGTGTGTGTGTGTGTGAGAGAGAGAGAGAGGGATGGAGGTAGGCCAGAAGGTAAGTGAAGAACAGGCAAGGGAAGTCGAAAGGCAGGGATGGCACGAGACTGTCCTGTGGTCGCGTCAAGAATCTGAAAAGGAAAACAAAATATTCCAGTGTCAGAAAGAAAAAAAAAATCGTGATTCTCTATATCAAGTAGTAGGTTCTTCTCCAGAATTATAACCGACTTTTAATGTGAACAGGTCAACAAACCCGCCCCACTCCGTCTTTCCCACCTTGCTCCTCTAGAGTTCAGAGGAAATCGTATCAGACTTGGACATAGCGTGCGAAGCTCACATTTTATACGGCCTGTAGTAGTCACGGGGTCTTTTCCACGTCTTAGCACGTCTTGTGTGTGTGTGTGTGTGTGTGTGTGCGCTGTGAGTTGGAAAAGATCTAATCTATTATTACTATAGGGCCTGATCTGCTCTGGCTGATTGTCAGTCAACACGGAGAGCTCGAGTCAGTGGAGAGAGAAATAATGACTTGATGACGCAGTGTCGATGTCCCTGCGTCTTGCTGGATTATTGGCTGTATGCAAAGAAACCAGTCCATAGTTCACTTCAAATAGCAGTTGGTTCTGTTTGACGTGTTTTACACACACACACACACACACACACACACACACACACATCACATCACATCATATCACATCCCACCCCACGAAACGAGAAAGTAGCACAGATATTAACACATACAGACAGACACAGGTCGGCACTATGTTCGATTCGTTTGTAAGAAAATCTAGTCGCCGACCTAAGATCTTCAACGGTCACTCGGTTCACGGCGGTTGGTTTCACGGCAGCAGCGTTCCGCTAGGACAGTCAGGGCGGCCCCTCGGGCCCTGCAGACCAGTGCAGTTTCCCAGGCCGGCGTGACTCGGATCACTTGGCCAGTGCTGCACGGCCCCAGCTGGATTAGTGGTTCTCCCTGTCAATGGTCAACACTAATTCGTTGTGCTGGGTGTTAACCACGCTCATATCCTTCGGTTAAGGCAGCGTCGGCTGGCGAACCAACACGGGATTAAGCGGATTGGGAACGAGTGGCGGCGGCGTCTGTGGTCACAATCATAATTCATAGCCACACGTCTGCGCATAAACACACGCACCCGTGTTCATTCACGGTTATACCGCCGCGGCCCTCACCCCCCACCTCCCCTGCCCCCTTGCTCTCAGCCTCCACCCTCTCCCTTCCACACACACAACACACTGTCGTGCGAGTGGAATACGAAGGAATTGTTTAAAAAAAAAAAGTTAACCTCATTCATGAGAGTGTGAACAAACAAAATGTGTGTTGAACTGAGAACGAGTGAGTGAACGGGTATCGGCCACGGGGGAGAGTTAACACAAAAATGGAATGGGAAGAGGGATGTATGGAAGGTTCGGGTAGGGAACCGCCGTATAATACTGTGTAAATATATCGTTCCAGTTCGGTTACACCTTCCTTTTCTCATTTAATGAAACCAGTTATAAGCAAGCATTTCTGCTCTTCATTACATGAAAATATATTTTGATGAATTTTCACATTAAAACCGTGCTTGATCTAAAAATAAAAGTACCGAAAAAAGCGCGAATATTTTTGAAGGAACCCTTGATGTAGATCTGAATATTTAGAACACTTCAATAAAAATCATCTTGGCGAAACGTACAGTGTTTTGAAAGATTATTGTCATTATATCTGTAGATAGTATTTATTGGAAATACGCTACATTGAGGATGAGACAGTTCAACCCTAAAAGAGTGTGTCTCACTCTCAGCATCATTGGCGAACATTTGTATCTCGAACACAGCTTTGAATTACCTGTGATACAAATACCTGTCACTATCTCCAATAGTTTTGGACCATTCTTTCATGAATGTATACCCAGTCATTGCTTGAAACTTCATAAATCCTTTCACATTACCTTGCTATAAACAACATACATGTACATCATGAAAAAAAGAAATCACAAACTTCAGAGAGAGAGAGAGAGAGAGAGAGAGAGAGAGAGAGAGAGAGAGAGAGAGAGGTGGGGTATAGGGGGAGGGGGTAAGTGTTCGGTTTGGGGGAACCGGGGAGGGGGATAGGGGTGTCTGCTCCGAGATAAGATAGACCTGATAACTCTGTGCCATCTTGGTAGTTTCCGGATCAATTAGAGCGGATAACCTATGGCCTCCACTGCGACCTCGTCACCACAGGACAGGAGTTGAAGAGGTGGAGGGGGGTGGGGGGTGGGGGGGGGCACAGACAGGGAGGGACGTAAAGACAGGGAGGGGCTTCAGGGTTGATTGGCCGGTTTGCCGTGAGCGTTGTGAACTTGATTGGACTCGGGTGTATCAGTTTCAGTTTCAGTTTCA
>CM065727.1:4640124-4647624 GCA_033310375.1 Conus canariensis
TGTTCATGAAGGTCGTAGAAGTAATTATTCCTCCCCCCACCCTCTCTCGGTGTGTGTGTGTGTGTGTGTGTGTGTGTGTGTGTGTGTGTGTGTGTGTGTGAGTGAGTGGACGTGTGTGTATGTGAGTGGACGTGTGTGTGTGCGCGCGCGTACGTGCGTGCGTGCGTACGTATGCATGCGCATGTGTGAATGTATGTGTATGCTCGCTCGCGTGCACGCTTGGGTGTATGTGATTCTGTCGTTTCCTCCTGCCTTTCTGCGTCGGTATCGCGCCTTCTGTATGTCTGCCTTTCTGTGTTTGTCTCTGGTCTGTCTGCATGCATCGCTCCAAAGTGTCACTCATGTCACTATAACGTAACCGTTGTGGTCACTGAGATCAAAACATCCCCCTGCCCCTTCTTCCAACAGATTGTTTTCTACTCGTGACGGGTGTGATGGCTGACTGTAATGCAACATCATGTTTATAGCGATACACATGAGAGAGAGAGAGAGAGAGAGAGAGAGGGGGGGGGTGCTCAGTGAGTGCGCGCGTGAGTGCGCGCGCATGTGTGTGTGTGTGTGTGTGTGTGTGTGTGTGTGTGTGTGTGTGTGTGTGTGTGTGACACAAATGAAGTTGTCTCGCTTGTCTGATGGCGTGTGTATATTATTTAGTCCTTAGTTACGCGGTATGCATTAGGTTATGGCTGATTTCGTCTTCTTGTTATCATTTCTTTTATCATCCTCATCATCATTGTCATCGTCAGCAGCAGCAGCATGGCCGTCATTATTTCACTTTTTCTCTCTTTTTTTTTTAATGTGTAAAATGGGTTTCAGCGCATTATTCTTGATGTTGTTAGCATCCTGCTTTCCCCTCTGTCACCGCTGCAGTATCATCATCATCGCCGTTATTGTGGTCTTTACCGTCTTTGATAGGATGGGAGCGGGGTGGTGGTAGGGGACGAGGGGGGTGGGGGGAGGGGGGGGGGGAGTAAGACATGTGCAGGGAAGGGCAGACCGTGTTGCGAAGAGAAACGCCAGGTTGGCCGGCTGTTTCAACACCTGCACACTGAAAAGGGCCCCCGGGAGAGCTCAGGCCCCCGCCATGGTCCAGCAGTCTGGCGGCACAGTGGACGCGGGGTATTATCCGGATCCGCAACAATCTTACAGAGTCATTGAAATCGGCACATCGAGTGGGTCTTCTTCTTCTTCTTTTGAATAGGGATCCATGCTTTATTTCGTAAAGTAAAAAAATGTCTAAAAGTGTCCAGCCTGGCAGTGTGGAGGAAACAAAACAAAACAAACAAACAAACGTACAAACACAAAACAAACAAACAAACGTACAAACACAAAACAAACAAACGTACAAACACAAAACAAACAAACAAACTTACAAACACAAAACAACAAACAAACGTACAAACACAAAACAACAAACAAACGTACAAACACAAAACAAACAAACAAACGTACAAACACAAAACAAACAAACGTACAAACACAAAACAAACAAACGTACAAACACAAAACAACAAACAAACGTACAAACACAAAACAACAAACAAACGTACAAACACAAAACAGTACACAACAAAAACACCCGCGCTTTGATCAGGATCCGCACAGAAGTTCGGCGGGTTCGTCCGTGGACATTTTCCATCCAGTCTCGTTCAAACTGTTTGTTTGCTTGTTGTTTGTTTTTTTCTGAATGTTGCTGACAGACAGACAGAGAAACCATCAGACTCGGACAAAGACCTAACCTCCGTGGTAGAAGCACCTAGCAGGTTGATGTAGGTGAAGCTAACCCTGGACATGGCTGTGTTCCTTGTTGGTAAGCCAGGTGTGCCAGTTTTCCGGTTGGAACATGCCAACAGTATGTTCAGGTTTCGAATGAAAAAAAAAAATGACAGCTCCACCTTTTTGTTAGAAAAAAAAAATTGATGAAAGTCTATAACCAAACTCCTGAGATCCAGACGTTATCCCTAGCGCCCCCCCCCCACCTCCCCCACGGGCTTAATGAACAGAAGTGTCTGAAGGATGTGACAAATGCAAAGAATCACAGTGTGTACTTCCGACTGTTGGTTAAAAGTGATTGAACTTGAAGGACTTTCAGATCTGGATCATGTTTAAATCACCGGTAGGCAATATTGTTTAGATTGGACCAATGGTAAAAGCTAGACACGTGTTGAGGTGTGTGAACGTGCACGGCGTTCAGTGTGTCCGCTGTGTGGTGTTTCAGGAGGGACGTTGAAGATCTACGGAGAGTCGTTGCAGCCTGACGTGCCGTACAAGACGCTGCTGTTGTCGACGGCGGATACCACCAGCGCCGTCATCAGGGAGGCCATGGAGAAGTATGGCCTGGAGAAGGAGGACCCGGAACAGTTCTGCTTGATGGAGGTCAGTCACTCTGTGTGTGTGTGTGTGTGTGTGTGTGTGTGTGTGTGTGTGTGTGTGTGTGTGTGTGTGTATGCGCGTGCGAGCGGGTGCGCGTGTACGAGAGTGTGCGTGTGTGTGTGTGTGTGTGTGTGTGTGTGTGTATGTGTGTGTGTGTTGAGTGCGCGCAGGCTTGCGCGTTCGTGCGTAGTGCATTTGTACTTGCCCTGGTCACCACTGCCACCAAAGTCACGAAGTTACAAGAACATGGTGTAATATGTCAGCGGTGAGAGAAGAGGTCAAAAGCAGAATGACCACTGCTTTCCCCTTTGTAGGCAAGGAGTTGGGGGGAGTCCCAGGGAAGTGGGGAGTCTCGGTGACAGAGCTTGGGAAAAAGTGCGTCTTCTGTGAACTGACGCCGGTGAAGTGACTGGGCACGTTTAATGGGTGATCGTAAAGGGGGCATTATTTTTTTTTCTACCGGCTTGTCGTGTATATCTGCCGCCGGCGTTTCCCTCCCTTCCCTCCTCCTCCTTCCTCTCTCTACCCTCGCCCACCCACCCACCTATACACACCCAGGAGTGTACCGTGTTCCCATCACGGAGTCAGAGGGAATTGTTCTGTCGGGAAGGTTGAGTCAGTCGGTTGTGGGGGACAAAGAGGAGTGATGTCAGGGGGGGGGGGGGGGGGGGGGGGGGAGGAAGGAGGGGGAGGTCAAGGGTAGAGGGGTCGACAGGGGGTCACTGCCATTGTTCCCTGTGGAGGGATCCTTGCGACTAGACGGCTTTGCTCCATTAATACCCCCCACCCCCTCCCCTGTCCACCCTCCCCTTCCATCTTGCCTTTTGTTATCTCTGTCTCTGTGTCTGTCTGTCTGACTCTCTTTCTCTCTCTCTCCCTCAAAAAAAAAAAAAAAAAAAAATCTCAAGCAATTTTGTGCTTTAAGATGGTGCACTATTTTTCTGTTCTGTTCTTTTTTTTTCCCTCTTCATAAACACGTAAGGAATGGACTTGGACGAGGTGGAGGTTTTCTGGATGGAGCGCATAACTAGGTGTGCACAGCAGACCTTCCAGTGTGGGGAAACTATTTAGATATCATCAAGAAGAGTGGCATTAGGCTGGGTATAGTGCTTCACCCACGTTCATCAAAACAAATGATTCTGATTGAACTCGCCGTGCCATCATGAACGAAGAATTGAGGAAGCTCACATGGTCGATACTGAGAAGTATGCCAGTCTGGCCAACAGTTGAGAGTGTCTAGCTTCCAGGCTAGAGTCCTCATCAAATGGGGAGGGGGCTGAAAGCTCATCAGCCTATAATTTCTGGGAAGAAGAGGAGCAGAACCTGCAGGCGGTGGCAGAGGCAGGTGAAAAGAGTAAGGCTGCAACTAGTCGAAGAGAGGGAAAAAAGTGAATTGCATAAGGCTTCAATTTCACAGCTTAGTATAGATGTCCAGTGGCTGTATGGATACGACATGCCCCCGCGCGCGCATATGCACACACATGTACACACACACATACGCACACGCACACGCACACGCACACACACACACACACACACACACACACAGGGCAACCCTTAAGATGTCCGACTGTCCAAGAGATGCAGTTTTGAATACCAGCAGCGCTAAAAAAATATTTCTGACAGCAGAACGTCACCGAAGTGTCAAGATGACCTGGATGCGGACCAGTGCCCCTAGAACATAAGTAGTTCAGGGCCGAACATTGGCTGGGGGTAGGGGGTTGGGGGGGGGGGGGGGGGGGCGTTTCTCCAGAGACCTTCAGCTGTCACGCTGTCCTCCAGAGTTTTCTTCCTGCCGTGACGTTGGTGGGAACAAGGGAAACAACAGTGCTGCTTCTACAGTGTTTAGCATTGTGGGTGCATCGAGACAGAGATCGGAGGGGACGAGGGGAGAGGGTTGAGGAGAGATGCAGCAATGATAGCACACCCTACGGAAGGCGTACTGTCTGTGGATGCAGTGAAGGGGTTATGGAGGGACAAGGCCGGGTCAAAATGCTAGTTGCTAAGTAAAACAGGTTCGCTGCATGGAAATTAGGCAGTGACATAGAGGTGTTGGTTTGAACAGTGAAACTTGTAGACACACCCGGATACGGTGTCCCGGCCTTGGCTGTTCTTCAAGCTTTAACAGCCCATCATGGGTGAGGAATGGGCACGGCATAGATCATTTCATTTCACCCTACTGTGCAGGGAACCACAGCAAGCGGTATGCATCGGTATGCCAGACTTGAGTGGGAAACAAACATATGTATTGACACGAAGGCACGCAGGCAGAGCTCTGTAAGCGCAGTTCACCTGGAGTGGCCAACACCAGCACACGTCACCTCATCCGTGCGTCTCCCTGCCCCTACCCAGAACACTTGTCAGTCATGTCCTACGTGTGTGTGTACACAAGGTCGGCACGGTGGGGGTCAACACACCTGTTTACTTTGTGTTAATCCGGAGAGTCTTTTGTCCCCGTTTCCTTCCCCACTTCAGATGTTCAGCACACACATATACACACACGTACGTATGTTACCCCCCCCCCCTCCCCACACACACACACACACTCACACATGCACACAAATACCAGCACGCTTTTGAATATACAACACCACACCACAATACAACACAAAGCACCCCGCGCGCGCCCACACACACATACACAGAGGCACACACACACATACACACACACATACACACACACTTACACACACACACACACACACACACACACACGCACACGCACGCACACACACTTACACGCACACACTTACACACACACACACACACACACACACACGCACACAGAGTTATACGCACTCATATTTACAAACATGATGGTTAAAAAAAAAACTACAAACACCTGGAGTAAGTGCAAAATACATTTCGCTTTATTTAAAGCTTCTTCAGTTGCAACCATGGACCGAACTGAAAGGATGAAACACAGAACTTAAAACGTAAACAACTGAATTAAAATCAAACACTAAGCCTATTTAACAAACATATTTACAAACATGCGCATACGTGCATGTATGCACACGTACGTACGTACACACACACACTCACACAAAAACACATGCATACAAGCACCAGCATGAGAATACACGACACGACACCACAATACAACACACAAGCACCGTGCGCGCATGCGCGCGCGTGCACACACACACACACACACACACACACACACCTTATAGGCACACATACACGCGCGCGCGCGCGCGCAAGCGCGTGCGCGCGTGTGTGTGTGTGTGTGTCCCCCCGTCAATGCATGCTGTGTCATCTTACATGTCCCGTCAGAGGTATTATTATTCCCATCCTGCTCAGTTTGGTCCTTCCACACACAACCACACCCAGTTCGCCCTGTCGCCGCCCCTGTCCAGCAGTCCACAGGAAGTGATCCGTATCGAGTCGCCATGAGACAACACATTGGGGAAGACCCTGCACTGTCGCACTGCCGCTTTGATAGTGTTCAGTTGCCTGTTCTGATCCTGGAAATCCTCTACGAAACCTGTACCAACAACAGTCGGTGCCAAGGCGCGGAACCAGTGTCAGTAAGCATCTGCTTCAAGAGGGAGCATCCGGAAGAAGTCTGAGGAACCAAGATTTTAGACAGCAATTAATTTCGTCAAATACCTTTGACAACTTTGGTTACTTATCTTTTATGAGTTATGTTAAAAGTATAAAAGAAATGGTTTCTTTTCTTTTATTAGTTATGTTGAAAGTATCAGTTAATATGTACAACAGCTACGAATTTGTGTAAAGCATTCAAAAATGCGAAATTAGCTGGTTGCTACAGTTTTGTATTTGTGGTTTTTATCGTCTGTAATATGTCTTCACCTTAAAGGCCATGGTCGTTGTCAATGAATGCCTTGTGTGCGTTTGTATCTGTTGCCATTCCCTCCTCCCCTTCTGCGTCGTTCCTCTTGTGTCTCTATCCCAGTTTGTCGTTGTTCCTCTTGCGTCTGTATCCCAGTTTGTCATTGTGTTGTTCCTCTTGTGTCTGTATCCTAGTTTGTTGTCTGTATCCCAGTTTGTCGTTGTTCCTCTTGTGTCTGTAGCTCAGTTTGTCGTTGTTCCTCTTGTGTCTGTATCCCAGTTTGTCGTTGTTCCTATTGTGTCTGTATCCCAGTTTGTTGTTGTTCCTATTGTGTCTGTAGCTCAGTTTGTCGTTGTTCCTCTTGTGTCTGTATCTCAGTTTGTCGTTTTTCCTATTGTGTCTGTATCCCAGTTTGTCGTTGTTCCTCTTGTATCTGTATCCCAGTTTGTCGTTGTTCGTCTTGTGTCTGTATCCCAGTTTGTCGTTGTTCCTCTTGTGTCTGGATTCCAGTTTGTCGTTGTTCCTCTTGTGTCTGTATCCCAGTTTGTCGTTGTTCCTCTTGTGTCTGTATCCCAGTTTGTCGTCGTTCCTCTTGTGTCTGTATCCCAGTTTGTTGTTGTTCCTCTTGTGTCTGTACCCCAGTTTGTCGTTGTTCCTCTTGTGTCTGTATGCCAGTTTGTCGTTGTTCCTCTTGTGTCTATCCCAGTTTGTCATTGAGTTGTTCCTCTTGTGTCTGTATCCCAGTTTGTCGTTGTTCCTCTTGTGTCTGTATCCCAGTTGTTCCTTTTGTGTCTGTAACCCAGTTGTTCCTCTTGTGTCTGTATCCCAGTTTGTCGTTGTTCCTCTTGTGTCTGTATCCAGTTTGTTGTATTTCCTCTTGTGTCTGTATCTCAGTTTGTCGTTGTTCCTCTTGTGTCTGTCTGCCAGTTTGTCGTTGTTCCTCTTGTATCTGTATCCCAGTTTGTCATTGTTCCTCTTGTGTCTGTATCTTAGTTTGTTCGTTCTTTCGTTCTTTGTTGTTTTTTTTTTTTTTTGTTCCTCTTGTGTCTGTATCCATTTGTCTTGTTCTCTGTCTGTATCCGTTGTCTTGTTCTCTTGTGTCTGTATCTTTAGTTTTCGTTGTTCATCTTGTGTCTGTATCCTAGTTTGTGTGTTGTGTTGCTTCGTTGTGTCTGTATCTTCGTTTGTCGTTGTTCCTCTTGTGTCTGTATCCTCAGTTTGTCTGTTGTTCCTCTTGTGTCTGTATCTCGTTTGTTGTTGTGTTCTCTTGTGTCTGTATCTCAGTTTGTCGTTGTTCTCTTGTGTCTGTATCCAGTTTGTTCGTTGTTTTC
>CM065727.1:4657624-4687624 GCA_033310375.1 Conus canariensis
AATGGGTGTCACACAGGATAGACAGCAGGGCGATAGAGGTCAGTGAGGAATGGGTGTCACACAGGATAGACAGCAGGGCGATAGAGGTGAGTGAGGAATGGGTGTCACACAGGGTAGACAGCAGGGCGATAGAGGTGAGTGAGGAATGGGTGTCACACAGGGTAGACAGCAGGGCGATAGAGGTCAGTGAAGAATGTGTGTCACACAGGATAGACACCAAGGCGATAGAGGTCAGTGAAGAATGTGTGTCACACAGGATAGTGGGGTGGGACCGACACTAGCCCCTCGCTGACAGCTGACACCCTGTGATCATCATACCATCTGTTACAGCTTTGGGACAGACCCCCCCCCCCCCCCCCCGTCTCGCTGTGTGTGCCTCACTGCCTTTTGTGTGTGTGTGTGTGTGTGTGTGTGTGTGGCCCAGTCTCTTTCTCTTGCAATTCATTCAGCGTTTCCTCTCTCTTTGATACTTCAACCTGCTTGTCTCATACACACGCACACACAACACAAGCACATTTTATATGCGTCACAGTCAGTATTACCATGCGGTTATTAGAGTGAAAGAAGAAGAAGAAGAAGAAGAAGAAGATGATGATGATGATGATGATGATGATGATGATGATGATGATGATGTGAGAGAGAGAGAGAGAGAGAGAGAGAGAGAGGGGGGGGGTATGGTTTGCAATGTGATCGTTCCTGCTTGCTATGCTGCTTCCTGGTGTGTTTTACGGAACAAGTTTCAACTGTGTGTGTCCTGACGTTTCATACCCAGGGAAGGAGAGGAATTTGCCCTGTGCTGATATTTCATGTCAAGGGAAAGCGATTCTGGCACCTACTGACCTGGGTGACTTGTGGTGTGGGTGACATTTAATCTGTACATTGTTCGCATTCTGCTGTGTTCCTGTGTGCCCATATAAGCCTCTCAGTCCTCCACATCTGTCCCCTTCCCCTTGCCCCTTCTTCTCTGTGGCTAGCTTAGTCCACACAGGCAACACGTTTCCTGCTCCTTTCTTCACCTCTTACCACAGTGAAACTTGCTTTAAAAAAAAGCCACTTCAAACAGCTCACTGTTAGTGTTGTTGGTTTCTCGTGTTAACCCAAAGACTTAGAAAAAATACCTGAACTGCTCCTCTACCTGACCCCTCCCTCACCCATCCAGCTACACCCTCCCCCCATCTCCTCACCTCTCCTGTCAGGTTTCCATTGTCCAATAGCACAGAGAACAATGACAGTTTGCTGTTGTTTTGATGACCCACAACCAACTCTATCATTCTTTGAGTGTCGGTGTTGCCTTGGACCTTTGTCTCTTTGAACCCCCCCCCCCCCCCCCCCCCCCCCCCCCCGCACGCACTGAGTCCTTCCCTTACTCCTCCCTCCATCCTCCTTGACGGTCCCCTCTGTTTCTTTCTTTGCCGCCTTTCTGACGGGTCTTGCTGTTGAATGGATTGGATTGTGACCTATGCAGACAAACAGGGATCACAATCAGTGCAAATGTGCCAGTGGAGACACCTGTTCCTATCTAATGTGACGAAACCAATTGCCTTTTTGCTGGTCCTTCAAGCATTGTATGCAAACTAGTTTGCCCTACCAGTCAACGTGCAGTCAGCTGTTTAGTGAAAAGCTTTCAGTCTCTCTTACATGCTTCTGAATGTGTGTGTGTGTGTGTGTGTGTGTGTGTGTGTGTGTGTGAGGGCACATGAGTGCATCCGAATGTGTGACAATTTCTTTGTTGAATTGGTGTATTGACATGAGTTGAAAATTAAACCAGATGAAAGTTAACTCTGGCTGAATGGATGTGAGACTACATATATAATATATATATATATATATATATATATATACAATTATAAACAAAGCTTGCTCTTATGTCTTAGATTGAAGAAATAGGGGGAGATAAGCATTCATATCTGCAGTGGTAGATAATTCTGCCTAACTATATATATATAATATATATGTATGTATGTATCACCAGAATGGTACTTGTTTATGAGTTCAAATATATGTATGTATATACACACAGTTTTTTTTCCTGATTATTTTTTTTTAATGACAAACATGATGGTGAACAACTCCTAACATGAGGACGTGCTTTTGAAATGCCCAGCATTTGATGATTTTCAGTCCGAGTCTCAACTGTTGATCAGTTTCAGTACACTCTGTTCTTTTTTGCTGAAACCAAAAATTTGCTGGGTTTGCAATCAGTCTTAAACAATCTTAGTCTCTGTTTAACGTAGTGACAGCCCTGATATGGCCCTTTGTGGTTGGCTGGGCTATAAGCAACATTACCTTACTGTCACAGAATATTTTGCAGCATCGGTCATCACAGAAGGGGATTTGTGGATGCTCTGGTAAAACAAATATCAACTACCCTGTCAATAAAACTATGATTGAAACATCCCTTTGATCAATACATTAATTACTGCTACTGCTAAAGATGACATTTTTTAAGCAGACCAAAATCAAGCAAACTAAATCTGATCAGCATTGGATATTTAGAGTCCTGTCAGAGGCAGATCAAGGCTCTTGAGGTTGAATGGGTGTGCTGCTATGACGCAGCCATCACCTTAGAGTGGCCAGAGAGGGAAAAGAAGAGACTGGTGTGTTGCTATATTGTGAGGATGGTGATGGTGGTGGTGTGTTGCAGGTGTGTAAGGATGGTGGTGGTGTGTTGCAGGTGTGTAAGGATGGTGGTGGTGTGTTGCAGGTGTGTAAGGATGGTGGTGGTGTGTTGCAGGTGTGTAAGGATGGTGGTGGTGTGTTGCAGGTGTGTAAGGATGGTGGTGGTGTGTTGCAGGTGTGTAAGGATGGTGGTGGTGTGTGTTGCAGGTGTGTAAGGATGGTGATGGTTGTTGCAGGTGTGTAAGGATGGTGGTGGTGTGTTGCAGGTGTGTAAGGATGGTGGTGGTGTGTTGCAGGTGTGTAAGGATGGTGGTGGTGTGTTGCAGGTGTGTAAGGATGGTGGTGGTGTGTTGCAGGTGTGTAAGGATGGTGATGGTGTGTTGCAGGTGTGTAAGGATGGTGGTGGTGTGTTGCAGGTGTGTAAGGATGGTGGTGGTGTGTTACAGGTGTGTAAGGATGGTGATGGTGTATTGCAGGTGTGTAAGGATGGTGGTGGTGTGTTGCAGGTGTGTAAGGATGGTGGTGGTGTGTTGCAGGTGTGTAAGGATGGTGGTGGTGTGTTGCAGGTATATGAGGACGGTGGTGGTGTGTTGCAGATGTATGAGGATGCTGGTGTGTTGCAGATGTATGAGGATGGTGGTGGTGTTCTGCAGATGTATGGGGATGGTGGTGGTGTTGCAGATGTATGAGGATGGTGGTGGTGTGTTGCAGATGTATGAGGATGGTGGTGGTGTGTTGCAGATGTATGAGGATGGTGGTGGTGTGTTGCAGATGTATGAGGATGGTGGTGGTGTGTTGCAGATGTATGAGGATGGTGGTGGTGTGTTGCAGATGTATGAGGATGGTGGTGGTGTGTTGCAGATGTATGGGGATGGTGGTGGTGTGTTGCAGATGTATGAGGATGGTGGTGGTGTGTTGCAGATGTATGAGGATGGTGGTGGTGTGTTGCAGATGTATGAGGATGGTGGTGGTGTGTTGCAGATGTATGAGGATGGTGGTGGTGTGTTGCAGATGTATGAGGATGGTGGTGGTGTGTTGCAGGTGCTGTTGCCTCCAGGCAGCCAGGAGTACCATGGGGGAACTATGGGGGAAGAAAGAATGCTGGACGATGGGGAGTGTCCTTTGGCCATCGTCATGCAGCATCCCAAACGTAGAGGTGTGTGTGTGTGTGTGTGTGTGTGTGTGTGTGTGTTTGCATGCACACGCATGCATATGTGTGTGTGTGTGTGTGTGTGTGTGTGTGTGTGTGTGTGTGTGTTCATTCATGCATGCTTCCATGTGTGTATGCACATGCGTAATATGAGAGTCAGGTTACAATGCAAGTGGGAAATGAAATCAAGAGCATATCAAGCAGGGATTACCTGTAAACATTTGGAAATTAGTCACTGTTTGAAATGAGATACAGGGCAATGTATTCCATGTTCCTCTTGTTGAGATGATTCAACAAAGTGAAATTAATCAGCTGTTTTGTATGCATCTTTTTACACTAAGTATGGAATAAAATATGAACTGTGTGTGTGACTGAGTGAATGTGTGCCCGTGTTTGTGTGCATGCCTATGAGTACAGGCCCATGCACGTACGCACTAGAGTGCCATGTATTGTGAGTTGTTAAGTGTATGTGCATGTGCATTCATGTGTATACAAGGACATAAATACAGTTTCATGAGCCTTTGCATATATGCATGTGTACATCAACAAATTTGTACTCATGCTGACATAAGAAATACACACACACACACACACAGACACACACACAGACAGACACACACACGCACACACACACACACACACACACACACACGCACACGCACACACACACAGCAGTCCAGCAGTCCAGGGTTTCTCAACAACATTGTTAACATTGCTGTCACTGAAGACCGACTGAGGGCACTTCAGAAGGCAGTCAGGAAGCACATACAGAGATTTATTTATTTTTTAATATGCAGTGCATTCTGCACATTCTTACCTAAAGGACTAAGACCCATTCACCAATTGAGATAACAAGCGAACAAACAAAAATGACAGTTTTGTTTTCCTCAGATAGTGATAGAAGATAAAAATTGTGATTTTTATTATTGTTGTAGTGAATCAGCTCATGTCTCAAACTTAAGCAGAATATATCATTAAAATTTTTGTTATTATGATGAATCAGCTGGTATTTCAAACTTAAGCACAGTATTTCATTAAAAATCACCCTGTCCACAGTGTTGATTTTCACATCCAACAAACAAAGCAACATATTAATATCTACATCAGCAAGTTAATGAAAAGAATTGATCATTTTGCAGGGCACATCATTTTTCAACTGCGGCGGCGTTCAGCTGACATGAAACGTCGCAGCAAGCGGCCCAGAGCTGTGTCCCATGACGACCTGAGAAAGGCCCACGATCAGCCAGCCACCCAAGCCGACAGGCTGCCCTACCTGATTGAGCTGAACCCTAGAGGTACGTGCTGTGCTGGTGTGCAGACCTGGGTGGCACGATGTCATTGGGAGGGGTACATAACAGGGCATGCAGCAGAGGACCTGGATGGGGTGGACTAGGAACTTTCCACCCTGTTGATAGCTGTCATCTCTGGTTTTATACCTGACCTACCTGTCTGAATTACTTTGCAGAGCTCTGCACATTGCTTTTGGTGCCGAGATCTAGCAGACAGGTCAAGGAGCCAGGTGGGCAGCTCACCTGGGAAGCTGAGGTAGCCTGTCATTCTTTCAGGTAGCTGGACCAGCTGTTTGCAGCATGAAGCCCATTTTTGGCAGAGCGCAGAAAACATCACCTTGTACATGCGCACAGCACATTGAAAACCATTTGACAAAGCACAGAGTACATCTTGTACATATACATGTGCACAGCGCATCGTAAGCCATTTGGCAGAGTGCATAGTACATCTTGTACATGTACATATGCACAGCACATCATAAACCATCTTGTACATGTACATATGCACAGCACATCATAAACCATTTGGCAAAGCACATAGTACATCTTGTATATGTACATGTGCACAGCACATCATAAACCATTTGGCAAAGCGCATAGTACATCTTGTATATGTACATGTGCACAGCACATCATAAACCATTTGGCAAAGCGCATAGTATATCTTGTATAATGTACATGTGCACAGTGCGTCATTAGCAATTTGGCAGAGCACAGGCTACATCTTGTATATGTGCATGTGTACAGTGCGTCATTAGCCATTTGGCAGAGCACATAGTACATCTTGTACATGTACATGTGTACAGCGCATCATTAGCCATTTGGCAGAGCACAGAGTACATCTCTGTTCTTCCTCTCACACTTGTCTCCTGCAAGTGCCCTCATTAAACACAAAGACCATCGCCAAAGATCTTTATCGATCTATTCATCAGCTATATGGAACACTTGATGATGTCTGTTTCTGACACGTTTTAAGATGGGCTTAAAAACACATCATTTCTTTGTGCTTGAGTGATTATGTGTTGATTAAGCATGCATCAATAGGGTTAGAACTGTTTGTTTATTTTGTTATGCCCACTACACATGTCAAGAAAATATAATTGAAAAAGTGAATATGATTTAACTGCGGGGTAATCTTGTGATGTGCTGTCAGCAGGTTTCTGAAACTGGTGCTTTATAAATGTGGGTTATTACAATGTATGGGGTATTACAATGTATGGGATATTACAGTGTATGGGGTATTATACCATATAGCATGATACAGAGAAGTCTGTGTATGGGATATTACAGTATGTAGGATATTACAATGTGTGGGATGTTACAGTGTATGGGATATCACCATGTATGGGATATTACAGTGTATGGGATATTACAGTGTATGGGATATTACAATGCATGGGATATCACAGTGTATGGGATATTACAGTGTATGGGATATTACAGTACATGGGTTATTACAATGCATGGGATATCACAATGTATGGGATATGACAGTGTATGGGATATTACAATGTATGGGATATTATGGTGTATGGGATATTACAGTGTATGGGATATTACAGTGTATGGGGTATACCATATAGCATGGTACAGAGAAGTCACATGGGCGAGTTGAATGGTGCAGAGCAGTGAATGGCGTATTGATTACAGGTGTAGTGGACATGATCCTTTTCATATCAGAGTGGTCGCTTGGGCAACAAACTAATGTTTTCACAGGTATTGTTGACTACAAGCGCGGTTGTCTGTTGACTGCAGATGGTCGCCCTCAGAAGCACCTGCTGCCTCTCAACGTCACAGAGGTGGTGCGAGACAAACCAGCAACACCAGGGAACCAGTTTTTGCAGGTAGGTGCAGGAAGCCACAGGAGACAGGTCTGCACAATACTGTCTGAGCAAGAACCACTCAGTTTAACCTTACATGCTGCTGCAGTCAGAAACGTTCAGACTTTGGATGACAGGTGATGTGAAGCAGACTTGCATCGTGCTGCCTGATACCCCGCTTAAAACATTTAGACTGAGCTTACTTCAGGGGAATGGCTTTTAAAAAGTCGTGAGTTAATTCTTATAAAGCTGTTTTATTCAATGTAAAGACTCCCCTTAAACTCTATTGGTATCACGCTTTAGCATAACTTAGTGGCGAATGAAAACAAGCATGGAAACAGTAAGGAAAAAATATTGAAAAAGGCTTCTATGATTATAGAAATAAGTAATCAACTGTTAGATAACAACAGTAAGGAGAAAATATTGAAAAAGGCTTCTGTGATTATAGAAATAAGTAATCAACTGTTAGATAACAACATTAAGGAGAAAATATTGAAAAGGCTTCTATGATTATAGAAGTAACTAATCAACTGTTTGTTAAATGACAACAGTGAGGACAAAATATTGAAACCCTTCGCTGACAGCGTTTGGGGTCCATTGAATTTTGTTTCATAAATAGACCCATTTGTTTTGCCATTGTTATGCCGTACAGTGAAAAAAACAAAACGATGTAATGAAAACGTTTACATTCAAGAATGCTAGCAACATTTTGTTTTGAATTGGTATAGTGAAGCACACATAGCTCTAATAACTTGCTGTTAAGTTAAACAGGCATAAACTACTGATGAACATGTGAAGAGCAGACAAAGGGAAGGAACTACTGCAAAACAACATCAACAAACAAGCAAAAAAACAAAGGGAAGGAACTACTGCAAAACAACATCAACAAACAAGCAAAGAACAGACAAAGGGACGGAACTACTACAAAACTGTCTCAAGAGTCCCAGAGAACTATTGCCATGTAAGTTATTAGGTTTGCAGGGAGAAAAACAAAATTGGTGAGATAAATACAGCTGACAGTCGGTAATCAGTATTCCATATTGAGTGCATCATGAGATGAGAACCTGACAAGATGTGAAATCAGACGCGACACAGTCTATGACATGATGACTGCACAATGCTCATTTACTGAGAACAAGATCAGGGCTCTGTGGTGACTAGGCAAGCTTGGGAACAGGCTGGGAGGACAAAGCCATAAATCTTCTACACCAACACAGTTCTACACAGTCCAAGGAGAGAAAAGCTGGAGCATTGAGGGAGCAGGAAAAGAAAAACGGTGTTGTTCAGTGGTCGCAAGTCATTGATGTCTATTGTGTGCGTGCTTTTTACAGTTATCTGGACCAGACATACGACCACGACATTGTGTCATCGCCCACACAGAGGGGATTGTCACTGTCACCCCCACCACCCGAGATGCTGACATCTTTGTGGAGAACCGCCACATCAACGAAACCACCATGCTGAGACATGGCATGACCATCCAGTTTGGACGCAGTCATGTGTACAAGTTCATGGATCCTCGGTTTGAGGAGGTAGGCACAGTGTGACAGACACAGTGTGTTGCTTTGTGGCAGTAGTCTTCTGCAGCTGAGGATTAATGCAGGAAATTCCAACTTTGCTACCATCTCAGTCAGTGGATGTATGCTGAGGGAATGTGTGAAGCCAGGATAGAGATGTAATTGTTTTTTTTTGTTGTTCTGTTTTTCTGGTTTACATGCATTGTATGAAGTGATGAAATAGAGATATGAACACGTCTCTCCCCTCCCCCAACCCTATGTATCTCTAGGCCTTTTTCTGCATGTACAGTTAAATGTCACCCATGAAGGTGTGTTAACATGTGCACACACACACACACACACATGTGTGTTTAAAACCAAAATGCAAACAGATGTGCGTGCACACATAAATGTGTGCTCATGTACATGCCTTTTTTTTCCTCTCCTTACCTCATACTGTTCAGTGTGTCTTGAATAAAGAACTGTAGTAAGTATTAACAGATCAAGTTGTGCGTATAATGTGATTGGAGCTGGGTTTCTCCACTTGGTGGTGGTTCAAATTTTATTGTAAAATGAATAATTCTTGAACTTTAACTGAAAAGGTTTCAGTATTTATTACATCCCCTCATCAAGAAAGACAGATACAACCTCATGATTTTTTAGGCAATAGAGGGTGAAGCATTTTCCTCAAAAGACATGTATTTTCACATTTCAATTCATGCATATGTGCACAGGTGACTTTTCACAAGGAAGCTGCATTCTGTGTGTACCCACAGATTCCTAAGCACCCTGTGCCAGCCCCACGCACCCTGGCCCCCCAGGAGACCAACTTTGGCATTGACGGCCATGTGGAGACCGTGGGTCAGCATCAGGCTCCGCCCACCCACGCACAGCCACGCCCACAGGAAAGAGACCTTGCGCAGGGCAGGTGGGTGAGGGAGCAAGTTGGAGAGGGAGGGAGAGGAAGAGGAAGAGGGTTAGTGGTGCTGGAGAGAAGAACTTTATTTCTATCTATCTATTTTTTTGAGACACAGGGTACTGATTTTGCAGTGAGGGGAAATGGAGATGAGAATGTTGATGTGGATGCTACTTGTGGTGTTCCTTGCTTCTGTATTTTCTACCTACCGTATAGCTGTTCATTGTTGGTTTTGTTTGTGTGTGTGTGTGTGTGTGTGTGTGTGTGTGTGTGTGTGTGTGTGTGTGTGTGTTTGTGTCTTTTGCAGTAAGACTCGCCCACAATGGGGTGTCTGGAACAGAAATAGTTCCACACATGATGTATGCCACAAATATCTTGTCTTTTCTAATATTCATGATGTATGTGACAGATCTGCCAGTATCCAGGTGTTCACTAACAATCATGATGTATGTGACAGATCTCCACCCAGTATACAGGTGTTAACTAACAGTCATGATGTATCCAGGTGTTCACTAACAATCATGATGTATGTGACAGATTTGCCAGTATACCGGTGTTCACTAACAGTCATGATGTATGTGACAGGTCTCCACCCAGTATCCAGGTGTTCACTATCAATGATGATGTATGTGACAGATCTCCGCCCAGTATCCAGGTATTCACTAACAATCATGATGTATGTGACAGATCTCCATCCAGTATCCAGGTGTTCACTAACAATCATGATGTATGTGACAGGTCTCCACCCAGTATCCAGGTGTTCACTAACAATCATGATGTATGTGACAGGTCTCCCAGTATCCAGGTATTCACTAACAATCATGATGTATATGACAGATCTCCCAGTATCCAGGTGTTCACTAACAATCATGTATGTGACAGATCACCACCCAGTATCCAGGTGTTCACTAACAATCATGATGTATGTGACAAATCTCCCAGTATCTAGGTGTTCACTATCCAGATGTATGTGACAGGTCTCCACCCAGTATCCAGGTGTCCAGTAACGGTCATGATGTGAACGGTGATCAGCTGCCGGCCTCTCTCAACTACAAACTGGAAGGTGAACAGAACCTGTCAAACTTCCTTCCTTGTCTGCTGGAACCCTGGACATTTCTTGGCTAAACACTCTTCTTTTGCTTAAACACACTGGCACACATGTATGTGCTCGGTCTCACAAACACGCACATGTAGACACACACACACACACACACGCACGCACACATGCATGCATGCATGCATGCATAAACACACACACACACACACACACACACACACACACACACACACACACACACACACACAAAAACTGTGTCCTCTCTATGATGCTTAGAGTTTGCCAATAGATGCCGGTATATTTAATTTATTGCCCCCAGATTTAGAAAAGAATAATAAGAATTAAGAAAACAAACATGTAAATTCCCTCTGCCCCCTCCACCCCCAAACTCCTCACCCTTAGTAAAACAGTCAGAGGTCCTACCTTGTAAAACAAGTCCTGGAGGTCCTCACCCCTAGTAAAACAAGTCCTAGAGGTCCTCACCCTTGGTAAAACAAGTCCTAGAGGTCCTCACCCCTAGTAAAACAAGTCCTAGAGGTCCTCACCCTTGGTAAAACAAGTCCTAGAGGTCCTCACCCCTAGTAAAACAAGTCCTAGAGGTCCTCACCCTTGGTAAAACAAGTCCTAGAGGTCCTCACCCCTAGTAAAACAAGTCCTAGAGGTCCTCACCCTTGGTAAAACAAGTCCTAGAGGTCCTCACCCTTGGTAAAACAAGTCCTAGAGGTCCTCACCCTTGGTAAAACAAGTCCTAGAGGTCCTCACCCATAGTAAGACGAGTCCTAGAGGTCCTCACCCTTGGTAAAACAAGTCCTAGAGGTCCTCACCCTTGGTAAAACAAGTCCTAGAGGTCCTCACCCATAGTAAAACAAGTCCTAGAGGTCCTCACCCATAGTAAGACAAGTCCTAGAGGTCCTCACCCTTGGTAAAACAAGTCCTAGAGGTCCTCACCCATAGTAAGACAAGTCCTAGAGGTCCTCACCCATAGTAAGACAAGTCCTAGAGGTCCTCAGCCATAGTAAGACAAGTCCTAGAGGTCCTCAGCCATAGTAAGACAAGTCCTAGAGGTCCTCACCCATAGTAAGACAAGTCCTAGAGGTGACAGGACACTGCAGGATGGTCAGCAAGTGTGTATTCTGGGAATTGTGGAGTTTTTCACAACCCAACCCCATTGCCAGATCTCAACAACAAAAAAAGGTGGCATGTGTGGTGTTAGGGAAAGATGGTTGTGGGTCAGATGCAGACACTTTAGGTGTAGTGTGGTGTTAATGGGAGAATGGTTAAGGGTCATGTGTAGACGTTGTAGACGTTGTTAATGTAAGGGAAGGATGGTGATGGGTCATGTGTAGACATTGTAGGCATTGTTTAGTGAGAGGGGAGAATGGTGATGGGTCATGTGTAGACATTGTAGATGTTGTGTAGTGTAAATGAAGGACGGTGATGGGTCAGATGTGGACATGGTGGTGTTGTGTGGTGTTAGGTGAGGATGGTGATGTTTGGTGAGGATAGTGGTGCTTCACATGTAAACTTTGTATGTATTCCATGATGTCCTCAGTGTGTGTTAGGTGAGGATGGTGATGTTAGGTGAGGATGGTGGTGTTAGGTGAGGATGGTGATGCTTCACATGTAAACTTTGTATGTATTTCTTGATGTCCTCAGTGTATGTTAGGTGAGGATGGTGATGCTTCACATGTAAACTTTGTATGTATTTCATGATGTCCTCAGCGGAGGACCGGCTGTTGCAAGCGGTGGTGTTGGAGGTGAACAGTCGCGCGGTGCAGTTCAAGCTGGCACCCACCTACACCATGTACATGGCCATCCGGCGTCTGCTGCAGGCCCTGCCCCACATGGCCCCCGTGCAGCACTCCCAGATGGTGGCCGACTTCGTCAGCAAGACCTCCAAGCTCATCCAGCAAGCCATACAGGTGAGAATGACAGTGGTGGGTTGTGGGGTGGTGAGGGCTGGACTGTCTTCACTGATTAATGATCAGCTGTGATGGAACTTCTTGACAACCAGTTTGAACGTGTCTAGAACATCTGTTCATTGTCGAGGGGGGTCTTTACAAAGAGGCCAGCGACGGGAAAACATGAAGGGCAGGTGACAAAACATGAAGGGCAGGTGACAACACATGGAGGGCAGGTGACAACACATGAAGGGCAGGTGACAACACATGAAGGGCAGGTGACAACACATGAAGGGCAGATGACAACACATGAAGGGCAGGTGACAACACATGAAGGGCAGGTGACAACACATGAAGGGCAGGTGACAACACATGAAGGGCAGGTGACAACACATGAAGGGCAGGTGACAACACATGAAGGGCAGGTGACAACACATGAAGGGCAGGTGACAACACATGAAGGGCAGGTGACAAAACATGAAAAGGCTCAAAACCTATAACGTGACAGTCAGTTTAATGCATGGAAGAGTGATGGTACTGCCTACAAGTCAAATGGCATGTGGCATATAGTCTTGCAAGATCACATTCTACATAAAAGCAGAAAAAAAAACGTGTTGTGGACAATGGATTGGTCAGTCTTTGTTTGGAATTGGAAGGTGTCGGCCAAAAGAAGTTGAAAAAATACAATTGTAGTGTAAGGGAAATGATGTGTGACAGAATTTTAGGTAATTGTTGAGTTTAGCACACACAAAAACACCTATTTCTTCCCCCCCCCTTCCCCCCTTCCCCCCATTGTCAGAGAGGAGTTGTCATAGAAAAGATTGTTCATAGAGGTTCCACTGGAAGACGAAAATGATTCTACTCTTCTGCTTTTTTTTTCATCATTTCTTGACTACTAGAATGACAATAGTTCTACCAAAATATTGTCAGCATGATTTGACTTCTTTTTTTGTGTATGATCAGATAAGAAGGCTGGATAGGTAGTCCATAGATTGGTTTTGCCCCCCAAAAGAAAAGAGCAGCACTTTTGTTGAGGCAGTTGATTGAATCAAAGTGATCCATTTGACCAGTGTGCAGAAACATTGGAGACACCAGTGCCTTCACACGTTAGTTGTCCCTCTCCTTTGCTGGCAGCTTGCCCTCTACACTTCCAGCTGATACTGTAGCAGAATTCTGACCTGCTCTTACCTGTGCAGTTCAGCACCCTATCCCTGATACATATTCCCTCCTTTCCATATCTGTTCTCCTCCCCCTCCCCCTCCCCCTTCCCCCTACCCCCTATTGGTATCTTGAAATGTCTGTCCAGCCACTGGTCAGTAATGAAGCATGAAAGTGAAAAAGAGGAAAGGAGTGAGGACAGTGGAACAGAAGAGTGTTGGAGTAAGATATTGACTGAAATTTAAATCGGTTTTTGATCAAGGACTGCCTCTCAAGCCTGTATCAGATCTTTCATTTGTTTGTTTGTGTCTGACTGTTGCCTTTACAACAGTCCATACAGATACAAATCATTACTTGTTGAATAAAACTGAGTAGTTGGATAGGATGTGTGTTTTAGACATGCGAAATATGTTCTAATGTAAAACTAGTAAACAGCTAAACAACAGAAAATTTACTAATTGTGTAATTAATTTGAAAACCAGAACAAATGAGACAAGTAATGTTGGGCACTGAAATATCCGTATTGATCTTGAACAAGTGAGTAATTGAATAAGTGATCGAACGAACAAATACACCTAACAACGGTTGCAAATAAGAGGTTGATAACTTAGTAAATGTAAACAAAACAGTGAGTCATTGAATAAGTGATTGAACAAACAAATGTACATAACAACAGTTGCAAATAAAGAGATTGATGACATAGTAAGTTCAAACAAAACTGCAAACAGGCGCCAAGCATTGCTGACTTCTAACAGTATGGTGACTGTGCATACAGGAGCACCACAACGACCCGACGGCCCTTGCCTTCTGGATGGCCAATGCCTCAGAGGTACTGCACTTCTTCAAGCAGGACATGGACGTGCAGCCCTACGCGGCGGACTCCCAGGAGCTGCTGGCGGAGGCCGTGCAGATGGCTTTCCACCACCTGGTGCGCTGTCTGCAGGGCGACCTGCAGCGGGTCATGCCCGCCTTCCTTGACCCCTCCGACAACATGGACGAGGAGAACGCACCGCTAGGTAGGCTGCCGTCCTGGACTGGCAGACTGAAGCAGAATTAGTACATTTCAGTTTTATATTCTAGCCTTGCGTTCTGTTCTTACATTCTGGTCTCACATTCAAGTATCACATTCGGGTCTTACATTCGGGTCTTACATTCTAATCTTACTTTCTGGTCTTTCATTCTAGTCTTACATTTTGGTCTTACATTTTAGTCTTACATTCAAGTATCACATTCTGGTCTTACATTTTAGTCTTACCTTTTAGTCTTACATTTTGGTCTTATATTTTGGTCTTACATTCAAGTATCACATTCTGGTCTTACATTTTAGTCTTACATTTTGGTCTTACATTTTGGTCTTACATTTTAGTCTTACATTCAAGTATCACATTCTGGTCTTACATTTTAGTCTTACATTTTAGTCTTACATTTTGGTCTTACATTCAAGTATCACATTCTGGTCTCACATTTTAGTCTTACATTTTAGTCTTACATTCTGGTCTTACATTTTAGTCTTACATTTTAGTCTTACATTCTGGTCTTACATTCTAGTCTTACATTCTGGTCTTACATTCAAGTATTACATTCTAGTCTCCTTAAGCCTAGCAATTACTTTGATGCATCATATGGTAGAGAGGGTGTGTCAAAAGTGTAAGGCAACTCAATGTGCATGTTTTTATTTTCCCCATCTGTATAATGGACCTGAATGCTTGTCCTTAATGTGTTTCACCAGCCAGGGAAGGATATGCGTAAAAGATGAATCCTATATCAGATCACTTTTGGACATGTTGTGACATGGTGCTACATCAGTTGATTTGTATTGTTTTGGAAATGCAGTTCTTTTCTGAAAGGATTAAGAAAGTAATTCTAAAATGCTGAGATTGCCTGTAGGGAGCTATGTCTGCTTGCATAACGAAGCCGAATCCAGTCTGTATGTGAACATTACAAGACTTCTTTGATGTGTACACTCATCAATCTAGCAGGACTGTCACATCTATGTTGCATTATGATAATTGGTATACAGGACAGTTGCCGCACATATACAAAACAGAAAGATTTAATTTTCTCCTGACTTATACATTAGAGAACAGAAGAAATAGGAGAACAGAAGAAAGATTGGTTCTCTCCATATATCAGAAAAAAAAGAAGCAAAATGGTTGAGTGTTCACTTTTCAAAAGTACGGCTTTCTCCCCTGGACTAAGAAGAAAAGTAAACTGGCAACAGCTACCTGTTGGATTAAACAAAAGAATTTTTTTGGTACATTACCCATCCTTAAAACTGTCACTGTAATAACCTGTCTGATGTCTACTGCTATTCATCAACGTAAAGTCGATGCATTTACAGACCTGTACAGTCACTGTAATAACCTGTCTGATGTCTACTGCTATTCATCAAAGTCAAGTCGATGCATTTACAGACCTGTACAGTCACTGTAATAACCTGTCTGATGTCTACTGCTATTCATCAAAGTCAAGTCGATGCATTTACAGACCTGTACAGTCACTGTAATAACCTGTCTGATGTCTACTCTTATTCATCAAAGTCAAGTCGATGCATTTACAGACCTGTACAGTCACTGTAATAACCTGTCTGATGTCTACTGCTATTCATCAAAGTCAAGTCGATGCATTTACAGACCAGTACAGTCACTGTAATAACCTGTCTGATTTCTACTGCCATTCATCAAAGTCAAGTCGATGCATTTACAGACCAGTACAGTCACTGTAATAACCTGTCTGATGTCTACTGCCATTCATCAAAGTCAAGTCGATGCATTTACAGACCTGTACAGTCACTGTAATAACCTGTCTGATGTCTACTGCCATTCATCAAAGTCAAGTCGATGCATTTACAGACCAGTACAGTCACTGTAATAACCTGTCTGATGTCTACTGCCATTCATCAAAGTCAAGTCGATGCATTTACAGACCAGTACAGTCACTGTAATAACCTGTCTGATGTCTACTGCTATCCATCAAAGTCAAGTCGATGCATTTACAGACCAGTACAGTCACTGTAATAACCTGTCTGATGTCTACTGCCATTCATCAAAGTCAAGTCGATGCATTTACAGACCAGTACAGTTACTGTAATAACCTGTCTGATGTCTACTGCCATCCATCAAAGTCAAGTCGATGCATTTACAGACCAGTACAGTCAAGGCCGGCCCATACTGGCAGACGTCCTCAACACACTGTCGGCGGCCATGACCTTGCTACGACGTTGCCGTGTCAACGCGGCCCTGACCATCCAGCTGTTCTCGCAGCTGTTCCACTTCATCAACATGTGGCTGTTCAACATCGTGGTCATGGAGCCCCAGCTGCAGCTGTGCACGCGGCTCTGGGGTCTGCGCCTGAAGCGCCGACTGGGCCGCGTGGAGGCCTGGGCCGAGAAACAGGGGCTGGAGCTTGCCGCTGACTGTCACTTGTGTAGGATTATTCAGGTACGTCAGTTAGTGTCAGTGCTACAGCGTGTCGCATTACTGTCACATCTCTGTAGGATTATTGAGGTATGTCAGTTGGTGTCGGTGCTACAGCGTGCCGCATTACTGTCACATCTCTGTAGGATTATTGAGGTATGTCAGTTAGTGTCAGTGCTACAGTGTGTCGCATGTCCTGTAACACTTGTGTAGGATTATTCAGGTATGTTAGTGTCAGTGCTACAGTATGTCTCATTACTGTCACACCTCTGTAGGATTATTCAGGTATGATAGTGTCAGTGCTACAGCATGTCTCATTACTGTCACAGCTCTGTAGGATTATTCAGGTACGTTAGAGTCGGTGGTATGGCATGTCTCGTGTCCTGCCACACCTCTGTAGGATTATCCAGGTACAGTAGGAAGTGTCAGAGGTACATCATATCTCATTGCCTGACAGTGTGCTCTTTCTGTGTCCCATGTGTGTGATTGCTCAGGTGGGTTAGTGTCTTCATCATTGCCTGACAGTGTGTCTGTGTCCCATGTGTGTGATTGCTCAGGTGAATTAATGTCTTCATCATTGCCTGACAGTGCTCTTTCTGTGTCCCATGTGTGTGATTGCTCAGGTGGATTAGTGTCTTCATCATTGCCTGACTGTGTGCTCTTTCTGTGCCCCATGTGTGTGATTGCTCAGGTGAATTAGTGTCTTCATCATTGCCTGACTGTGTGCTCTTTCTGTGCCCCATGTGTGTGATTGCTCAGGTGGGTTAGTTAATGTCTTCATCATTGCCTGACAGTGTGCTCTTTCTGTGTCCCATGTGTGTGATTGCTCAGGTGGGTTAGTGTCTTCATCATTGCCTGACAGTGTATCTGTGTCCCATGTGTGTGATTGCTCAGGTGAATTAGTGTCTTCATCATTGCCTGACTGTGCTCTTTCTGTTTCCCATGTGTGTGATTGCTCAGATGGATTAGTGTCTTCATCATTGCCTGACTGTGTGCTCTTTCTGTGTCCCATGTGTGTGATTGCTCAGGTGGATTAGTGTCTTCATCATTGCCTGACTGTGTGTCTGTGTCCGATGTGTGTGATTGCTCAGGTGGATTAGTGTCTTCATCATTGCCTGACTGTGCTCTTTCTGTTTCCCATGTGTGTGATTGCTCAGGTGAATTAGTGTCTTCATTATTGCCTGACTGTGCTCTTTCTGTTTCCCATGTGTGTGATTGCTCAGGTGGATTAGTGTCTTCATCATTGCCTGACAGTGTGCTCTTTCTGTGTCCCATGTGTGTGATTGCTCAGGTGAATTAGTGTCTTCATTATTGCCTGATTGTGTTCTTTCTGTTTCCCATGTGTGTGATTGCTCAGGTGAATTAGTGTCTTCATCATTGCCTGACTGTGCTCTTTCTGTTTCCCATGTGTGTGATTGCTCAGGTGAATTAGTGTCTTCATCATTGCCTGACTGTGCTCTTTCTGTGTCCCATGTGTGTGATTGCTCAGGTGGATTAGTGACTTCATCATTGCCTGACTGTGTGTCAGTGTCCGATGTATGTGATTGCTCAGGTGGATTAGTGTCTTCATCATTGCCTGACTGTGTGTCTGTGTCCCATATGTGTGATTGCTCAGGTGAATTAGTGTCTTCATCATTGCCTGACTGTGTGCTCTTTCTGTGCCCCAAGTGTGTGATTGCTCAGGTGAATTAGTGTCTTCATCATTGCGTGACTGTGCTCTTTCTGTGTCCCATGTGTGTGATTGCTCAGGTGGATTAGTGTCTTCATCATTGCCTGACTGTGTGCTCTTTCTGTGCCCCATGTGTATGATTGCTCAGGTGAATTAGTGTCTTCATCATTGCGTGACTGTGCTCTTTCTGTGTCCCATGTGTGTGATTGCTCAGGTGGATTAGTGTCTTCACTATTGCCTGACTGTGCTCTTTCTGTGCCCCATGTGTGTGATTGCTCAGGTGAATTAGTGTCTTCATCATTGCCTGACAGTGTGTCTGTGTCCCATGTGTGTGATTGCTCAGGTGGATTAGTGTCTTCATCATTGCCCGACTGTGCTCTTTCTCTTGTGCTCATTCATGTTGCCTCTATCATTTTTTAAAGATGCTGCTGTTATTAATCATTCATCTCCATGTGTGAAACTTGGCTTCTAACAAGGACTGTGAATACTGATATGAATGGTGCTTTGGACTTCGGTACCTGAAGCGTCACCATCTTGTAGCAATTGAAAGACCTTTTGGTCCCTCTCAGCTGGTCTGCTACAATTACAAAGCAAAAGCAGGTCTCCATGATCTGCTTACATAGCCTCAGTAAAGTCAACAGAGAAAAAAAAGTACATCCATACTTCTGTCAGAAGAAGCAAGGGTATCTGAGCAAGATTCTGTTATCTTCACATGACATAGAAGAAATGAAAAGAATGTGGAAACAAGGGATTGTTACTGGACTTTGGAGACTGCAGGCAGAGATGCCTAAGGGAGAACAAAGAGATTTTATAAACCATCTGTTTACAGACACTGTTGTATGTGACCTGAGCAATGATTTTCAGTCATACTTTGTCACCAAGTCTGGCAGCTGACACCGGCAGTGTCAGATTGAGATTTATCTGCAGACAACGTTCTGGCAGCCGACACCAGCAGTGTCAGATTGACGTTTATCTGCAGACAATGTTTCTGATATCGATGAAGAGTTCTTGAAACCCTTCACGTCTCACTAATGAAAACGAGTCCTTCAGTTATTTAGCGCTGAAGGGAACAGACTAAATTTTAAACTTCAAATCCTGATTCTTTTCCTTTCATGGGATCTTTTGCCCATCCCAGTTTACTTGCCAGTTCATGATAGTTGTATCTTAGAACACACAGGCTTTGCATACTTCTTTGCCATTTTTATTTTCGCTTTTCAAATCTATTTTCTTGCAGCCGATCTATCAGTTGTGGCTCGTATGTTGTTTTTCTGATTTTTTTTTTTGGGGGGGGGGGTGAGGGTAAATTTAGAGGATGCAGCTTACCTAATGGTGCCTGTAAATTATGGTGGTGTGCGTGCGTGCGTGCGTGCGTGCGTGCGTGTGCGCGCGCGCGCGCGGCGTGCGTGCGTGCGTGTGCGCAATATCAATTATTTAAACAGAAATATTATGTACTGTATGGCATTTACATGATGTGTAGTGTTTTTGCTTGCTTTCTTTTTCTTTCGTTCCTTTTTTTTGTGACGAATATCAATCATAAATCAGTAGCAGAAAATCTTAGGTGTACATTTTAGACTGTGACTGAACTTTTATACGAATTTAGATATTTTACACCAGAGCTTCCTTTCTCTTTTGGGGCAATACAAGTCCTGTTTATTGTGAAAGTAACTTAAGTGATGCACGTAAGTATGAAGAGCAGCTGAATAACTGTGGTATTCACATGAAGTGAAAATACACTGTGTAATGCACATCAGTAAGAAGAGCAGCGGATTGACCAGGGTGTCCACATGATGTCACAGGCTGCCCACCTGCTCCAAGCCCCCAAAGCTAGCAGTGATGACATCACCACCATCAGCTCCACCTGTTTTAAACTGAACTCCATGCAGATCCGAGCGCTCCTCACACGCTACATCCCAGACTCCAGTGAGCCCCCGGTCGGCCCCAACTTTGTTGAACGAGTGGTGGCCATTGCTGAGAATATGGCTGACGAGCTGACCAGGACTGACGGGAGAGAGGTACAGTCGTCACTGGTGCTGTTCAGAATGCAAGATTGTTAAATGAGGGTTGAAGAGGGAGGTAGATGGGGACACTGCTTGAATACAAGTTGTATGAATGTGGGGGGGGGTGTGTGTGTGTGTAGATGTACGAGGGGAAATGTTTGATGTGTGGCTGTCAGTGGTCAAATCATCGCACTTTTGGAATGGTAAGTGTTACTTTGAAGCTGTGAAAAATTTTACATAGCCCAAAAGGCCATGGTTTCTGAATGGTGAATGGAATCAAAAGTTTTGTACTGCGTGACATAATGAGTTGGTCACTCTGACACCACTAGCTCTAAGCGTGTGCAAGATAAGGTCATTTAGTGAAGGGAATTTGAACTTTCCTAGATATTGACCAAAGTCCCTCTGATCTTGTCAAATTCATTAATTACATTCCGTGTGTATATATATATATATATGCATACATACATGTGTGTGCATGTGTTTGTGAATTTGTGTGTGTACAAGCTTGATTCAGTCCCTTGATTTGATTCTTTTTTTTTTCTTATTGCACCTGGAACTGTTCCCAGGTAAAACAAAGGGTGGTGATTTCAGGTGCGACTTGAGGAAGATCCTGACCTTCACCTTCCCTTCTTGCTGCCTGAAGATGGTTACTCTTGTGACACAATCCGTGGCATTCCCAACGGTCTGCCCGAATTTGTGTCGCAGTTGGGCAACTCTGGCATGTGTCAGCTGGTGGCCAACAACAAGAGCAGTGGCAGCTGGACTGTGTACATGGCCAATCAACCACAGGCAGAGCCTCCGGTAGGTATTGGACTTACAACCAAAAACAAATGAATTGACATTCATTGTTGATACGATAGCGCATGTATCATTCAGCTGAAGTCAGTCATTGTAGAAAATGGTCAGGAGTAAGCCTTCTTTAACTGGGGGTGGAGGATGGGTTGGCTGAAACAGTGTGGGTTGAATGCAAAAAATAATCCTTATGTTTGTTGAAAGCGAATGAATAAGCAGAAACACTTTAGATTTTGTTCGAAGATTTTATGTGAAATTTACAATTGGTCATTTGAAAGCATGTAGGAAAGTGTCATGTCTGTCAGTGGGATGTTTGTAACAGGGTTGGGTAGAAACAGTCATCTGTGTCTGAATAGGATTGCATGGATGATATAATGTTCTTGTTTGAATTGGGTAGAACTTTTATTTTTCCCCCTGTTTTTTGTGTTTGTTTTTTTTTCTTTTAATATTTGGAGATTCAGGTGAATGCATTTGTTTCAAAGACTAAAACAACTGCTGCGAACTATTACTGATTTTTGCTACAGTTTACTACCAAATTTATTGCATACTACATATTTGTTAAAATGATGACAAAAGTAGAATGTTGAAGTATCATTTTTAGCCACAGGTGTGTGACCTTAACAAAGCAGCCCACAGTGCTGTCTTGTCTAACAAGTTCAGTTGGCTCAAAGCAATCAAATCAACATTGTGCTATACTTTTACTAGTCTTTCAGTGAGCAGAAACCTGGTATTTGACAAATCCAAGGTTTGAAAATAAAAAGCACTAAAGGGTAGGAACAGTCTTAAAGAATGTGTCGTGTCAAACCGGCAGTTTCAAGTTGATTATTTTGACTAAGTATCGATGTGTTACAGCTTTTCATGATTAGCAAGTTCCTTGCCTAGTACAAAATTTGTTCAAGTTCTTTTTTTTTGTGCAATGGCATGTGTGTGTGTGTGTGTGTGTGTGTGTGTGTGTGTGTGTGTGTGTGTGACTGAACTTGCTCAGAAAGCTACTGAAATTAGCAGTGACTGCTTCTGACACTACTTGAGAAGGTTTTGCAGTTCTGTGACATGGTAGAGAACTGTGGGACAGTGTGAAATGACACTGCAAGCATGGTCAAAGAGAAGATTCTGTTTATTGAATGTACATATGTATGGTAAAGCTGTTCTGTTATTTAAAATTCTGCCTTCACAGTGTCTTATTACTGTGTATGAATGACAAAGGACCACCTATTATGGTTATTTTGATGTTCTGCCCCAACAGTGTCTCAATACTTTGTATGGATGAGCAAAAACCATCTGCTGTGGTGGTGTTGAAGCTCTGCCCAGACAGAGTGTCGTAGTACTGTACATGGATGAGAAAAAAGTGGCTGGGGTGCTTATTATGAAATTCTGCCCTGACAGTGTCTTAATATTGTGCATCAATGGATGAGAGCATGAATGGCAGGGGGGGGGGGGGGGGGGGATGCTGTATTCAACATTTTCTTTGCTTTGTAGCTTTTTTGGTGTTCATGTCAATTTTTCTTTGATTGTCTGAAACAGCGTAGTCCATTGGGCAACCAACCAGAGGTCCTGACTGTGTCCTTTAAGAAGGTCAAGGGCAGCATGGGTCTCAGTATTGTGGCTGCTGTAGTAAGTGCTTTTATTCTTTTGTTTTATTCAGTTTATAGCGTACATTTTTTTTCATCGTAGGGTATATGTGGTGTTGTTTATGGCTTTGATCCAGAGACGGACAACAGTAAACATATATGCGATTGAAGACAGTAAATGTTCAGTTGATAAAGTGCGAATAACTCTGACAGGTTAAGATGTCATGGGTAAGGCCAGCTACAGTGTGAACAGAGAAGTTGACTGCACATTGTTAACACTTGAACACGTATGTGTAATATATGTAAAAATACATGTACACTTATGTAAACTGTTACATGTACTTTGTCATGTGATGACAGGTGCAGTCAACATGAATACTAGTTCAGCAGCAACTTGCAGTTAGAATACTTTGAAATATTTAGTGTGCAAAATAACAAAATAAAAAAACCCCACCCCAAAACGAAAGGGAGGAGGGGGACTATCATACACACAAACTCAAACACACACACACACATGCACACACGCACACGCACACACACACACAGAGCCTCAGTTACAAGGAAATATATTCATTAAAAAGAGAAAGAAAAAGTTGATGGCTGGGCATTTTCATAGGGGAAAAAAAAGTCCAGGCTTACATGTACACTAACCATAGCTAGTCACACAAGTATGTGCAGGCTTACATGTACACTAACCGTAGCTAGTCACACAAGTATGTGCAGGCTTACATGTACACTAACCGTAGCTAGTCACACAAGTATGTGCAGGCTTACATGTACACTAACCGTAGCTAGTTACACAAGTATGTGCAGGCTTACATGTACACTAACCGTAGCTAGTCACACAAGTATGTGCAGGCTTACATGTACACTAACCGTAGCTAGTCACACAAGTATGTGCAGGCTTACATGTACACTAACCGTAGCTAGTCATAAAAGTATGTGCAGGCTTACATGTACACTAGGCGTAGCTAGTCACACAAGTATGTGCAGGCTTACATGTGCACTAGGCGTAGCTAGTCACACAAGTATGTGCAGGCTTACATGTGCACTAGGCATAGCTAGTCACACAAGTATGTGCAGGCTTACATGTGCACTAGGCATAGCTAGTCACACAAGTATGTGCAGGCTTACATGTACACTAGGCATAGTTAGTCACACAAGTATGTGCAGGCTTACATGTGCACTAACCGTAGCTAGTCACACAAGTATGTGCAGGCTTACATGTACACTAACCGTAGCTAGTCATAAAAGTATGTGCAGGCTTATATGTACACTAGGCGTAGCTAGTCACACAAGTATGTGCAGGCTTACATGTGCACTAACCGTAGCTAGTCACTCAAGTATGTGCAGGCTTACATGTGCACTAGGCGTTGCTAGTCACACAAGTATGTGCAGGCTTACATGTACACTAACCGTAGCTAGTCACACAAGTATGTGCAGGCTTACATGTACACTGACCGTAGCTAGTCACACAAGTATGTGCAGGCTTACATGTACACTAACCGTAGCTAGTCACACAAGTATGTGCAGGCTTACATGTACACTAACCGTAGCTAGTCACACAAGTATGTGCAGGCTTACATGTGCACTAACCGTAGCTAGTCACTCAGTATGTGCAAGCTTACATGTACACTAGGCGTAGCTAGTCACACAAGTATGTGCAGGCTTGAAGTGACAACAAAGTAACAGAAACTTAAGGACATTCTTCGTGCAGATTTTGCTACATATGACGCGCATGGTAAATGAATGGCAGGAATGTCAGCTGCTATGTGAATACTGTTTGCTGAATGAGGGTATGGCAGAAAGTTTAGCTGCTCTGTGAATATTTTGAGCAGGGTGAGGTTTACTCTGCAATGTGTATGTCGTGGACAGAGCGATAGAGTGGCAGAAATATTAGCCACGGCCAGGGTCAGGGGCAAAAGCTGAAAATGCAGAGTTGCTCATTGTGGAAGGATTGAGGTCTTGGCAGAGCTGAGGTGTATGTGTATCATGTGCAGGGTTATGTGTATCATGTGCAGGGTAATCATCGGACAGGAATATCAGCTCCTGTGTCTTGACTGGATCAGAGGCAAGCACTTTGTGTCAGAAATTTGGATGGATAGGGGCTTGGGCGGTGCTGAGGTGTAGTTTGTCATGTGCAGAGTGGGACATTCCAGCTGTTGTGTGTATTGTGTGCAGGTGCTGAGGTGTTTTCGCTCTTGTGTGTGTATTGTTTTTAGGTGCTGAGGTGTAACTGTCATGTGCAGGGTGGGAAATTGCAGCTGTTGTGTGTATTGTGTGCAGGTGCTGAGGTGTTTTCAGCTGTTGTGTGTATTGTGTGCAGGTGCTGAGGTGTTTTCAGCTGTTGTGTGTGTATTGTGTGCAGGTGCTGAGGTGTTTTCAGCTGTTGTGTGTGTATTGTGTGCAGGTGCTGAGGTGTTTTCAGCTGTTGTGTGTGTATTGTGTGCAGGTGCTGAGGTGTTTTCAGCTGTTGTGTGTGTATTGTGTGCAGGTGCTGAGGTGTAGTTTGTCATGTGCAGGGAGGGAAATTTCAGCTGTTGTGTGTGTATTGTGTGCAGGTGCTGAGGTGTAGTTTGTCATGTGCAGGGAGGGAAATTTCAGCTGTTGTGCGTATTGTGTGCAGGTGCTGAGGTGTAGTTTGTCATGCGCGGGGTGAGAAATTTCAGCTGTTGTGTGTGTATTGTGTGCAGGTGCTGAGGTGTAGTTTGTCACGTGCAGGGTGGGAAATTTCAGCTGTTGTGTGTATTGTGTGCAGGGAGAAGGTCTGGCCGAGAGAGGCATCTACATCAAGTCTGTGGTGCCAGGAGGAGCCGCTGCTTTGGTAAACACTTTAGTTAACCGCCATTTAATGTACAGTCAAACCTCGATCTTAAGACCTTCAAAATGTCCGGAAAATTCAGTCTTAAATTGGAGGGGTCTTATAATGGAGGTAGGCACCGACAGTTATAGAAACAAACACTTTCTCACAGGTGAATTCTCCAAGCACAAAAAGTCTCAAGAACACTGAATGCATACTGAAAACATGTATAATTTTCACAGATAAATGCAAATACAATGTACAACGTCATAACTTGGAGCAATCGATATTGCAATTTCACCTCCACGACTTCTTTTAATAACCTCCACTCTCTCTTCTAAGTTCAGTGGCTTTCTCTTCCGCGTTCCGCATGTTTTGCCTACGATCTCCGCCATCTTTCTTTTAACAAGGGAAATGACTCTTGATTGGGGCAGGTCTGCAGTTGTTTCCCTTGACGTATTCATACAGGAATGCTTCGATGGTCGTAAATTTCAACAAAACGGAGGTCGCAAGTCGCGTTTTAGAGTAAGTCGCTTAAGAGGGGTCATTTTAATTGTAAAATGCATCTGTGTAAAAAAATTCAGTCTTAATTGAGAGGAAGTCTCTTAACAGAGGGTCTTATAATAGAGGTTTGACTGTATTTCATTATTTTCCAGACTGAAAAGCAGACTTCGCACACTGAACATTTGTTATGATTTCTGATTCAGTTCCCAACTGTGATTACGTTTCCTTTGTATTTTCACTTTGCCTGCTGATTCAACACCCATCCTTAATTGATTAATCAACATAAGTAACAGGATCCCCTTCTCTGTGGTTGGTTACTGCTGTGGCAACAACACTTTGATTACTTAAACGACGAGTGACATGCTTTCTGGTTCAAAGATTACTATGCGCGCAGCTGTTGTGCTAAAACATCCTCAGCATTTTTTCAAGTAAACTAGAGTCAAGTAATCAAGGGTCCCCAAACAAGTGTCCATAGTTCATGATGTGTCCTGTGTCCATTTCTGTTATGTCGTGCTGTGTCATTTAGTCCCCAAACAAATGTCCATAGTTCATGATGTGTCCTGTATCCATTTCTGTTATGTCATGCTGTGTCATTTAGTCCCCAAACAAGTGTCCATAGTTCATGATGTGTCCTGTATCCATTTCTGTTATGTCATGCTGTGTCATTTAGTCCCCAAACAAGTGTCCATAGTTCATGATGTGTCCTGTATCCATTTCTGTTATGTCATGCTGTGTCATTTAGTCCCCAAACAAGTGTCCATAGTTCATGATGTGTCCTGTGTCCATTTCTGTTATGTTGTGCTGTGTCATTTAGTCCCCAAACAAGTGTCCATAGTTCATGATGTGTCCTGTGTCCATTTCTGTTATGTTGTGCTGTGTCAGTTAGTCCCCAAACAAGTGTCCATAGTTCATGATGTGTCCTGTGTCCATTTCTGTTTTGTTGTGCTGTGTCATTTAGTCCCCAAACAAATGTCCATAGTTCATGATGTGTCCTGTGTCCATTTCTGTTATGTTGTGCTGTGTCAGTTAGTCCCCAAACAAATGTCCATAGTTCATGATGTGTCCTGTGTCCATTTCTGTTATGTTGTGCTGCGTCAGTTAGTCCCCAAACAAATGTCCATAGTTCATGATGTGTCCTGTGTCCATTTCTGTTATGTTGTGCTGTGTCATTTAGTCCCCAAACAAATGTCCATAGTTCATGATGTGTCCTGTGTCCATTTCTGTTATGTTGTGCTGTGTCATGTCATCATGACAGATTTCTCTTTCTGAAATCAAGACCGCCCATTTTAATTTGTTTGTGTTTGATGATGACCTATCACTATCAGAGTGGATTTTCTGACAACTTTGTCAGGGACATCTCCCTTGTTTCCATGGCTACCTAGTTTGATATGTGACATGACAACAGTTGTGTATATGATTTGAGGCAAGCCATGCAGTCCTATTTGACATGACAACAACTGTAGCTATGCTTTGAAGCAAACGTAACGTAGACATGATGTATGACAGGACAACAGCCATGGGTATGCTTTTAGGCAAACATAACAGTCGTACATGATGTGTGACATGACAACAGGTGTGTGTGTGTGTGCCTTGAGGCAAGCCTTGCAGTCCTACATGATGTGTGACATGACAACAGGTGTGTGTGTGTGTGTATGCCTTGATGCAAGCCTTGCAGTCCTACATGATGTGTGACATGACAACAGGTGTGTGTATGCCTTGAGGCAAGCCTTGCAGTCCTACATGATGTGTGACATGACAACAGGTGTGTGTGTGTGTGTGTGTGCCTTGATGCAAGCCATGCAGTCCTACATGATGTGTGACATGACAACAGGTGTGTGTGTGTGTATGCCTTGAGGCAAGCCTTGCAGTCCTACATGTGTGACATGACAACAGGTTGTGTGTATGCCTTGATGCAAGCCATGCAGTCCTACATGATGTGTGACATGACAACAGGTGTGTGTGTGTGTATGCCTTGATGCAAGCCTTGTAGTCCTACATGATGTGTGACATGACAACAGGTGTGTGTGTGTGTATGCCTTGATGCAAGCCTTGCAGTCCTACATGATGTGTGACATGACAACAGGTGTGTGTGTATGCCTTGATGCAAGCCTTGCAGTCCTACATGATGTGTGACATGACAACAGGTGTGTGTGTATGCCTTGATGCAAGCCTTGTAGTCCTACATGATGTGTGACATGACAACAGGTGTGTGTGTATGTATGCCTTGATGCAAGCCATGCAGTCCTACATGATGTGTGACATGACAACAGGTGTGTGTGTGTGTATGCCTTGAGGCAAGCCTTGCAGTCCTACATGTGTGACATGACAACAGGTGTGTGTGTATGCCTTGATGCAAGCCTTGCAGTCCTACATGATGTGTGACATGACAACAGGTGTGTGTGTGTGTGTATGCCTTGAGGCAAGCCTTGCAGTCCTACATGTGTGACATGAAAACAGGTGTGTGTGTATGCCTTGATGCAAGCCTTGCAGTCCTACATGATGTGTGACATGACAACAGGTGTGTGTGTATGTATGCCTTGATGCAAGCCTTGCAGTCCTACATGATGTGTGACATGACAACAGGTGTGTGTGTGTGTATGCCTTGAGGCAAGCCTTGCAGTCCTACATGATGTGTGACATGACAACAGGTGTGTGTGTATGCTTTGAGGCAAGCCTTGCAGTCCCACATGATGTGTGACATGACAACAGGTGTGTGTGTATGCCTTGAGGCAAGCCATGCAGTCCTACATGTGTGACATGACAACAGGTGTGTGTGTATGCCTTGATGCAAGCCTTGCAGTTCTACATGATGTGTGACATGACAACAGGTGTGTGTGTGTGTATGCCTTGATGCAAGCCTTGCAGTTCTACATGATGTGTGACATGACAACAGGTGTGTTTGTGTATGCCTTGATGCAAGCCATGCAGTCCTACATGATGTGTGACATGACAACAGGTGTGTGTGTATGCCTTGAGGCAAGCCTTGCAGTCCTACATGATGTGTGACATGACAACAGGTGTGTGTATGCCTTGATGCAAGCCATGCAGTCCTACATGATGTGTGACATGACAACAGGTGTGTGTGTGTGTATGCCTTGATGCAAGCCTTGCAGTCCTACATGATGTGTGACATGACAACAGGTGTGTGTGTGTGTATGCCTTGAGGCAAGCCTTGTAGTCCTACATGATGTGTGACATGACAACAGGTGTGTGTGTGTGTATGCCTTGATGCAAGCCTTGCAGTCCTACATGATGTGTGACATGACAACAGGTGTGTGTGTGTGTGTGCCTTGATGCAAGCCTTGCAGTCCTACATGATGTGTGACATGACAACAGGTGTGTGTGTGTGTATGCCTTGATGCAAGCCTTGCAGTCCTACATGATGTGTGACATGACAACAGGTGTGTGTGTGTGTGTATGCCTTGATGCAAGCCTTGCAGTCCTACATGATGTGTGACATGACAACAGGTGTGTGTATGCCTTGATGCAAGCCTTGCAGTCCTACATGATGTGTGACATGACAACAACTGTAGCTGTGTTTTGAAGCAAAAATAACATACAGACATGATGTATGACAACAGCAACAGCTGCAAGTATGCTTTGAGGCAAACATAAAGAGTCGGGCATGATATAGACAATCTTGACAGTTGGACATGATGTATGACAATCTTGACAGTTGGACATGATGCATGGCAGGACAGTGGCAACAGCTGAAGGTTTGTTTCTAGGCAATCATAACAGTTGGACATGATGTATGACAATCTTGACAGTTGGACATGATGTATGACAATCTTGACACTAATGACAGTTGGACATGATGTATGACAGGACAATACAAACAGCAGAAG
>CM065727.1:4692624-4750124 GCA_033310375.1 Conus canariensis
AGATACACATTTTGATCAGTGATGTGAGTGTTTGTTTGCACAACATTGAGTTGCATGTTTATCCACATGTATACAGGATGTAAAAGTCTGGAGTCTGTCATGTCCTGAATCAGTTGTGGCTGCTGTGTGTTAATGAGTCTGTCATGTCCTGAATCAGTTTGTGGCTGCTGTGTGTTAACCCTTTGCCTGTACACCCTTTTAAAGCTCTGAGACAACAGTTTGCCAAGCCTTTTTTAGTCGCGAAGGGTAATAATTCAAAAAAATTCTGGCTCGAAAACTATTGAACAAAAGCATATGAAACCTATACTTTTCTGAAAGGAAATTGAACACTATCTTTTGATAACAATTGCAATCACATTCAAAAACACTGCAAAAAGTTTATGTCCAGTGAAATAGGTTTATGTGTTTTTCACTCAATTTCTAAACATACTATCATATTAGTGTGAAACAAAACAGTGAATTATTGTTAGAAAACAAAAGAATCATAAGGAAAAATGTATTTCCTTACCTTATGTGAAGAATATAAATCCAAAGTTTTCAAATTGACCAGATACCTGTCCACAGCTACATCCAGGTTGTTAGGAGGTTCAGAAAGAAATTTATGTGTCACTGTTGTTTTTCTTCTTCTTTTATCCACCAACATTATGACCACACAACACGAACAGAAAGATGATAAAATCACACATATATTACATAATTATATGTACAGGACAGGAGACAGTGACTAATAGTTTTTCTTTGTGGGGTACTCCTGGAGATGGTGTTGAAGGACACTGTCCACACATGTAGTTTGTTTCCTTTCGGATGCCCCTCTTGCTGCACACCATGCACCTCCTGCCTGATGAGCGCTTCCCCACAGTCTTTTCTAAGGTAGTGGGGAAGTGCCTCTCCATCAGTCATGCAATTTCTTCCGAACGGGGTAGAGCTGCTTGTGGTGCTGGATTGTCGCCATACAGGAGGTCGCTGATGACTTGCAGCTGGAATGTCAGGAAATCCAACTTGCTGTGTGTGTTTCTTGTCTGGCTGGGTGTTGTTAGGTGGCACAAGGGTCTGGGCCAACACACCACCTCTCCCTCTCCCCCTCTGTGCAGCAGCTCCCCATCCTCTACCTCTGGTCCCCCGTCCTCTGCCAACACCTGTTGACATAAAATAAAAGTCATGTTCACACACACACACACACACACACACACATACACACACACAAACACACACACACACACACACACATACACACACACACACTCTCTCTCTCTTTCTCTCTCTCTCTCTCTCACACACACACACACAAACAGCACATGCACCATTACTACTTCTCACTGTCTTGTTTCAAGTATCTACTCAAAAACCATTTGATTGCACAAACACACACCAGCACACACACACACACACACACACACACACACACACACACAGTGAAATCAGAAACACTCAGACAAAGTGCCACGCCCACACCACGCCCACCATGTAAAGTCTTCTGTTTTCTGATAAATGCCATGTGATCAAAACCCATTCATCAGCACACTCGCACAAGACAATAACTATGAGTCATACCTGTTCCCCTTCCAACGCCGGCCGCCTTTGTTGACGCATGCTGGCTTGGCCATGAGCAAGCTGACCCGTTGTGTGTGTGTCAGCTGTAGCAGACGACGCTTCTGCTTCACTCACAGTACTACCCTCCTCTTCTCAGCTGTGATCACTTGACTGGCCTTCGCCCACTTCAAAATCTGGGTCAGTGACGTCGTCATACTCTGCCTCCAGCTATCTGCTCTCTCTGTTCATGTTCTCATGAGCTATTCTGGCAATGTTGACATCAGCATCACCCCCACTCCTCTGAACAGCTGATTTGTCACCTTTGTCCTCATCCAGCGAGTCTTCTAACACACTGGAGTCATCATAGGCAACAAATTCTTCGTCCTCAGTCAGTTGAAGAACTTCCTCAACATCAGTGGTAACAAACTCGCTGTAGTCTTTTTGGTGCACGCTTTCTTTTGACACCACTTGGTCCTACTCGTGGTTCTTCTTTGTGCCATGTTGAACTCGTGTGAAAATCTGCAGGGGGTGGTATCGGTAACAGCCCAAACTGACCACTTGTCTGCCTCGTTGGATTCTTTCACTTATGAATATTCATTGCAGACATATCGGACTTTCTTATTGGTGTGAATTGGGAAACCCCAAACTGAAGATAAAGATAGGAAAATTCCTACAATGACGATCACGGATTTTTCCGTGAGTACGGCAGATTTTTGCACACGGAAGTGTCCCGGAAAAATCCGTGAGGGGGCGGCCAAGGGGTTAATGAGTCTGTGATGTCCTGAATCAGTTTGTGGCTGCTGTGTGTTAATGAGTCTGTGATGTCCTGAATCAGTTTGTGGCTGCTGTGTGTTAAACCTCTGGCTGTTGTTCCCCCCATCGTTGTAGCTTCAGTAGTTTAGGAATGCATGACTGGTTTCTTATTAGCGACATTTCTGTATCATCTGTATTTTTACACTTTATGGCTTAATACAAAACCATATTCACAATGACCTTTGACCTGAATTTGACCATAGCTTAAATGGTCAGAAAGAGCTTCTTGCTGATTTATTTGTGTCAGTTATATTGATTATTTTCCTTTGCACAACAGACACAATGGATCGCCTCAGATCTCCATCATCAGGTAACCTGTCACGGCCGCTGCCTCCTGCTGAGCAGCCCCAGAACCCACGCACTACAACCCCCGCGATAATGACCCTCGGTCCAAGTCCACGTCCAACCTCCATGTGGATACCTCTTTTGAGCGACCTGATCCACAGGCCAGTCTGCGAGGAGCCACCTCTGTGGGTGTCTTGCACCCTGCGTCTTCAGGCTTCCCCCAGTATCCGCCAGGTGTACGGCGGCCTGACATTCGCCCTAATGACTACGAGAACCAGCCTCAGGTGTGCAGCACTTGTCAGAAAGATGTTGCATGTTGTGTTTGTGTGTGTGTATGTATTGTTTGTTGTTGTGAAGATTGTAGGCATGACCGTGCATATACAGATGAGTTGTCAGGAATAAAAGATAATTTCATCACTATGCAGTTACAGTAACTGTTATTTCACTGGGCACTATGGTAAGTTCATCAGATTCATGCCTGAGGGAACGAGTGAAATGTTCACTTTGAGGACTGGTGCTTTGGAGAGCTGCTCTCTTGTTTCAGGTTTCAGTTAAGAAATGCTCTGTTTGTCCATAGTAATTATTCTATGAATGGTTGTTTTTATGTATGATTATAATCTTGATAAAAAATGAAATCACATTCATACAAAGAAGTCACAATTAGCTTGTAAAAATTACAATTGTCCTATAAAGGGTTATCATTTTCTATGAATTGTCTGCACATTTTTCAGCCTCATAGACTCTGAGAACTAAGGTTTAACAGAAAAAAGAAATATAGATTATTGACTAAAACATTGTCAGCAAAATGAACTGATACTGTATTGAAAACAGTCCATCAGTGATGCCGCTATTTGGTTTGCTTTTAGTTAAAAACAAATTAACAAACCATTGATGAAGACCATGAAGAGTGTCAGCGAGGTTACTCCCCTTAGTGGAACACCCTCTCGCATCTACACAAAGGTGTGTGCATGATCGTCCAATTTGACATGGGCTGATGGTGACCTTTAGAATGGAACAGGTGATGACGTATTGCCACAGATGTTGTCAGTGATAGTTGAGCATTGTCTGCATTGTGTAAGCTTATGGCCCAAAAGGATAGATTTGACGGTACCTAATACCAAAACACTTCCAGGTGTATTGTTGAATACGTCACTTTTTACTGTGTGGTGTATGTGCACGAGTCAGGAAGATAACAGAATGGGTGATGTGTATATTTTGTCCCAGATGACGCCACCTGGATCAGGGGGATACAATTCAGACATCAACCAGAACATCAAACCTGCCAGTGCAGGACCTAACCAGCTGCACCCAGCCAACCATAGACCTTCAGATCGATCGTCAGTGTCTTCTAGAGCTTCCTCCAACAGCAACAGGGACGTGCGTCCCCAGTCGGCGTACTATGATGCCCAGCAGCCACCACGGGATGACCGTGGCTATGACGGGCGTCCTAAATCCATGGACGTTTCCAACAGTAAGTTCAGGGAATGGCAGGAGAAGTACGAGCGACAGAACCAGGCCTATCCGGGCAGCGACCCCAACCACAGTCCTCAGTATGCCAATCAAGACCCAATGTTCCGCGGGCCTGACAACAGTGCACACAGCCCACCCTACGTCAATCACAGCCAGATCTTTCCCAGAAGTGACAACTCACAGGGTCCTGCCTACAACAAACAAGGTCCAAACTACAGCAGTCAGAGTGCGGGTCTCCAGGGGTTGGAGATGGCCAACAGTCACAGCCCCCCTTACACCAACATTGGAGCTGTGGCCGGCAGTCACCCTCATCAAGCGCATGAGCTCGCTCGATCTAGTGCACGTGATCGTCTGTTTGGCAGCCAGGGTGGACAGGGCAATTCTGGGCATATTCCTAAAGTGACTCAGAACAACCAGCAGAAGCAGCCCAGTTTTTATGAGAACACACAGCCTGCAGTGCAGGAGCCAAATCCGCCATTCCATCAACTGCAGAGACCCCCCAGTGAAGACAACAAGCCCCGACCCATGCCTAAACCTGCTTTGTCCAAACCCTCGCAACCAACAGTACAGCCGGCTGAAGTACCCATCACAAAGGTTGACAATCGTCACACTCAGCCTGGTTTTTATGGAAACAGTGTTCGGCCTGGCGTTTCAGAAACCCATCCTGGTGATCAGTTAGACAGGCAAGATCCCAGAGCCATGCAGCAGAATCCCAGGGGTATGCAACAAGATCCCCGATCCATGAACCAGGATCCCAGGGGTATGCAACAAGATCCCCGATCCATGAACCAGGATCCCAGGGGTATGCAACAAGATCCCCGATCCATGAACCAGGATCCCAGGGGTATGCAACAAGATCCCCGATCCATGAACCATGATCCAAGGTCTATGCAGCAAGAGAACCGGCCTTCTCAGCAAGAGCCTAGGTATGGTCAACAAGATGCAAGATTTACGCAGCAGGATCCCAGAGGCTTGCCACAGGACTCACGGAACGCTTACTCCATGCAGAAGTTTCCCTCTCTGCGTGGAGATCCTGGCCCATATGGCTACCCTGCCACACAGACGAGGGATACACCGCCAGAATTGCCCCCTCCACCACAAGAAGTTGAAGAACTGCCTCCCTTGCCTCCACCTCCACAAGACATGTACCATGACCAGTTGCAGGAAGAGCAGCAAAGGTTGATGGAGGCCATGTCTAGCCGAGGTGGGGAGTCGGTGCCTCCCAATGGCCAGGCTGCCACATATGATCGTGCCGGACAGTCGGTGCCCACCAGCTATGGCAGACCAGGGGTGGAAACTCAGAGAGCTGCAGAACCTGCTCAAGGTCGTGTTCCACCCTCAAGCTACCAGTCCCAAGGTCTGACTCAGGACAGCCAGGCTCCCAACTACCAGAACATTAACTTTGTGTCCGAGGCTCGGGCAGACGCTGGGCCTGCTGGCCAGGTGCCCTCTTCCAGCCCCGCCAACTCCCACGAACACAATGTGTATGAACCTTTCTCTGCCTCCACACGCGGCACTGTTCCCCAACAGCACACTCAGACACAGCCCACCTTTTCCAACAAGCCCTCCTCGTTGTACCAGCCCTTCCAACCACTATCCACCAGCCAGCCACAGGCCCCTCCTCAGCCTTCCCCTCTCACCCCCGGTGGGCTGAACAAGATTTCTGCATGGGATCGGGAAGAACGAGAGAAGGCTGAGGAGAAGCATGCAGAAGAACTGTTCAAGGCTCGTGAGGCAGAAATCTCGGAGCTGGAGTCCAGGTCATACCTGAGCATTCAGGACCAGGACCGTCTTCGCAAGTTGAAGCTGGAGCATGAATTTCAACGGAGGGTTAGAGAGGTGGATGAGAAAGGAGACTATGAACCCGATGACGATGAAGAGATCATGGAAAGACTCTTCGTAAGCATGCTTTTTGCTTCTTTTTAAATACCCCTTAGATAGTGATTCTATTAACGGTTACATTTGACAACAGTAAGAACATCCCTCAAAACATACAGTGTATTCTTCACAAAGCGTATTTATTTTAAGAAAAAGAAAGAAGAAATTCTCTATACAGTTTATTGTACCAAGGTGTAAACTACATCTCAGTATTCTGAATTGACTCAAACTGTGAAATGATTCTGAAAAGAAAAGAGGGTGATTTTAATTAAACATTTTAAAAAGCCCAGTGATGGGGGAAAAAAAGCGAAACTAAACTTGAAAGGAGAAGTGTGTGACTGCATGAAAGCGGTGAAATTTCTGTTGATGCTTATACAGAGTTTAAGATGCAATACCTTCATAGCTTTAAGGGTCATTTCCTAATTTTGAGAAAGCTGCTTCTTGCAGGTACTTGAGTTTCTCCCTGTGTCAGTTTTAGACTCTCACAGTCTCAGGTGAGATTAATGTGCTGCTGACTGGAGGTCCTTAGGGTCAAGTTAATCCCAGACCTACGTCTTACAGTAAGGAATTCTCTGTCAGAAATTTCAGACCAAAGAGGATTCATGTTTATGACCGATGATTTCAGACCCGAGAGCGGCTAATTCAGTCGTTAAAGGAGGACCTGGAGAAATCCCAGCAGCGAATTGCTGACCTGGATAAACGTCAACAGCAGCAGGATGCACAGCGTGAAAAAGACCGACTGCAGAGGTAGGCTGTGCAGACAGCAGATGGCAGTATTGGGAAGTGGATGTTTTACACTGGCTGTGCAGACAGCAGTATTGGGAAGTGGATGTTTTACACTGGCTGTGCAGACAGCAGTATTGGGAAGTGGATGTTTTACACTGCTGTGCAGACAGCAGTATTGGGAAGTGGATATGATGGCAGTATTGGGAAGTGGATGTTTTACACTGGCTGTGCAGACAGCAGTATTGGGAAGTGGATGTTTTACACTGGCTGTGCAGACAGCAGTATTGGGAAGTGGATGTTTTACACTGCTGTGCAGACAGCAGTATTGGGAAGTGGATATTTTACACTGCTGTGCAGACAGCAGTATTGGGAAGTGGATGTTTTACACTGGCTGTGCAGACAGCAGTATTGGGAAGTGGATGTTTTACACTGCTGTGCAGACAGCAGTATTGGGAAGTGGATGTTTTACACTGCTGTGCAGACAGCAGTATTGGGAAGTGGATGTTTTACACTGCTGTGCAGACAGCAGATGGCAGTATTGGGAAGTGGATGTTTTACACTGCTGTGCAGACAGCAGTATTGGGAAGTGGATGTTTTACACTGCTGTGCAGACAGCAGATGGCAGTATTGGGAAGTGGATGTTTTACACTGCTGTGCAAACAGCAGATGGCAGTATTGGGAAGTGGATGTTTTACACTGCAGACAGTATTGCCAGGCTGTGCAGACAGCAGATGGCAGTATTGGGAAGTGGATGTTTTACACTGCAGACAGTACTGCCAGGCTGTGCACACAGAAATATGTGATGCTCACAGTGGATGATACGTTTATAGGACTGTATGATATTCTTGTGTTGCCTGACAGATATAATCATTTGTGGTGCACAATGTTTTTTATTGTCTTTATTTAGTGACGTGCATCATGTATTTTGATTTAGGTCTGCCATTGGGACTCCTGTCTTTAAAACAGCACCAGCTTAACTTGAATTTTCCTATTTAAACAAGTGTAAAGAACTACTTGACCGGAAGATGCTTTAATCTTACTTGGCATGATGAATGTCTTTGCTCATTCGGACACTGTAACACTTTACTTGTTTGGGGATGTGCTGTGCGTAGGTGATAGCAAGACGCCTGTGACAGCAGTCTGAAGCAGGTCTTCTGTCTTTCTTTATACCAGTCAATGGATCATAGGATTTAATCACATTTTACACCTAGTTTTAGGTGCTAACTAATGGAAAATGTTACTTTTGGATAGTAAAGATGGTATTTTGGATGCCAAGAGCTCAGAGCAAGACATGTTGGACATTTTCATGAGTGGCTGTCAGATTTTAATCTTTTTTTTTATATCACAATAATGTTTTGGTATTGGCTAATGGTATTTAAAAGCACACTGAGAGCAAAGTTCATGTTTTATCCTTTCTGTTGGTATATAATGATAACAGTAATAGGAATTTACGTTTGTATCACAACTAGTTGAATAAACTAAAAAAGGAAAATCCTAAGTTAGCAAGGGACAGAATTTGTTATGCCACATAACAGTGAAAGAATTGAAGGGAGCTAATACATCCTCCACCTCCATCCTAAGCTCCAGCACACCCTCCCAGTGCTGGCTGATTTGCCACCCGTCAGATGGCCACATCGCCTGACCACCTCACTATCAGTTTCCTGACTGTCCCTTCAGGCAGGGCTGAGGGAGGGAGTGCTTGGTCCATGCAGTATGTGTTTGAAACTTACTTACTTAAAAAGGAAATTCCGTTCACTCATACTTACCTGACCAAGCTAATGTCATCAAAGATAATGCCCTAAAACCACAGCGAGTTGGAGATGGGATTAGTGGGGCCAAACAACAAATCAGACATCCCAACTGGCCCCCTCTGTGAAAACTTGAATTTTGTCTTCCCGTTTTTCTTTTCATTTTTTTTTTTCTCTTTTTTTTTTTCTCAAAATTTTGATAGAAACTAGGAAAGATGATAAAAATAAAAAAAGGGAACCAACTGATACTGAGAGCAGCTGATGGTGGGAGTGTAGATGTGTGTGCATTGACCCTCCTGCCTGGGGAAACCAAGGCACTCTTCTCTTCAGAGATACCTTTAGATGTAAACTCTATCAACAGTTGACAGCCATCCAGTCTTACAGATGAAGGCTCGTTACTTCAGTGTTTCTTGTGCTGATTTGGTGGCTCAATACTTCAGCATTTATTTTCATATTTCATATTCAAGTTGATTAAAGAACATTTTCCATGTCCAGTCCTAAAAACTTTACCTGTTTTACGCAAAAGTTAATTGTAGTAGATCTGCATTAACTTGGAAATTTTATCAGGGAAAGGTTTGTGGTCAAGAATGCAATACTTGCGTGTATGGACCAGGTCAAAATGTCATGGGATGTCTTACTAGACTCTTATGTCTGTGTGTACGTTCAGGGTCTCCTCAGGCATTGAGAGGTTAACAGTGTTTGAAGAGTTAGGTAGGCACTCACTGATGAGGGTGTGTGTTGACGACAGGTTGGAACGACGACTGGAGATGATGGAAAAAGATCGGCAGGAGATGCGTGAACGCATGGAGAAGCGGCAACAGCGAAGAACCAGGGAACATCAGGAACATCTTCGCCAACAGCGAGTAGGACACTCTTCCTGGTTTCATTGCCATCCTTTATGTCCACAACTCCATTATCAGAACCACACAAATAGTGTTTCTTCTGTTTCCCAATATTACTGTTTGGGCTAGTAATTTCTTCATAGCTCCATTTTCTGCCTTCTTTCTCATTCATTGGCTGTCTCTTTGTGTCTCTTGTGCGCTGATGACCCGTGACCTTTTTGAATTATCATTGCTCCCTCTCTCTGTCAGCCAGAGGGAGAGCATTGTGGACCTAGAATTTTATTTGGACTGGTTTATTGCAAGCAATTCAGTAGACCTACAATGGTTTATTATGGATTGTTTTATTGAAAGAAATTATTGAAAGGAATTCAGTTCTTACGGTTTTCTTACTCATTCTATCACTGTTTCTGGTGCAGTTAACTGTGGTTTATTCTGTCGCAAGGAATTCAGTTGTTAAAGGTTTCAGATTTGTGTAACACATATGAACGACTGTGAGACAACCATGTCATGATTTTACTGAGGATCAAGGGAGAACATGGAATGCAAAATAAGTTGACTGTCTTACAGGAGGCCCGGGAAAAGCAGAGACAGAACTATGAAGAACAGAAACGTCTGCTGATGATGGAGGAGGAAAAGATGCGACAACGTCGGGAGGAAGAAATGACCAAAAGACGGCAGATGGTGAGTGTACAATGGTGATATTGATACGCTGTTATGTCCTTAACTTGACATCAGATCACTGTGTTCTGTGCTTCCTGCGGCACAGTCAACCATTTAAAAGATGGTGAGCATGTGATCTGTAACATACGTCTTTCTGTCAAAAGCCTAGCGACAAAAATGCCTATCACATCACTCCATGTTGCCTCATCAGGGACATTGCATCAGAAATCTAGTTTCTGGTAATATGTTGCCACTTTTCATTGAAGTGGGAACCTAGTGGTATTTGAAGTCGTTATTTATAAACCTTTTTTTAAAACATTGGAAATCTGGCAGTGTTGCATTTAGAAAAAAAGGTTTGTCCTTATTCAGTATCTAGGGTTTTTTATGCTGATGATGCGGCACTTCTTGGCGGTGAAGTGAACTCCCCACTCCTGGGACCACTTGGACAGGTGCTTGAGGTCGTCCTGGAGGGCAGCCGGCAGTAATGGGTAAAGCTACATGTGTATTGATGCTGTCATCTACGTCATGACTGCTGTGTCTTCCATGCATGCTGTAGAGAACAAGACTAAGGTTCAGTTCACTGTCGTAATTCTGTTCTTCATGGTGTGCGTCAGCCCCCAAACAGGGTTGTCTGTATTGTTTTCATGTGTAAACTGAACCTGTGTGGTAAAGTGTACTGTTTAGGGTGAAATATTGTGTTTACCTGTGTGTCATTGACTTGATCTGTAAGTAGCTATCTGTGTATGTGTGTGTGCTGTGTGTGTGTGTGTGTTGTGTGTGTGTGTGTGTTTAACATGTTTGGCTTTGTAACCTTATCAGCTGATAATGATAACATTTTTTGAATTGTTAATGTGCAGGAACGAGAACGTTTGCAGGAGATGCAGATCGCTCGGGATAATGAGGAGTTGAGACTGCGTGCAGAGGTGCGTCGTCAGAATGATGATTACGTCACACAGCAGATGCTGCAGCAGCGGCAGCAACGCATGGAACAGAACCGTGAAATCCGTGTGGCTGAAGAGAGGCAGCGCCTGGAGGCCCTCAGTTTGAGTGGGGGACAGCCGGCTGGGGCTGGTGGAGGAGGCATGCAGTCCAACCTGCTGAAGAACGGGCTGAACGGAGGCAAAAACGGTGCCAGTGAGCAGGGTTACCAGCAGTACATGAATCTGCCTCCTGCTCCTCCGCAGCAGCCAGAGAAAGAAAACCAGGCCCCTCCCCCACCTGAGAGGAAATCATCCTACAACACGACGGCCATCACGCGCAATCACATGGACTACACCAGCTTGCCTTTCCATCCCCAGCAGCACTCGCCTCCCAAACAGCCGCAGGCCACTTCTCAGCAGCTACCCCTTGCGGCCGGCACCAAGAAGTCGGTGTCATTCAACACGGACATGAACACATACCAGGATCGCACTCCTTCCCACTCCTTTTCCTCAGAGCACAATGCATCTCCCTCTGCTGACGCCACGCCCCCGAGTGAAGTGTTTGACGCCAAGTCACCGCAGCAGCCCCCTCGCCCCTCTCCACCAGCCAATTATGTGCGGCAGAACAGCACGCCAAAAGTGATCGGGGCACAGGAAGTGTATCGGGATCCTCGTTCACGCATCGAGGCGCAGAAAGCGGCGCAGTCTGGTGGCTCTCGCAAGCCGGACCGCATGTCATTCAAAGACAAGATGAAGTACTTTGCCCAAGAGGCCGGTGAAGGGACTCCCAAATACAAGCCCAAGGCATCCAAGACATTGCGCAACATTGAATCTCAGTTGAATGGTCAGTAGTTGTCGTGTCGCTGGCGTGGAGATGGAATGTTGCTATGTTTTATGAGGCCAGCAACACAAGTGGTGCTTCCATGCTACAGCTCAGAGGGGTGTGTCTGGGCTCAGCAGGGGTTGGGGGAGGAGTCTTCAGCATGGACATTGACGTTGTGTGTGTGAGTGAGTGAGGAGGTTTGGCGATGTGAGTTTTATAGCACAGAAATTCAAGAACATGCTGAGAACTGGGGCTGCTACAACTGCAACATGCAATGGAGCCAGCAGCTCAGAGTTCATTGAGTTGAAAGGTGTGTCTCTATTGCATTCGTAGACGGTTTATTACGTATCACAGCATGTTCCTGAATTGGTTCAGTCATGATTAGCTCTTAAAAAGTCAGCTGTGACTGATTTTAAATGATCTTCTTGTTTAATTAATCAAATAATATTGTGATTGCATTTACTGTCTATAATGCTGCATCTTCTATATGATTTAGGATAACTTTTTTTTAACATTGTAAGGAACAACTTTGTGAACTTCATGTTTGTGATATTTCAGAAATAATGTTTATAACTATTGCACATTTGGGAACGGGTAGCTATTCTAAGCTGTGAAGAACAAAAGTTGTTAGATGTTGATTGCAATTGCATGTGATCTGTCCACTGTTTGTGATAATGGTAAAGTTGTGGAATCTCCAGATTAGCAACAAACGGAACAGTGTGGTCCAAGTGTACTTCAGTGAATTTGATTGCAAGCCATCTAATTCAGATTTTTTCCCATATTCCCCCACTGATGAATGTCTTTATCCCCAAGACCAACATGAAATTCCATATGGTATCTGAGTGTTCTTTTCAATGGTTGAAGTGCCATCTGAAGCATTCTGTTGGGTAGGAGCTGAGCAAAAACAGCATGCACAGGTTTGGAAGTGGTTGATGAATAGTGTGTCTGCTTTAGAATTCCAATGGCTGTCATGGGTTACATTTTGATAATTACATAAAGTATTTATCATGAAAAAGAAACACAGATTAAAGTTATTGAATCTGTGGATGTTAGCCGAGAAATTTCATTATTTTCTGGTTGTAGTCATGCTTTTTGGGACCATTGTGTAATTGGAGGATCGTTAAGTATTTTGGAGACCATTGGGTATATTGGTGACTTGCATATTTCATGACCATAGGAAGATTGAGGTTGAAGGATGCCTTTCTTTACATAAATCTGAGAAGACCAAAGGTCTGAACAAATTCCTCAACATGTACAAACTGTTAATTTCTTAGTTTGTTGCCCTGAATATTCTTGCAGTCAGACTGATGTAAACTGGGTTGTCCTTGTGGAATGTCCTACATCATGATGCTCCATTCACGATGCTGGGAACAGGGCAGTGAATCATTCAGTGTGTTTTGTTGGGAAAAATGAAAACATATCAGCACCCTTTATATTATCAGGTTGAAAACGTCCACTCAGTTATTCCATCCCCACCCTCCACTTTATTCAAGACAGTACTATGCAAATGATCTTTTATGTGGAATTTGACCAATGTGCTTTGTCCATTTTTGTAAATAATCCTAGATCACCATATAAATGGTTTGCAAGATTGACTACAAAAGGATGATTCATGAGAAAAGATTTCATATATTCACATGTTAATCACAGACACTGATTGCTTTTCTGTTTTTTTTTTTTTTTATAGTTTCTTTGCAGGCTGATTTTATGCTTGACTTGCTTTTATTATTTATTCAAATAAAAAAGATGCAAGCATACATTTAAACAAAGTTGGATATGTTCAGTCAGGATGCTTAATGTTATTGCAGAAGAATTTTAACTTCATTATCATTTCAATCCTTTCATCAGGACCATTGTATTATATCAGTGCTGCCTCTTCTGTTTACATTTATCATATCAATCTTTTTGCAGAACACTTTTAGATGTACTCTTGCATTATCGCATACATGTATTTTACAGTGTAAATAAATGGCAGCAGAGAGAGGCTGGGTTTGTACTTCGTAGTTAATATATTTTGCTACTTAATTTTCGGACATCCCATGTAAAGTGAAAATTTTGTATGTCTACTGATTGTGAGCTGTGTGATGTATGCATGTGCGCATATAAAAAAAATCGTATTCAAAACATGTAAGATTGAGCATATAGCTCATAAACTGTCGAGACTGAATGTGATGTTTGGTTTGTAGAAGAGTGATTGAGAAATACAGTAATGCTAGGTCTAGCAATCTCATTCAGTGGTTGTGAAAACAGACGAGATGTATTTGCTTCTAGCTCTTACTTTAGTGTTGTGTTGTTGATAATGGCTTTGTATGTTTTATTGATTACATCTCAAAAACGTCAGAAAAGAATTATTTCAAAGTTCTTGATATAGTTTGATAGATTAAATCAGAGGTACACTGTGCTTGATTCACCAAGGCAAAATAGAAACAAAGAAAACAACAGTCAAGTAACCCTTTTTTAAAAATACACTTTATGAAACAGAGGGGTGAATTGTTGACAGTTGTCATTTGTTAGACAATGTACATTGAAAAATGCACTAAATCCTCCCAGTATGGCTGTCATTCAGTTTGTACAACCAGATGTACAGTCTGACTGTTTTAAACTCTCTGGTCTATTTCTCTCTCTCTCTCTTACATGCATATGCACGCGCACACACACAACACACAGACACACTAGGGTGGATACTAGTCCCTTCCCCCAACACACACACACACACACACAAACACTACAGTGGACACCTGTACCCATGCACATTCTCTCTCTCTCTCTCTCTCACACACACACACACATTCACACACACACACACACACACACACACACAAACACACACATACAAACCAATCTCCTGCCATGCATGTGCACAGGTTAGCTGTGAAACCACAAGTGCTTAGAAGAATCTCTGCTGCAATTCACCAACACAAACATAGGGAAAAAAAAAGTAAGAACTTGGCCGCAGTTTCCAACACAATCCACTGTGATAAGCACTGGGAAGAGGCTGGCAGGAGAGCCTTGGGAGTCTCCAGTACGATCTGCCTTGTTACTCATCAAGAAGTGGTTGGCAGAGAGTCGGCAATATCATCCACCCTGGGACTGATAAGTGCTGTGAAGTAGCTGGCAGGAGTCTCTCGGATTTTGCATAGGATCCACCCTGACAAGCATTACGAAGAGGTTGGCAGAGTAGCATTATAGGATCCACACTAATAAGAACTAAGAAGAGGTTGGCAAAGTAGTCTAATAGGATCCCCCCTGATAAGCACTTGGAGAGGTTGGTAGAGTCTAATAGGATCCACCCCGATAAGCAGTAAGAAGAGTTTGACAGAGTAGTCCAATGGGATCCACCCTGATAAGCACTAAGAAGAGGTTGGCTGAGTCTTAATTCGATCCACCCTGATTAGCACTAAGAAGAGGTTGGCAAAGTAGTCCAATAGGATCCACCCTGTTAAGTACTAAGAAGAGGTTGGCTGAGTCTAATTCGATCCACCCTGCTAAGCACTAAGAAGAGGTTGGCAGAGTAGTCCAACAGGATCCACCCTGAGAAGCATTAAGAAGCACACAGGAAAGGAGTGTCAGATATGATCCACTCTGATCAGATCCAGTGAGCAGTTGTCATAACAGTTTGATACAGGTGACCTCATTCAGTTCTGTGAACTGACAGACTTGAGGAAGAACGGCACCGCAGGGTCTGTTGGTAAGCAGCCAGTGATGCAGACGCTTGACCAGAGAGAGCTACTCCTCACCAAATGCTCAGTGTGCAACGTATCCCTGTAGGTGGTGGAGAAAAAGGGTGTGTGCTACTTGGAAATCTTCCTTCCTTCTCTCACACAATTTTATGGGTTGGTATATTAGGGCTGGCCACGTTTCAGACTGGGTTCAAAAGTCAGTCACATCATGGAAAGTGTAAATTAAAGGAGTCCTAAGAATGGGATAGATGTGGTGTATGATGTACGCTTTGGATGGATTCTTCCATATCTTTAACCCATTAGGATCTGTTTGAGATGTTTGTGACTTGAAAACATATTTATGTCACTGTCCGTCCATAAACTGTTTTGGACATCTTTGCAAATTCAAGTGTCTTCAAAATAGAAATATTTCTAAGATTTGTTTTTTTTGTTCAGTGGTCTTAATTTTCTTACATCCGGCCACTTTGAACCTCTGTTGGATGAGGATTGCCAGGTGATTGTTCATAATTATCTCCCATGCTACACTTACCATTCTCTTTGATCAGTGTTAGCATGACCATGTGCCCCGGTTCACTTCCTATGCAGCACTTTCAAGTGGACAAGGCATGGGGTATGTTGTGTCTAAAAGCTGCTTGGGATTGGTCTTTCATGCTTCCCTGCAGGTATCTCAGTGGAGAGATTTTCTTGTTTTTATCAGTTCAGAGCAGCGAGTTTTTGGGTAATGTTTATACTGTGTGTGTGTGTTTTGTCTGATGATCATCTTATGTCAGCGGCACAATTTGCGATGTCCAGGTTCAAATCTCCTAGAGGGGATGTATTATCATGAAGTGAGGATGAACAAGGCAGCTCTCATAACTCTGCATCGCTGAACATATTGGGTGGCATGCTTCAAATGCACCAGTGACAGCCAAAAAATGAACTTGGTTGTACCTGTCATCCCCTGTCATTGTGGTGTGTACAACTGTGTGTACTGTCCAGTTTTGTAGCGACAGTCAGCTGTGTAGATAAGGAATGTGTTTAGTGTGTAGCTGACTTGGGTTCTGCTGACTGGGAGGCAAGAGTTTTTTTTTTCATTATCTTCAAACATAGGGTGTGGGAAATGCATTGCCAGATAGTCCATGTTTGGTTACGAACAAATTATTCAGAGCAGCAACGGGAGGATGTGAATGCGGTATGCCTGCCTAGTCATGTAACAAGATTAGAGTGAATCTTTTTTTTTTGCATGTGCAAGTACATACCATACTAGATATCGATATTCCAACAGAATGGTTACATTTTTCATTAAATTGTTTATAGTGTGTGTTGGTCATTAGGTTAGAGTACATTTGTACTGGAAGATTGTGATGAGAATTTTTTTTTTTGAGAATTTTTTTAATTGGACCGAGTGTGTTTGCTATGTTTGTATAAAATTGTACTTGTACATTAATTTCAAATTTAACCAAGCAATAAAGCTGTTTAAAAAGCAGTGTGTGAAAGTGCGTGTTACTTTATATGATCATCAAGGCCTTTTTCCGGCTAAAAGTAAGTCGGCATAATTCTTCAGAGCAATGTTCCTGCACATGACATTCAAATCAAGTTAGGGCTGTTGTGTAATCCAGCCACAAAATCAGGACCAGTTTATAAGACACTGGATACATTTGGCAGGAATTCTTTTTGTCGGTGCTTCAGTCTGAAGCTCTCAATTCTTTTCTTCACAGCCTATGCACATGTGGGTGCTTGTGCACAAATAGTCAGAGTATGCTATATGTATGAGCATGCATGGAAGACCAGTTCAGATCTGGCAAAATCTCAGCAGCATGATGGACCCTTTAATTTCTGTCAGTAGGATTTTACATAACCTGATAACCGCCCCCCCGCCCCCCCCCCACCACCAAAGAAATCAGATCTGCTGTTGTGGAAGATCAGCTCTGCACTCTCAGGCAACCGCTCTGTCCAGTGAACTTTGCTTCATGCTCTAGATGTCACAACTGCGAGCAGTAACGCATTCTTGACGAAAGGAAAACTATGTAAAGTTTACTTACATACGTATTAAGGCAGAAAAAACACAAAACAAAGGTTACGTATCATTATGTGTTCGTGTATGTTCAGCATTAAGACGTAAGTTAGAATATCAAAATGCCTAGGTCGGCTTGGAAAATAGAAAGCCCACACAGGTCCCGTACCGACTTAAAGGACATCCGTAAGAAGCAGTGGTCTTGAGGGTGGAAATTGCATACAGTGCAGATGAAGGGAGGTGGGTTTCCTTATACTTGGTTTATAAATCTGGATGGTTGTTTGAATTGTTGAGTGTGTGTCTCCCCAAGCGACCTCAAGCAAACTTAAGACAGACTTGGTGTGGGGGGTACGGATTTTAGCCCAGGGACATGTAGGCACATGCCAATTCATCCAGATGACTTGGTGTGGGGGGTACGGATTTTAGCCCAGGGACATGTAGGCACATGCCAATTCATCCAGATGGAATTCTGCGACCTTTCATGCCCTGCTGTTGAGGTGATTTCGGGTTTGATTTCCTTTTCACATTCATGTGGTTGGCGAGTGTATGCTAGTCTTCAGTGTCTGCAAGGCACGGGGGCTGTACGATGACTCCCTGCAGAGGTCCAGCGATGGTGGTCAGTAGGGGTCCAAGGAGGAAGACCTGCGAAAGTTCGATCATAACAACCAGCCATGGTGTAATGTCTCTTCTGGTGGTTTTCCATATGACGACCTGAATTTATGGCTCAATGGATCGCCTTGCCGTTTCGTTACGAATATTACAGCACTGTCGATCACGCAGGCCCTTATCAGGCTGCCAACACAGAAAAAATGCCCCGTCCTGCAAGAAGAAAATAACAACGAAACATCAAAATGTTATACACATGTTTATGTGAAATTCTTAGTCTTGCTAATTAATCGACTGACACCTCAAGGCTGACAGAATTAGGCCTTGCCAAGGGCGCCACGCATTCCCCTTAATACTTCTCCAGTTTACACAAGCAAAAAAATCAATGGAGAACATGGAAGTGTGAAAACAATCCATAAAAGACCACATGGGCAAATAGACACAGCAGAATAAACCACTAGTGTCCACTCTGGACAGTGTGGTCGACATTTCACTATCTGGGCTCACAAGGTTACAACAAAAGGCTGGTATGCTACAAACTACTGTAGAAAAATGCGGAATATTTGCTGGACTAAACATAGGTGCAGAAGGACGGTGGACGCCAGTAAAGCAGGAAAAAGTCGAAAGGAGTAACAGGAAAGAGGAAAATTATCAGCACGGCATTTCCAGAAAGCAGGGACAAATTTTATTTTGAAATATCCTCGAGCTCCCTACGGGGAATATCTGTGCTGTGACCGTGCAGGATGTTTGACCGTAGCTGTGAATGAGGTAACCAGAGTGAGCGGCATGGGGGTCGACGTACTGAGGTCAGAGAAAAGGGTTGCTTACTTTGCTGCTCCTGCATTGTGCCACACATGAGGCAGTCAAGGCGCTCCACCGTGCTCAGTTCTAAGCCAGTCTCCAGATGTTGCCCCAACTTCTGCCAGGGGGAAGTCCTTCACAGTTTGGCGCCTCGTCATCTCGGGCCATCCCCATTTTCTCTGGCGTGTGTTTATTGGCTTGGTTTGCACATCTTGTCATGGGAAACCTCGAGTCAAGCCCTGATCAGCGAAGTCGTGTGCAGAAGATGATTGACAACGAGGAGCTGTCGGGATCTGTTCCTGACCTTTTTGCTTCACTCCAAGCAATTCCATTGGATGCCCAGGATCACGTGGGCACTGATTTCGAAGGCCACCAGATCTTTCTCCTGGCTATTTTCTAACCGCCAGGTTTCGTGCCCTCACGCTACACAGAATTTACCCTGGTGGTCTTTGTGCCCTCACGCTACACAGAATTTACCCTGGTGGTCTTTGTGCCCGGAATATGACTTTGTCAAACGATGGCAATGCCTGTGACATACGGCACCACTGTTTCTGCACACACTATGATATTCTTGGACATTGAATCTACAATTCATATAGTGCGAGAGCGTAAATATTGCTTGCTTTACCTTTCGCAGATGTGAAGAAACAAAGAGCCTCTGAGCCACTATCATGGGAACTTTCTCAATGCTTCATTAAATCAAACGATCCATTGGACTCACTCTCGGCAAACAACCTGCTGCCTACGTAACAGCCGGGAGGCACCACTCAACCCTAGACGAAACAGATCACCAGAACAGTGCGAGCATCTCTCATCCTTGCCACAAATTGCCCGAGTCCTACTGACCAGAAAGCTGAATCTGCAGCTACCGCTGAATATATGAAGCAGGACATTATATTTAACGCAGAACCATGGTTATTTGGAATAAAACCAGGACTTCCACATACAGGAGAAGCAGTGAAATCCAGCGAATTATCCCCTCCTGGCTGCATACCACATAGAAAGGAAAGAAGCACCCGTGGAGGTGGAGTCTTAGTTTTAGTTAAGAGAAAACTTAACATCCACAGAGCAAGCAGAGCTATCCAATTCAGTAGGTGCAGAAGTCATGTGGACAAAGGATTACATGTAGGCTCATTTTACATGCCGCACAGTGAGCTGAAACGTCTGAAAGAACTCGACTTACGAAAAGATCAATGACAAGCACAAGAAAAACGTGCTGTTGTGCAGAAAGTTTAGTTGCCCAGACGTGGATTGGAAGACCCATGCAGTAAAGAAAGGTGTCCCAGATAGACAAGTGAAGCAAGCACTCACTGACATCACAGAGAAAAACGTCTTACTTCAGGTCCAGACCTGCCCATCAGAGGAAATAGTCACCTGGACTTGGTGCTTACATGACATCTAGCACTCCTTGAAGCATTGTTAAACACTCCTCAAAGCATTGTTCAATCTAACACTCCATAAAACATTGGTCAATGGACACGGGCTATCGGACAATGGCGTTATTCTCAGCGGTGTCTGTGTGAAACTATACTTGACACGGAAACCTTGCAGATAATGCATCTTGTTCAAGGCATGGGATGGATTGGGAGTGGCAGCTATGGAGAGTGTCTAGCTGCTGAACAGCAGGGCAGATGTTAACAGCATATAGACAATCTTCAGGAATCAGCTTTTGCAGGCTATTGACTAACATAGTGGTGCCGGAAAACACTGGCGGCCAGGGGTCAGTTCCCACCTGAAAAGGCTGTAGAGGAATAAGTGGAGTAGGTGCAGGCAAGAAGAACGGACGTCTGGGCGAACTACTGGCACACTCCCTCAAACCATCACGAGAAACCACAAATAGCGTGTGTGTGTGTGTGTATGTGTTGTGTGTGTGTGTGTGTGTGTGTGTGCGTGCGTGCGTGCGTGTGTGTGAGCGAAGGGGTTGTTGGGGGGGGGATTGAAGTCCGCGCATCAGTACAATATCTGCACCCAAGAGAAGACAGCATTCAGACCAGCAGGAGAACATTACCATTGGCCTGGACTGACGATAGAACTGTCAAGATTTGTGAATCTAGTCTACATTGAGGAGGGGTCGGCCCAACAGGCAGGCAGAAATCATATAGAGGAAGAACACGGCATACGAATACCACCCAAAAGTTCTGCTCCAGAGGTACCAGTCTTAGTCTATGGAGTGAATATTTTCGCTAGATTAAGGGATGATTGTTCATAGGTTATATACGTGAATGGTTCCATATCTAGAGGCTTTCATTAACAAACGTGGAACTTGAAACTACCTTCTATGCTATCTCCTTTGAAAAAAGAATGGGTTCACAGCGAATTCCTTGCTTCTATGGGGAAGATAGACCTGCTAAAGGGAAGCCTCAAACGAACAGGAAGAGATGATGTGTCCATCCTCGAGATGAAAATGTTGATTAAAGCTTCCACTAAGCCCTATCATCAGAGAGGACCACACCCTTGCAAGTAGAGAGCTCCAGGTTATGAATAAACTACAAAAGGCTCAACCAGCATTGGCAGTAGGTTTCTGCTGATCCCAATACTATTGTGCCGTTGAGGGTTAACCTTAACGTTTAAACCAAAGGTTATAGTTCCCATAGCCTATTGGTCGTATGGGCAGTGACCTGTCAGAGGGCACGGATGATGGGAGGGCGGAGCCTATCCTTCCCTTCTGCCGTCTTTAACCTTCCCTGGACTGAATCAGGTACCCATTTAGTGCTGGGTGGGTTAGCCTAATTTACTACAAAAATCTTGACTACTGACATTGCAAAAACTGCAGTATGGGTGTGGCCCACAGCAGAACTGTTTAGTAAGATTTGTGGATGTGGATCGAGTGTTCGAGAAAAAAACATGGGAAAACTGATCGAAAGTATTTTGAAAACTGTGCTTACTGACTTGAACACATACACATCGACGTCTAAAAAGAAATTTTGTAGCGTCTTTCATTTCTTCGATATTGATTATTGGTTGAAAGTATAAAAGCAAATCAGTTGTCAAAAGAAAAGGCAGATGCTTCTCTTAGAACCTGCATTATGTCCTGTGTTTTAGATAAGCATTTAAACGCTTCTGAAAACTTAGTTCTTTCACTTTCTGTCGTTTTTCTGGTATGTTCAGGGTGTAGAGGAATGGGTTGAGTGCTGAGTTAAGTGGCAGAACAAAAAAGACCATGGCAACATTGACTTGCCCTAGAATGACGACATCACACACACACACACACACACACACACACACACACACACACACACACACACACACGTGCGCGCATGCACTTCCCATGCAGAACTGTGAAAAAGATGCTGTGCTGTCTGGTGCCCTGACTGCAGGGCCAGGCTGGTGCCCTGACCGTAGGGTCAGGCTGGAGTCATGACTGTAGGGCCAGGCTGGAGTCATGACTGTAGGGTCAGGCTGGAGTCATGACTGTAGTGCCAGGCTGGAGTTACGACTGTAGGGCCAGGCTGGAGTTATGACTGCAGGGCCAGGCTGGAGTCATGACTGCAGGGCCAGGCTGGAGTTATGACTGCAGGGCCAGGCTGGAGTCATGACTGTAAGGCCAGGCTGGAGTCATGACTGTAGGGCCAGGCTGGAGTCATGACTGCAGGGCCAGGCTGAAGTCATGACTGCAGGGCCAGGCTGAAGTCAAGACTGCAGGGACAGGCTGATGCAGCCATGACTTCAGGGACAGGCTGATGACTGCAGGGACAGGCTGATGAAGTCATGACTGTAGGGACAGTGTATTGAACCCATGACTGCAGAATCAGGTTGATGAAGTCATGACTGCAGAGACAGGCTGATAAAACAATGACTGCAGGGACTGTAATGAAGGGATGACTGCAGGGACAGGCTGATGGCTGCAGGCATACGCTGATGAAGTCATGACTGCAGGGACAGGCTGATGACTGCAGGGACAGGCTGATGAAGATATGACTGCAGGGGCAGGCTGATGACTGCAGGGACAGGCTGATGAAGATATGACTGCAGGGACAGGCTGATGACTGCAGGGACAGGCTGATGAAGATATGACTGCAGGGACAGGCTGATGACTGCAGGGACAGGCTGATGACTGCAGGGACAGGCTGATGAAGATATGACTGCAGGGACAGGCTGATGACTGCAGGGACAGGCTGATGAAGATATGACTGCAGGGACAGGCTGATGACTGCAGGGACAGGCTGATGACTGCAGGGACAGGCTGATGAAGATATGACTGCAGGGACAGGCTGATGACTGCAGGGACAGGCTGATGACTGCAGGGATAGGCTAATGAAGTCATGACTGCAGGGACAGGCTGATGAAGTCATGACTGTAGGGACAGTGTATTGAAACAATGACTGCAGAATCAGGTTGATGAAGTCATGACTGCAGGGACAGGCTGATAAAACAATGACTGCAGGGACAGTGTAATGAAGGGATGACTGCAGGGACAGGCTGATGACTGCAGGGATAGGCTAATGAAGTCATGACTGCAGGATTAGGCTAATGACATGACTGCAGGGACAGGCTAATGAAGTCATGGCTGCAGGGACAGGTTGATGAAGTCATGGCTGCAGGGACAGGCTGATGAAGTCATGACTGCAGGGACAGGTTGATGAAGTAATGACTGCAGGTACAGGCTGATGAAGTCATGACTGCAGGGACAGGCTGATGAAGTCATGACTGCAGGGACAGGTTGATGACTGCAGGGACAGGTTGATGACTGCAGGAAGAGGCTGATGAAGTCATGACTGCAGGAAAAGGCTGATTAAGTCATGAAGTCATATTTGGGTGGTTTTCCCATTTCCAAATATTTTAGAAAATACAGGATCTTCAGAGCTTCCATGCTCATTCCAACCTCATGCTATCCCCCCACCAAGGACTGAAAACTAGATGCCACAAACTTTGCAATAGGTGGGCCAACAGACGTAGCATGAATCAACGTCGTTGAGCCAGTATTGCGCATACCATTACCCACAGACGTGGCCAGTCGGCATGGAAGATGGATTGTGAAATCATTTGCATCCCTAACTTTCCGAACATGCAGTCTGTATTGAGTACAGAATGCAAGCGATTCTAAAGAAGAAATTGTAGTCATTACTGAACAAACCGTTCGGAGCATTTTAATGCAAGCAGTAAGACGACAATGCTTTGATACTGATTTAAAGGTCTTTCTTGTATATGCTGATATCCTTCGCTGCTGACACACAGAAATCACGATCGTTCGTAAGCCTGTTTGGTCTATCGAAACTGTCATACACGCGCACGCTTGACAAAACCGATTCAAATGCATTGACTTTGTGCTGTCAGACGTGTGCCACTTTTGCTGAAACTTTCATGTGCGATTCGCCGTGTTCATTTCTCATCAATATCCTTAGTAACCAAATTTGTTTGTAAACTAGTATCAGCAAAAATAGTCGCTGTTTGCAAAGGGAAGTAAGCAACAGACCATCTAAATGGACTTTCCTATCATTATCCTGGAAAGTGATCCTGACTGGACGATTGTAAACAAAAGTAGATAGGGAAAGATAACCCGAACAGATCACAGTTCAAATCTGTCAGCAAACTGCTGTGAATGTTAAATGTAATATCTTTAAGTGATTGCTCGTTCATTTTCGTTGTCCTGAGTGTTTTGTATCTTGCCTGAAGAAGACCTAAGAGGTCGAAACGCGTCGTGTTTTGTCTTGTGATTGGTTTGTCAACGTTTTCTTGGCGGTTCGCTATTAATTACATTTAAAATTTGTTTAGATTTCCGCTTGCAGTCGCCCCACATTGCAACTAGATCTGCTGTGAACGTTGTTTACAGGTTTTACTAATACAGAGCAAATTTAGCTCTAGGCTTTAAGTCTCAAACGTTGTGACATTTGTAAGGGCTGTAACACTGACCACTAGTGTACGATGACGAAGAGAGAAAACATGACCTATGTTTTAAATAATTCAGAACGAACCTCCTTGCTCCGACGTCTTTCAAATTGAGATGTGTATAGAGGCTTGAAAGACCAGCCTGATGCAGGTCATGGAAAGAACGTGTCCGGAAATGCACCTGAAAGCTGCATAGCAAGGAAACACAAGCTCTATGAACTCAAAGTAAACCTTTAACATTTTTCTGTTTTCAAAACACTGTGATCTTCAAATATCAAAGAAAAGTGTATGGATTGATAGTGAAATAAATATGATTTAAACTAACATAATTTCATGTTGTGCAAACAGCCCTTCATGGGTTATAGCTGAAGAAAAGTCCACCCAATGTTACAGTTTACCCCACAACTCAGTCATTTGTAGTTCTCTAAAACGTTCAACTTTTGAAATGAGTCTAAAGTGTGATTGTTTGGACAAGGAAAATGGGATGTCTGGGATAAAGTGGGTGATTGGGAGTGCACGAATGGAAAAACTGCTCAGAAATTACCAGAAAGAGCGGCAGAGACCGGACAGAGTGCTGGCAAGGTTCATGAAAACAAAGATTCTGACACATCCACAAGACCTAGAAACATATCATGTTAGCCAGCGGAATGTGGCTTCCAAGTCCTGATCACAAAAGGGGGGGGGGGGGGGGGGGGGGGGGGCTGTACAAGTGCTGCTGCATCAGCTCTAGATACCTGGCAAAGAGAGGACCAGAACCCTCGGTTAATCGCAAAGCATCCAAACTCAGTTCTGTTACAGACGTTTCTCTACACCTTGTTTTGTGTGTGTATTTGTATTGTTGGCATCTAAGGCAATTACCCTTTCTGAATCATTTTGAAGCATGGTGTGTGGGAAGTGATTTGACAAACAGCCAATGTTTGGTCACAGGAAGTATTCAGAACAGCAGTGGGAGAATGTAAATGTGGAACTGGTCGTGAACAACATCGGACTGAATCTTTTCACGTGTGGAAATAGGTTCTATACTAGATATTGAGAACCAAAAGAACGGTTATATGTTTCCTTGGACTGTTTGTAATATGTGTCGGTCATTACATGTACCAGAAGATGTGGCGATCGTTGTGAATTGAAATGAGTGTGTAAACCATAGTGTTTTTTCACATGCATGTTCACTTTAGTCAGTTGTGAAAGCAATGACACAAAAAGAAACACAACAATGTATGATAATCAATGTCTCTTTATTTGATCATTCAGTATTTTTTCAGCAAAATAATGTGAGTCTGGCATGATTATTCAGAGTTTTAGAGCCTTCAAACACAGATTTGCCACTGCTGTATGATTTATTCATAAAACCATATCCACTGTGTGAAACACTCGACGGATGTTAGGGAGATTTGTTATGACAATGCTTAAGGACTAAGCTATCAATACCTGTTTGACTCTTTATGTATGTATATAGGTAAATGAGCAAAGACGTCAGTGCATCAATAAGTTTAAATCGAGAGCAAATTCAGTTTTACAAAATCTTGAATGCAGGTTTGCCAGTGTGGTGCATGATTTTTGTTGGTAATGGTTGAATTTTACATTAATAATGATAACAAAATTTGAAAGAATTTGATGTACATTTTGGTGTCATGGTTGGTCAGAGTGAGATATGACTTACTGGAGATACAGCACTTTTGGTCGTCAATCGTTTTTTTTTTCTCTCGTATTTTTAGATTAAGAAATAAACAATGAGAGTAAACGAGTGGTACCTGGACCTAAAATATTTTTTTCTCTCATGAGACTGACTTCGCCATCTGTTCATATGCATAGCATTAAAGAAAACTGAGAATGGTGTGGTATGGAAATCAACAGTAAATAACAACTAGCATGATTCAGCATGTCTACAGAGGTTTTTGACGCATCACCAAGAGGAGTGTGTGGAGAACAGTTGCTTCACCAGCGGAGAGACTGCAAAACAGCCAGTGTTGACATGACAGACATGGTTATTTCTTTAGTTTGAGATCTAGTTGAAAATCAATTGTCACAAAATGTATTCGGCATTAGGTACGCTGTTTTAGATACGCATTTAAACGCTGTTGAAAACGGAATTCCTTTGCTTTCTGACGTTTTTCTAGGAGTATGTTCAGGGTATAGAGGAACGGGTTGAGTGCTGAGTTGAGTGGCAATACAAAAATGGCCATGGCAACATTGACTTCCCCTGGAATGGCGACATCAATGGCTGCCAACAGACCACACAGTCCAATAGGAAACCAGCACAAAAAGTCAGATATGCCGATGGTGAGAAGACGTCTAGCAAGGACAGTTTCTTTGGACTTGACTCTTTCGCCACTGTTGGTCGTTGTCTGCATTCTCTGTTCAGACATAGCGTTGGATCTCACGGACCAGTAGATGAGAGACTGACCCACAGCGATCAGCAGAAAGAGGACCAGGTTGCCAACAATCATGACACTGAAGGAATAACTGTGACCAGCAGAGTCAGCTCTGGTGAGAGGCAGCGGAACACAGATACCTGTCTGACGGTAGAATTCCCAGTGTGACGTCACAGGAAGCAGAGGTACAGTAGCCAGGATGAGTCCCAGTGTCCAGATGATGATACAGGTCACGTGAGCTGACGTGGCTCCAAACCGGATCTGACTGAAAGGGAAATGCAGCACAAGGAATCTGTCCAAGGTGATTATGCATATAAGGAATGCTGACACCTCGGAAGATAGAAACGACAGAAATCCTGCTGCATTGCAAAGCTTACTTGTTTTCCATTGGGTCTCACTCCAGACATAGACACCAGCAAAAATTTGGTCTGCAACTCCAATGAAAGACAGATATGTTCCCATGAAAAAGTCAGAAACACACAAATGAAGCACAAAAACAGTAAAACCAGACTTGATTCTTTGTGATGAAAAACATGAACGATAAAGAAAGCTAGTCATGTTTCCCACTATTGCCAGCACAGCAAACATTGCAAGGGCAGAACGGTAGACACTGGACTTGAGCAAGTCGTCACACGAGGAGATTTCATCAGATGGGGCCACACATTCACCTCTGAAACTGTTGGGTAAAACTGCAGAACAACACAGTTTAAAGTTGTCCACCAACACGTGCATCAGACTGTCCATTCCTTTCATGAAGTCTGGGGTGAACTCAGCTATGGGGCAACCCAACATGTTCAGAACACGAAGTGATTGGGGCATCGTCTGTCCGTTCAATGACTGGATTCCAGTGTGAGACAAGTCCAGAACTTGCAAGGTGGGCAGGGCCATTGACAATAGATCCATGTCAAGGGAATCCATTCTGAGATGAGACAGGTTGAAGAACAACAGTGCTGGTAGAAAGTACTGATCCTGAATATAGAAATTATCATGGGGTAGAGGGTTGTTTGAAAGACTCAGTTTTTTAAGAGTAACCAGTGCTGCAAAATGAGTGAAGTTGATGTGAGTCAGTAGATTGTCACTTAAGTCCAAACTGTGAAGGTTGGGTAACGTGAATTCTGTGAGCTCATTCCAGCCACAAGCCTGAACACCCAGATGGATCAGCATAATATTACCTGTGACGTCAGTCTGACGCAGTCCACTACCCCTGGCATCCAGGTAGCGAAGCTGTGGGAATGAGCTGACCTGAAAGGTGTGGGTACAGGTGAAGGCCAGACCATAACACGTACATGACTCTGGACAAGTGACGTCACACATCAGTTCATCATCACGTTGTGGACATTGGGACAGACCATCACACAGGTGATTCACGTGCACACAGGTTGTTCTCTCTCTTCCACGACATCGGTAAAAGCCAGGACACCTGTATCGACTGCACCACAGTTCATCTTCATGCTCTGGACAGTCATTGACGTCATTACACCTGACGTAGACAGGTAGACAGTAGCCGCCATTGTGACACTGGAAGTGGGTGTCTGGACATTGAGTGATGTCGTCTGGCAGAGGTGTCACTGTAAATCCTCCAGGTTTGTCAAATATAACGACAGCTGGGGGTTTGATGGTGGTGACCCTCGAAGATACGGCAGGACATTTGATTTCGTCCACGTTTGTTGTGCAGTCTTTATAACCATCACATTTTTTTGTGATGTCTACACACTGAAAAAGAAAGAGGAGGGGAGGGGAGGGGGGGGGGGGGGAGGAGGAGGGGGCCAGGTTACAGGCTAAGAAAAGATTCCTAGCTCCAACTTCAGACCTTCGTGTGTAACGAATGTCTTTCTCTACAGAAAAGAAACAAAAATCCTTGACCATGTTCGAAAACTGTAAATTAAGCAGATGGATACTGATTATTCAGATATACGAGTCAACAGTACGTTTTTTGAGGTAAGTATTGAATTAGACATGTAAATGAACGAATGATCCTTCAAAAGTAAAATGGATGTTATGTTTGCACTGTTTGTTTCCGCTAAAAAGTACGAAAATGATTATGTTTACGTATGTGTTGATTTCTAGACGCTTGATACTGGTAAAATAATTGCAGACAGACAGACACAAAGAGACACAGACAGACAGACAGGCAGACAAATACATAAACGCGAACTCACATACGCACGAACTGACACATGGACACATGCACACATGCACACATGCACACACACACACACACACACACACACACACACACACACACACACACACAGAGAGAGAGAGAGAGAGAGAGAGAGAGAGAGAGAGAGAGAGAGAGACACAACAAACACACATGCATACATACATACACACACACACATACACACACAATCACACACACACACACACACACACACACACACACACACCACACACACACACACACTCACACACACACACACACACACACACACACACACACACACACACTCACACACACACACACTGGTCTGCGTTTCTGCACTAACGACTGTTCTTAAAGTTTCAAAAACAATAGTTCTCATGGGAACCAATCGATAAAAAGGCACGAATACAAAGAAAACAATCAACAGTTTAACCATTCACATTCGTCTAAAGGAGTAATACACGTATATGCAACTATTTTTCAAGATTCAGTAATTGATTTCTCTTCCATTTTTGAAACTGTCCAGTATTATTTCAATCCATAAACAGCTGAAGTTTGCACGTGATAAGGGACGTGAAAAAAGTGATATGAGAATATTTAGTTGATATGAACAACAAACTGGAAGCTTTATAAGGCCTTTGGAGGAACAACACAGTCTAAAGTACCCTGAAAACGCAAGCCAGACACATCACAGGAAAACAGAACAAGTTTTTTTTTTCTCCACAAAAACAACAAATACAATGAACCACGAGGATACAACAAAAACAAATAAAACGTAATAAATGACCAATTACTGTTTGTGGTTGTGAATATGAAATTATTGTTTGTGCATGTTCTCTTTGAATTCTCATTCTTGGCAATGAGATGATCATCGTGTCTAATTCATTATCAAGATTTCAGCAGTATGTCAGTTGGCTTTCCCTTTATTTTTCATACATGAAATACATGTTTACAAATGTTCTGTTCTTTCTAATCAGGTTTAAAGCCATGAGATTCCTCTCCATTGACTGCAGCCAGCCGGTGTTTGCCTGCTGGGTATTAAGAAGGTATCTGACTATTTGCACAGTAGCTAGGGTATGGGTTTCTATTCACTGACGTGGGAAAACTCTTTCCAGCAGTAGTGAGAGAGAAGGCAGCAGTGAATGTTAAAAGTTTCTCTCCCCGAGTCCCACCCCAGAGGCCCATACCTTCAACCCCTACTCCTCACAGATACACAGAGCGACAAGCTATTGACTGAAGTGACCCTGTGCCTGACACATCTACACAGCAACAACAACTTGAGAAATGAACAAACACAAATACAAATTAACATTTATTCAAGACTGGCACAGCCTTTTCGATCTTGAATAGAGTTAAACAAACACTCTGACAAACAGAGACAAACACAGGTAAATTCGATTTGATAGGTATGAAACGAAATGTTAAATGAGGCAGGGGACAGTAAACATTAATCAAAGAACAAGTAGGGTGACTCTTGCTCCCTTGACGAAATGTATACACGCCCATAACTCCAAATGAATGTTGCCTACGACACCCAATCGCCCAGCAGAAATGACAACACAGAGCACACAGAACAAACGAGGAAACTTCCTTAAAAAATGATATTCCAAGCTTGCCCATATACCCTGTACCTGACACATCTACACAGCAACAACTGGAGAAATGAACAAACACAAATTAACTTTTATTCCAAACTGGCACAGCCTTTTCCACCTTGAATAGAGTCGAACAAACACAGTGACGAACAGTAACAAATACAGGGAACCTCGGTTTGATAGGTATGAAACGAAGTCTTAAATGAGGCAGGGGACAGTAAACAGTAATGGAATAACAAGTAGCGCGACTCTTGCTCCTCGCTGTGTCATTCTTGAATACAAGTTGATTTGTGGTTGTTCATTTATGCAGTTGTTGCTGTATAAACGTGACAGGTACAGGGTATATGGGCAAGCTTAGAACACCCTCTTTAACAAAGAATGAATAAATTTATGAGAGAGGCCTTTTGAGCAGCAGGTCTGAACAGAGACAAGTACCAGAACGAGAGAATAACCCTCGGGGCTTCTCATGGTCTGGGTCAGAACGAAGAACTTGCTAACAAAGAGACAGTGGTGAAAGCTGTTTGACGTGCTGACCTGAAAATAGAAGGTGTTACTGCAGCTATGCTAAATAGGATGACCGAGAAACGCCATGGTCATACTCTTTTGCTTTGATTGCTTATTTTATGAGCATTATAAAAATTCTCCCATTGCCTCGGCCAAATATCAACATTGAATTATCATTTCTGTTTTGTGGATGTTACCAATTTTCCTTTTGATGGAAAGGAGGCGCACTGACTAAATGTACATAACACTTATTATGACACATTTAAGATTTTCTCTCGTGCATGATATGGTAGGCTTATGTGTACTGATACGAGGCAGGGAACCAAAGAAACTAAACCTGTGCATTTCCGCAGCTGAACTGACGTCCTGTGCACGCAGTGTGCACACAAAAGTCTTCATCCCCGCCCTCCGGACAGTCGTGACGGAAATCACACAGCAGACTGTAAGGCACGAATTGTCCAGGCAGCCCACAATAAAAGTAGGGCTGCCCTGACCCTGGGGAAATGGGACAGACATTACTGTACCATTCCTCACTGCTGTCCAAGGCCCTGCACACGCTGGCTGAGTCACACACCAACTGCTCATGCGTCACGTGCCGAAGCGGACACATCACGAGGGGGACACGTGTCTTGGTATTCCCTCTGAGAGTGGGAAGCGTGACAGGCTCCACGTAGCGACGAGGTGATGCTGTAGTCAGTTCACACAAGACGGACGTCACGAGGTAACTGTTACAGTCACGAATGTACGCTCTACCTGATGATCCTCGAAAGGAAACCAATCCACAGAAGTTGTTGAATTCATACACAGGGGGGCTGACCTCTAAATAGTAAGCCACAGTGTCACCCTTCCAGAGCCAGGTCTTTGTGTACCTGTCAGATGTGGTAGACAAACGTTGGTTTTGTGCAAATGTTATTTCAGTGAATTCTGTTGAGGACTCTCTCTCTCTCTCTCTGTGTCTCTGTCTCTCTCTCTCCCTTTCTCTCTGTCTCTGTCTGTCTGTGCCCCTCTCTCTCTTTCTTTTGTGTGTGTGTGTGTGTGTGTGTGTGTGTGTGTGTGTGTGTGTGTGTGTGTGTGTGACAAGCAGTTTCTAATTCCATAAACTCAGACATTTTATGTACTGCCTTACTCTAATTGCGTATACCTTCAATGAACATGCACATTGCCCGGAATTACCAAGCAATTCATTGTTTTCCTGAACACCCTAAAAAGAAAGACCTTACACGATTTGCACGTGAACTCTGTGACAGGTATGGCTGTACGCAGCCTGATACACTGTACGTGCAGTTTGACGAACTGCTAACTGCTCTGTAAGCAGTCAGTCCCACTCACATGCAAAATTGCCAAAGACAAGTTCTCTATAGAATAAATGTCCCGCTGTAAGAATGGAAGACAAATCTGTAGACAGGTCTGATGAAACTACGAAGTATCAGTTAATCTGCAGACAAATCTGATTCCAGGATTTTTTACAAGTCAAAATCGACTGATACAAGAACGAAAAAAAAAAAAAAAATCATTACGTCAGTGTTCACAACATTTAATCTCACTTTAATTTCCAAACATATATTTTGAAAGTTTGAGAGATAGTACGATAGAAGTCTTGTCGATATTTTGTTATATCTGTAGAACAATTTAGAAGCTTCCAAGGGGAGAGGACTCAGAGAGGAGATTTAACTAGACTGTACATGTTATGTGCCCCTTCCTCCCGTTCCGTATCTCTCTCCCTATATCCCGTCCCATTCCTCCCTCTACTCCCCTACATACTCTCCCCTTCCAATGACCAAGATGCTTTTTACCAAAGATCAGTCGTTTAATGTACAGAATGGCAAGAAATCTGAAAAGTATCATCGCAGATTGAGACGTGAACGACATGTGTAGAGTATGGTAAAAGCAAGGTTAGCATGGTTGTTTTCCTACTTGAGGAATTATCGTAATAAATGTTTTGCTCAGCCCCTGCATATATAGGAAGTCAGTGCGGGTTGCATCGAGTTTCCATTGGGTCTAGTATTGTGTCTTCAGGTTCACACACATCCAGAGTCTGCAGTGAGAATACTTTCAAGAGGGCATAGAGTTTACTAGTTTAATTTGTGGCATCAAAATTAAAGTTGCCAAGATAGTTTCAGAATACATATATGAAAATCAGTATTTAGTGTACCTGAACCTTTTTTTTTCAGAAACTGTCCTGAATATTCATGTGTTCTTTATGCAGAACCGCCAGGGCAGATAGATGACGGCATTTAGAATTTTTCTTTTTTTTTGGCTGTCCCATCTCCTGTGCCACCTTAGTGGCAGTGCACTCACGCCACTCATTCCAACACCCCGTCCACAGCCACATCCTGGTCAGTCCCGCCGCAGCCCAGGCACCGGCAATCCACAGGGAGCAGTCAATGTTTAGTCGTCAAGAGGCAACCCACCGGAGGAGCTACTGCACTACTATTCAGTGGCGCCTGTTCTGACCCGACATACGCAGGGCACCACTTACAAAACCCCCTACTGACGAGAATAATTGCTTAGTCGCGGAGCCGGCGTGAGTGAGCTCTCCCTCCGGAGGGCGCCATCACGTCCGTCCAACGACAGGCCCCATGGACCCGCCGATACCGGTGACGGAACCAAACCAAGGCCACAGACGTGGAGAGGACATCGAAACTGAGGTCACCATGAGAGCAGGGCATGAAGGGCACAAAATTCGAAACTTTTTTTATGTTGATCGATGAGAATGAGGATGATGAAGATGATGCTACGGATTTCCATTCCGGTCCCAGACTGCATGACAGGGCTGTACTCTACGCTTCCTTTTATAATACATTCCGGCGGCAACCAGGCCTGAGAAATACAGACACCTGCAGTGTTGGTCAGGAAACTTGAGCAACACTCTCAAAGACGCATCCATTAAGTGGATGAAACTCGACTATGTGGTCCCAGTCTTCCCAACTGAGCCCGTAGCAAAGTCAACTTTGGGTAGAAGCCGGTACATTACTGTGATGGGAATCGAATCCACGACCTCCCAGCCGGGAGTCCGCGACGCTAACCACGCTAGCCACTTCGCCACGGCGGCTGGTACGCGTTTAGAATTCTTACAAGCGCTAGCCTATTTGCCATGAAACAACATTCCCATGAAGGAGTTATCTATCCCACTACATTCCCATTAAGGTGTTATCTATCCCAATCATACTGTAGGCCAGCCTCACTTGTTTGTTCAAGGAATGAAAAAATATTACAAACAATCTTGTTTATATCTGTACACGTTTTTCAAAAGAGGAGGCAAACATGGTTGCTCTGTTTTGGGTATTCTGATTACATTTCCTTTGTTTCATTTCTTTTTGTAATTCATGTACTTCAACTGAAACTGTGGCCTTAACTTACTTACGTCAACGTTATTATTATTGAATATTATCTTTGAGATTTTTTTTTACAGTTTCACGTAATGTTTCATTTGCCTTTTCGAAAGACTGGGTAATGTTTCGTGAATTTCTCTCGTTTCCTGTAGTTTTGTTACGGGGTCATTTAAAACCACCGCTATATATATGACCTTTTTCGTCATTTATCTTCAACCATTGAGTTCAAATATTTTTCTCACCTTGAGAAGCTCAGGAAGCTTTGGCTCTAACAAAGTTATTCGGAGTGAAACTTTCCATTTCATGTAGGTGTTCTTGTTTGTGTGCGCGAGGTGTATGTGCTTTCTGAAATCGTTTTTTGTTTTAGTCAGGAGATGCTTATATTTTGTTCATAACATCATGTTCAAATTTTCTTTCTGGTTCCGAGTCATCTTTTTCTGTGTGGTACAGGATTTTGTTTATGTGATGATGTTTGTGTCAACTGACATTCATATCACAAGTCTTAAGTTAAAATTATTAAGATAACTATATCGTTGTAAAATTAGCTGGAAAATGTTTTCTGCCTCTAGAATTTCTTCTGCTTTGGACATTGAAAAGACTGACAGTTTAGGGATGATGCTACGACATATTCATACAACATTTTTTACTTATTTCAAATTAGGTACAATATTGTTTCCACGTGAATTGATATCTTGTACTGTTTTAAGACAGCCAGGAAATTGGTAGTGCATAGGAAAATGCTCTGCCAAGTTTGTTTAAAAACTGGGTAACACAGCAACAAGAGGTAGCATGGAAACCGACGCGGGGAAGACCACGATGATGGACAGCCACAATACCACCGGCGATTCTGATATCACTGTCCTTGCACGCAAGTGGGAACTGTTCAGCAGTTCACTTATCCGGGCTTCATCATCAGCGGCGAGGGATCTAAGCCAGACACCCTCTCAAGAGCAGCAAAGACAATAATGACACTACCTAGACTCAAACCTGTATGGGAGGACAATAGCATCTCTATGGATTACAAGACCAAGCTCCCGTGTGCACAGATTTATTCCATTTTCCCGTATGCATTCGAAACATAAACCATCACAGCCGATCTGACAAGAAGAATCCAAGCCACAGAAATGACATGTAACCGCAGTGACATGTTACTGCAAGCTACCAAACATCAGACATATTACCAGTGACATGTTACTGCAAGCTACCAAACATCAGACATATTACCAGTGACATGTTACTGCAAGCTACCAAACATAAGACATATCACCAGTGATATGTTACTGCAAGCTACCAAACATCAGACATATCACCAGTGACATGTTGCTGCAAGCTACCAAACATCAGACATATCATCAGTGACATGTTGCTGCAAGCTACCAAACATCAGACATATCACCAGTGACATGTTACTGCAAGCTACCAAACATCAGACATATCATCAGTGACATGTTACTGCAAGCTACCAAACATCAGACATATCACCAATGACATGTTACTGCAAGCTACCAAACATCAGACATATCACCAGTGACATGTTACTGCAAGCTACCAAACATCAGACATATCACCAGTGACATGTTACTGCAAGCTACCAAACATCAGACATATCACCAGTGACATGTTACTGCAAGCTACAACTCAGACATATCATCAGGACTGTTACTGCAGGTACCAAACATCAGACATATCACAGTGACATGTTACTGCAAGGTACCAAACATCAGACATATCACCAGTGACATGTTACTGCAAGCTACCAAACATCAGACATATCACCAGTGACATGTTACTGCAAGCTACCAAACATCAGACATATCACCAGTGAATAAGTGCGTGAAACCAGCAAGCAGCAAAGGGCCATAGGAAGTCCAGTGACATCAGTCAAGAACACGACATGGGAATGGCCATAGAGCAAGATGTCATGACGTTGCTAAAACAGTTCTTCAGGAAACTGATGAAGGAGGGCACAAGGGAGGGCATAACAAAATGACGGACAGACAACACTGCAGAAAGGACGGGGGGAAAACTTTTGCTGACACTCAGAACCTTGACCTATAAACACGCGAACTGGAGCAGCCTGATGAAACACTCTTCGGTGTGGTGCTCCGATGACATCCACAGAATTTAAGGAGAAGAAGATCAAGGAGAAACAGAAAATGGGTGTCATTCACGAATTGACGTTAAACCATTTTCAAGTTGGTTATACTATCCGGCACTGTGTAACTCAGTATTGTTGTTCATTCTATGTGCGTATTTCTTGATCAGTGGGATGAGCTCCGCCAGGTGCCCCTCGCTCAAGACACGTCATTGCAAACAGGAAAATACAAAGACCCGGGCCAACAATGACCAAGCCGTCTGTGGACCTTCACCAGGGTGGACCTGAAGACTGTGCTACTTAGGGAGAACCGCAGAATACCTGTGGAAGAAGCATTTTTATGTTCGGCACCTGGAATCAGCAGGTTGAAAAATTGAGAAAAAAAGGTCCATGAGATGGACAGGTATTCCCGACACATTCTCTGCCTCCGCGATGTTTGATGTATGAACAAGGGGGAAGAACTGAAAGCAGCAGGGAATGCCCCGTGGTATAGTAGAGAAGAAGACCAAACTTACATAGAATAGGGTTCTTACTAAACAAGAACAAGAACGTTGTAATGGCATGCTATCCTGTTTCCAGCAGGATCATGTCCCTCCGCATCTGAGCGAAACCACTCGACATCATGACAGTATAAATGCATGCTCAAATATCAGACTGTGATGATGACCATATTGAAGAATTCTACAGCCAGTTTACAACAGGTCATCAACAAGGGTGACGAGACGTCCTCATCATTCAGGATGACTGGAGTGCTGAGCCTGGTGCAGTTGCTGAAGACTGGAGGGATTTCTGTGGATTTCCCTACTGTCATGAGACCAGGAATGGTAAAAGACTGCGCTTGCTAGAATTTGCCAGAGATAACATTTTGTTTTCTTGCCAACACTCCCAGTGGGCAAAAATCATCCCGATAATAGACATGACACTCCTGACACGGCCAGCATCAGAGTTAGCCAGATATATTCATGTGAAGAAGGAACAGGTCTGGCATCAACAGGGCTGAAAAAGAACATTACCAGGAGCTGACCTTGATAGTAACCATGACCTTCTCGTGATGAGCTTTAAAGTACGAATGAAGACCAACAAGCAAGTGAAAAACAGCTGCCTAAAATTCAATCTTGACACTCTGAAAGATTCTGACACTGCTGAACAAGTCCAGGTAGCCGTAAGAGGAGAAATGGTTCCGCTTCCACTGCTGGAATAAGACTTTTAAGCCACTACAACCACTTTTAACCGTGTGATGACCAAAAAAGCAACACAGTTCCTAGGAATAAACCGATGAAAATCCAGACCTCGATCATAAGCAATATCTCAGAGGTACGTGTGGCACTAGAAGGTTAGAGATCCTCACAAAGACTGAGGGAGACATTTTGCATCAAAAAGAGAATAATCAAGAAATGTAAAACGCAAAAGGAAGCTGGTTTGAACGATAGCATGAAACAATTGAGGAAAATCCAGATAACGACGACACACAAAAGCTGTTAGGGTTGTCAAATACTTGACCAAATAAAAGCAAATTGAACTTGCCACCATTCGGGCCCAACATGTCTTACTCATAAAGAAAACATCAAGGAAGGCAGGGTGAATATTGCTGCGATTTCCACAACAAACAAAGCTAATGAGCTGGTTGTGTTATCAGTGCAGGATTCACCAGATGAAAATGACTTCCCAGTACTCCGTGAAGAAGGCATAGCAATAGTAAAATCGTTGAAATGTGGGAAGGCTGCACCATCGGCAACATACCTGCAAAACTGAAATTTGGTGGAGAGGCAATGAGCAGAGTCCTAGATGCCATCTTTAACAATATCTGGCACACTAAAGAGTGGCCCACACAGTGGACTCAATCAAGAATATTCAACTTTCCAAGAAAGAAGATCTTAAACACTGCCAGAAATACCGCACAATTAGTTTGATCAGCCATGGCAGCAAAGTAATGCTCAAAATCATTCTGAATACTCGAGAAACACAAGCATATACAATCCTAACAAAGAACAGGTTGGATTCAGCAAAGGCAGAAGTATCAGCGAACAGATCTTTATCCGTGCACTATTGCAAAGAGGGAGTTCCACCACCTCTTAGTAGACTTTCAGAAGACGTTCGACAGAGTCTGGCGATAGGCGCTACAGGCCCCAATGAAGAAATGTAAAATGGGGCAAAATCTCACCAACACCATCCAACAACTCCTAAACAACTAGTGCGATGCTCATACAAGGTGCTTTTGAACAGGGGTTTCATACTTCAGCTGGAGTTCGTGAGGGATGCCTTCTACCTACCACATTTTCCAATACATTATTTGAACTCAACATGACAGACATGTCAACACAGTTAGCACTACACTGGATGAGGAAATATCTTGAACTTCATTTTGCAGATGACATCGTTGGCCCGGCAGGCAATGAAAAAGAACCTGGCAAGCTTGTTATAAGGCTAAGTAGAACATCAACAAAGTGTGACGTAATCAGTGTTTCTGTCCACACTAAACTATGCTAGGATTGTAAGATATCCATGAAACGCAAGACTAAGCACCTGCATGTGATGGTACATGCCATCTTTCTGTATGCGGGTGAGGCATGGATCCTCAGTGAATGTGGAGAGAAGAATCAAAGCCGTAGAAATTAGGTGTTACAAGAGAATACTAAACATCAGGTATTCTGATCACATCACCGATGAACAGCTACGTTATACCATGAAAAGCACAAGGAACCATGTAAAGACCTGCTGATATCAGTTAAGAAAAGAAGACTACATTGCTACGGCCTTGTAACAAAATCATCTAGGTAACTGTTGAGGGATGGAAATGGAAGGGAAGGAGAGAGAGAGAGAGAGAGAGAGAGAGAGAGAGAGAGAGAGAGAGAGAGAGAGAGAGAGAGAGAGAGAGGAGGGAGGGAGGGAGGGGAGGGAGGGAGGGGAGAAGATGGTGGGCTGGGATTTTCTTTCGAGTATTGAGGAAAGCGAAAGAAAGCACGACGGTCAGCTGTCACATTGTATTCTGGAAGGTTTTTCCTGTGGTCCATGCAGTTTCCCTCAAGCCGATCCATGTCGGGGCAGCCCGACAGTTTTGGAGAAGAGTCACAATGTCCTTCCATTCCTCAGGGGTCTCCATGCTGACCAGCAAGGCATCAGCCTGATGACACTTATGGCCAGCCTCCTCCCATGTAGAAGGTTTGGCTTGTATATATATGTAGCATCTCCCTCCGGTCTCCACCTGAAAAAGACACCAGCCTGAATGCAGCCATTGGATCAGTCTCCCAACGAACATCATGACTTAAGGGGACAATCACCTCCAACGCAGGGCACAAAGCCTCCCAACATACTTCAAAGACAGGTCACACACTCCACATGATGTACTCATACAACTCAGACCCCACTTTCTAACCCAACCTCCTCTTCATATTTGATGTTGTCCCACCTTCCACTTCCGTCCCTAACGCTGATGAACTAAAGGCCCTTACCTTCTTTCTCGACAACTGAAAAGCCTCGGGTTCGTTCCCCGGCATCTACACCTTTTAAATCATAGCAATAAAACCCTCAAGAGATGTTAAAGGTAGACAAAACCTCCCTCCCCATCAAGAAGACCATATATGAAGTATATATATGAAGGATTCTAAAGAAGGGAAGAAACACAGGCAGCTGCAACAGACCTGTAATATGCATGCAACAAAGCCTAGTTGTTCTCGCTTCCCATGTAACTACTCCTTCACTATAGAGTCAGCAGGACATTTACACGATGGACTGAAGCAGCACTTCAGGGGCCGACCGTCATCGTGCGACTTGGATACTAGATGTCAACATTGCTCAGGGGAGTCAAGAAATGGATTGTACATCAATCCTACAACAGCCCAGACATGATCTGCACTATCAAGAAGACATTGGGACGATTACCGTTACCAGTTTCCTTCAATGGGATACAAATTGAATCAACTGACAATCTAAGTTATTTAGGTATGGGCTTTGATAGAAACAAAAGGTACCCATCTTGGGCATGGAAAATAATGGATGGAACAGGCGGAAGACAACATACAGCTTGTGTGCCAGTTATCAGAACTCGAAGAAACGAAGGAATGGAAAAAGTGTCCAGACCACTTCAAACACCCCTACCAAATTGCCATCGCTCCAGAGCTTGGAAGACGCTGTCGAGAATGGCCAGAGATGACCAACACAGACATTCAAATGCAGGTAGAAAAGCTTGGTACAAAGAAGACACTGTCATGTACACTGGCGGTTCCATCACCGAGGTGGGGACACACAGTGAAGCAAAATGACCGAACTATCCATGAAGACTGTAATGCATGCAGTGTAACAAGTTCAAGTCTAACAATGAAGGGAGAAGCAGTGACACAAGCTCTCATCACAGACCAGGACACAACAAGCCATGGTAATGACTGACTCCATGAACCTAGTGGAGAGTGGAATGGGAAGCCCTGCTTGGCATGAATTAATGTGCAACCTTCCACTGGAGAGACTCATGTGGATATTCAGCCCAGGACATGCAGATGTTAAAAGAAACGAGAGAGCAGATACACCAGCAGGCAAGGCAACGAGGAGAACTGGATTACAAGTCGGCCAATCTGATGTGATAAGAAATCTAAAAACTCCTATCCACAACAAGAACAATGCCACTATATCATAAACCATCTTTCAGAGCTGAACATCAAGAGAGGAAGTGATCGCACATCCAGACTTAAAGGAAGAGCACAAAAACATCACCAACCAACCAAATACTGGAATAATCTCAAAGCCAACACTGCGAAGACTCCTAGAGATTGGGAAATACTGGCCCTTTCCAGTTACAAACGCAAAAGATCAAACACACAACTGAGAGAAGACTTGGAATCTGTCAGGGACTCCAGTGTATACTGTAGATGTGTGTGCGCTGGTGTGTATGCATCGGTGGGGCAATGCAGGTGTGTTAAGTGGAGAGTGCGTAGATGTGAGAGTGTATGCGTTGGTGTGTGTGTGTGTGTGTGTGTGTGTGTGTGTGTGTGTGTGTGTGTGTGTGTGTTGTTGTGCGCGTGTTCGCGCGCGCGCGTGCGTATGTGTGTGTGTGTGTGTGTGTGTGTGTGTGTGTGTGTGTGCGCGCGCGCGCGTGCGTGTGCTCGTGCGATATCGGTAATGCATAGAGCTTTGTTCCAATCAGAAAGATGAAAGGCTGTCTGAAATATAATGAGAGTTTACGAGTTAGATTTATTATTTGCATCAGTTTCATATAAAAAAAATAGGATGAAAATCCTTACGTTTAAATGAAGTGCGCAAACTTTATTCGGTAAATAGACTAAAAATTATCTAAAATTTTATACGCCAATGGTACTGTAGTAAAAGCAAAATGTAGATGCTTTGGATTTATTATGACATGTTTGCGATCTTGAAAATATTTTCAGCTGGGAATGGGCAATCAAGTTTCCCAGTCATCGTGATTTTTATGGCTTCGTCGTAAGTGGTTGATCTACAGCTGAATTTATTTAATATGCTATCTTGTGTAGACTCAGAATCTTGTTGCAGTCTCCTTTATCCCATTACATGAAGCTAAAATAGCTTTTTTTAAAAAATGAGACGTCTAGTTTGTTTCGTGCAATTGATAAGGAGCAAAATAATCATTAGATGTTTTGTGTCAGTTGACTGTCGATTCTTCTATTAATGACACATCTATCCACTTCTCAGCATTGCCTCTTCAGTAATTTGCGTCATTTTCATGAACAGGTTGAAATGAAGAACACGGACACAAAATACAAATTTAATGAGCATGCTAAAATAGAAATTCTCAAATGTGCATGTGCTTTTACACGCACACGCGCGCCGCGCGCGCGCGCGCGCGCGCGCACCACACACACACACACACACACACAACACACACACACACACACACACACACACACATGCACGTCTCTCTATCTTCGTGTGTGTGTGTGTGTGTGTGTGTGTGTGTGTGTGTGTGTGTGTGTGTGTGTGTGTGTGCGGGCGCGCGCGCGCGCGCATATGTGTGTATGTAATAATAATTGTTCATTCGTCAGCGCAAAAGCTTCTAATTTTACTTGTAATTCAAAGACATGAAATGCACATTAAACGAACCTTGTTCAGTCCACATTTGTGTGAGGTGTAGGACAGGGAGCCTCATCTTACTCACTTGTTCAGTCCACTGTGTGTGAGGTGTAGGGACAGGGAGCCTCATCTTACTCACCTTGTTCAGTCCACATGTGTGTGAGGTGTAGGGACAGGGAGCCTCATCTTACTCACCTTGTTCAGTCCACATGTGTGTGAGGTGTAGGGACAGGGAGCCTCATCTTACTCACCTTGTTCAGTCCACATGTGTGTGAGGTGTAGGGACAGGGAGCCTCATCTTACTCACCTTGCTCAGTCCACATGTGTGTGAGGTGTAGGGACAGGGAGCCTCATCTTACTCACCTTGCTTCAGTCCACATGTGTGTGAGGTGTAGGGACAGGGAGCCTCATCTTACTCACCTTGTTCAGTCCACATGTGTGTGAGGTGTAGGGACAGGGAGCCTCATCTTACTCACCTTGTTCAGTCCACATGTGTGGTGAGGTGTAGGGACAGGGAGCCTCATCTTACTTATCTTGTTCAGTCCACATGTGTGTGAGGTGTAGGGACAGGGAGCCTCATCTTACTTACCTTGTTCAGTCCACATGCCATGTGCACCATATTAAGTGCATATGTTTGGAAAATGTTTTCTTTCTTTTTTTTTTTAAATTCATAATTAAAAGCTACTTACGACTCTAACTCAATGGGATGGCCAGTAAACCTAGAGTTAACACTGTTGAGTGTCCCATATGTTAGAAGGTTCAAAATGCAGACTTAAGGTAAAACTATGTGGAAAGTATTTATGCTTCCACTCACACTCCCTGAGAGGGTCAGTGATTCAAGTAACAAGTTAGCTTGCCTGACAGGTTTAGCAGTATCTAAATGGGAGCGCAGTGCAAGTAAAGCATGGTTTTGGCTTGACTGCAGGCAAAGCATGGTTTTGGCTTGACTGCAGGCAAAGCATGATTTTGGCTTGACTTCAGGCAAAGCATGATTTTGGCTTGACTGCAGGCAAAGCATGATTTTGGCTTGACTACAAGAAAACCATGATTTTTGCCCGTGATAGGATAACATTGCTCACTGACTGTTGCTGCACTACCTGGCTAAGATAATAGTGTCAGCAGAGAGAGAGAGAGAAAGAGAGAGAGAGAGAGAGAGAGAGAGAGAGAGAGAGAGAGAGAGAGAGAGAGAGAGAGAGAGAGTGGCCTCAACTGTGCTAGTATTTCATAGGGGCTGTTTCCGAGGTGCTATATAGGAGTTTTCCTCACCTCTGTAACAAAAAGGTCAATTGTGACTTAAGGCATTGAATTGCTAGTGTAGGCCTTAACGTGGAAAGGAAAAGGTAAGCATACAAAATACAGAGGTTTCATGATGATTTTGGAAGCACAAAAAAAAAAGAAAAAAAAAAAGAAAAAACGTGAGTAGAAAGAAATATTATCTGAAAGTTGAAAATGATTATCAACAAAAGTCTCGGTTTTTGCTGTCGCAGGGATTTTTCTCCTTCAAAATAGTTTGTTCCCCTAAGTCCCCAATGTGACAAAAATGAAAATGATAAATTAGTGTCAGACTGGAGATGTAAACTGAAAGAAAATGAATGAAACAAATAGTAACTGACTGAATTCTCAGTTAGGTTGGGATGATTTAAGAGTGGGAGACTGGAACTACTTACTTGTGGCCTTAACCTTTACCGTGCTTCCTGGGTCTTCCATGACCCAGAGACTCAAAAAACCGCCATCATATCTTATGAACAGATAGAGCTATGCTCACGGAATCTTAGGAGTTCCTCAACAATCTTAATAGCCGTTGGTCACAGAAATTTCATGTATGGGCACAATCAATCATCAGCGTACTTAGTCGCGGTAACCCCAGGACTTATATATTTTAATGGGTCGTACATGACCTACGCCATCGGGTGAGGAATAAGTTGCTGAACCGCCCTTTATCAGGTGTGGGTCTTACAAGACCCACGCGATCTGAATAGGGATGAGCAATAGGAAAGGCCTCTACAAAATTTGTGATCTTGGGCGACCCGCACGATCGGGTCTGTGTAGTCAAAAACATCATCCGGTAAAGGTTAAAGCGTAATGTTGTTTATTTGGAAACAGTGTGGTCTGGTGGCCAGCTTGAAGAAGATGTGTTTATGCGGCCTTGTTGGTGTTATGGATGGTGTAGTGCTGTGTGTATGACTGTCTGAGAATCACTTTCAAAACTTTGGATGCGTGTAACGAATTTTGCTCACACACACCAACACCATATGAACATGGATAGCCAGGCAACACACAAGTTTCTTTTATATGCTGCCTGAACAATCAAACATAAACACATATCAAGATATCAGGGAGCCTCATCTTACTCACCTTACTCACCTTGTTCAGTCCACATGTGTGTGAGGTGTAGGGACAGGGAGCCTCATCTTACTCACCTTGTTCAGTCCACATGTGTGTGAGGTGTAGGGACAGGGAGCCTCATCTTACTCACCTTGTTCAGTCCACATGTGTGTGAGGTGTAGGGACAGGGAGCCTCATCTTACTCACCTTGTTCAGTCCACATGTGTGTGAGGTGTAGGGACAGGGAGCCTCATCTTACTTATCTTGTTCAGTCCACATGTGTGTGAGGTGTAGGGACAGGGAGCCTCATCTTACTTATCTTGTTCAGTCCACATGTGTGTGAGGTGTAGGGACAGGGAGCCTCATCTTACCTTGTTCAGTCCACATGTGTGTGAGGTGTAGGGACAGGGAGCCTCATCCTCAGACTCTGCACACTGAGGGATCAGGTCACAGGGAAAGTGCTTCAACAGGTCAGGCCACACAGACACTGAACAGTTCCACCTGAAGTCCTTTGTCGTCTGGGAGTCTGGCACTTTCTGAGGCGTCAACGAACTGGGATGGAAGGAGAACCGCTGTTTGAAGCCGGAGCCCTGCATGATAACATCACTGGAGAAGTACAACGATAAACTCATGCCCTGATGTGGTACGTCGGCGGAGGAAGAAGGGAAGAGAACAGCTTTAGGAAGAACAGGGTTAGGCGTATACTGAAAATATTCTTCATAAGAACCCTGTAATATAGCTGCCCTGGTCAGGTAGCGTACGCATTGACCAGGGAAGGTGACCACGAAATCTCCATAAGCAAGGTCCAGCTGTAAGTAACTGATAAAGGCCACGTGTCCAGCAGGTACAGTGAAGGTAACGCAGCTCTTCATGTATGGCGGGTATTGACTGACTCCATCCCATCCGGGGGTCTGTATATAACCTGTGCAAAAACCTGTAGCCTCAGTGGACCGTTTGACATGTTTATTATCCATCCATTATCATCTGCAATGCCTCACTCCATTCTTCCCTGTTACCACTGAATCTCTGCTGGTCTGTTTCGGTACAGGAAATTTTCCCTTCAGTTAACATTGATCTGAAAGGCTTTCGAATGAGACAATAGACCGAAGTTCCGTACGTGAAAGCACGCATGGAATCCCATCATCAACTTTTGGAAGAGAAGGTCAGTTTGGCTGCTGGCATGGATGACATGCTACATACAACATGCATCCTGCGTGAAAAATCGTCAACTTTTGGAAGAGAAGGTCAGTTTGGCTGCTGGCATGGATGACATGCTACATACAACATGCATCCTGCGTGAAAAATCGTCAACTTTTGGAAGAGAAGGTCAGTTTGGCTGCTGGCATGGATGACATGCTACATACAACATGCATCCTGCGTGAAAAATCGTCAACTTTTGGAAGAGAAGGTCAGTTTGGCTGCTGGCATGGATGACATGCTACATACAACATGCATCCTGCGTGAAAACTCGAAAGTACGAAGAAGGAGAACTGAGTGGTTGATACTGACTGAATGATCGGGGAAATCACTGAATGAAGCGCCAGCAGGCAGCTGAGAACTGAGTGGTTGATACTGACTGAATGATCGGGGAAATCACTGAATGAAGCGCCAGCAGGCAGCTGAGAACTGAGTGGTTGATACTGACTGAATGATCGGGGAAATCACTGAATGAAGCGCCAGCAGGCAGCTGAGAACTGAGTGGTTGATACTGACTGAATGATCGGGGAAATCACTGAATGGAGCGCCAGCAGGCAGCTGAGAACTGAGTGGTTGATACTGACTGAATGATCGGGGAAATCACTGAATGAAGCGCCAGCAGGCAGCTGAGAACTGAGTGGTTGATACTGACTGAATGATCGGGGAAATCACTGAATGGAGCGCCAGCAGGCAGCTGAGAACTGAGTGGTTGATACTGACTGAATGATCGGGGAAATCACTGAATGAAGCGCCAGCAGGCAGCTGAGAACTGAGTGGTTGATACTGACTGAATGATCGGGGAAATCACTGAATGAAGCGCCAGCAGGCAGCTGAGAACTGAGTGGTTGATACTGACTGAATGATCGGGGAAATCACTGAATGAAGCGCCAGCAGGCAGCTCTTCAGTCGGCTCTACCGGGACATACAGCCCGATTTGAAAACGAGAGCCTGGATTTTGAAGCGCGTAGAACTTGGAATTATTGTGTAACCATTAATATGAATAGTTGAATCAATGTTAAAATACACTTACTGATTTACATATATATTCACCGAACCCGTGTCCATTTGACAGTATAAACAAAAATGTCAGTGCAGGAAGTCAAACGTTCTCTCGAAATCCATATTTGTTAGAACAGAAGGCGCATTTTCCATCACGTGAGCATGATTTGGTACCCAATGTATCATAGGCATTCTCATCTTCAATAAATATTGTTCTGATACCCAATGTATCATAGGCATTCTGATCTTCAATAACTATTGTTCTGATACCAATTGTATCATAGGCATTCTGATCTTCAATAACTATTGTTCTGACACCAATTGTATCATAGGCATTCTGATCTTCAATAACTGTTGTTCTGATACCCAATGTATCATAGGCATTCTGATCTTCAATAACTATTGTTCTGATACCCAATGTATCATAGGCATTCTGATCTTCAATAACTATTGTTCGTAGTATTTCTAAACTCTGTCGAAAATACAACTCGACACAGTTTTATATACATTATTCAACAGGATGATATGTTTCCAGTTTCAACCTGAACCTGCCTGTGCCTGGATTTTGATTTCATTTTTCATGTTCCCTACATTTCAGTATCGTAATCCACAAAGAGTAGGCGCACGTGCTCTGACTCAATACATCAACACAATACCTATTTATAACAAACATCAGTTAAAGTGATCTAATCTGAATATGGCCAAATATGTCTTCTGTGGAGCAACTGCTGTTTTTGACTTAAACGTGATTCGCTCTGATTTGCGTTTTCCTTTTGGTTCGGTTTTATACGCCAGTATGGAAATGTGTCTAAATGTTGGCATGACCCATATTAAATTTCGGTCTCAACATGAGTAGCAAAATCAGTCAGTCAGTCATTCCCTTGACCGCTGGGGTCGTTGGGGGACGTGATGAGGCAGCCGCCGTTTCTCTCCAGGCTCTTCTGTTGGTGGCTGTCTTGAGGAGATCTGGCATGGTCATTTTGGTCCAGTCCTTTATATTGTCGGACCAGCTCTTTCTCTGCCGTCCTCGTCTGCGCCCTCCTTCAACGGTACCTTGAAGGATGGTTTTGGAGAGGGTGTTGTGACGAATGACGTGGCCAAACCATGCCATCTTCCGTCGTTTGATGGTTGCCAGAAGTGGTTCGTGGGGCCCAACTAGGTTAGTGACCAGGTTCCGCACATAATCATTGGTCTTGTGTTCTTTGTAGGAGATGCGGAGTAGCTTCCTCAGGCACCTGGACTCAAACGCCTGGATTCTTCTTTCTGTTTCGGCCATCAGTGTCCATGTCTCGCAACCATATAAGAGGATCGAGACCACTAGTGACTTGTAGAGCCGGAATTTTGTGTGGAAGTTGATGTTGCTCTTCCACACTCTGTTCAGTCTGGCCATCGCTGCTGATGCGGAGTTGATCCTGATTCGGATTTCTGCTGTGCAGGTGCCATCTTTGGACAGGGTTGCTCCCAAGTACCTGAAGCTGGTCACTTCTTCCAGGGGCTCACCATTCATGGTTATGTTGGCACTGCTGTTAGTCGTGCTGTTGACCATGACCTTTGACTTCTCTGTGCTGACCTCCATGCCGTAGGCACTTGCTCTTGTGACAAGTCTGTTTGTGAGATCCTGGAGCTCGGTGTTGCTGCCCCCCATGAGGTCGATATCGTCTGCGAAACGAAGGTTGCAGACCGGCCTGCCGCCAATGCTGATGGAGGTGTGGTGTTCTTCTAGGGTCTCTTGCATGATTCTCTCCAGAAAGATGTTGAAAAGGACTGGAGATAGTAGGCACCCTTGCCTGACTCCGACTGTGGTCGGGAAGAACTGGCCCTGCTGGCTATTGAAAAGTACTGTGCTGCTGGAGTGTCCGTAGAGGGCCTGGATAGCTCGAACGAGCCTCTCATCAAAGTTGAAGTTTCTGAGAACCTGCCATAGGCCGTTGTGCCACACCCGGTCGAATGCCTTCTTAAAGTCAATGAAGTTGTGGAAGAGGTCCTTTTGGTGTTGTAGATGCTTTTCAATCAGGACTCGGCAGCTGAAAATTTGTTCCACAGTGCTCCGCCCTCTTCTAAAACCTGCTTGTTCTTCTGATTGTCGCTGTCGGTTGGTCCGGATTCCTAAATAGGAAACCCAGTTTATTATTTCTGATCAATTTTTTAAAACATTGTTTATGAAAATTAGAGGCACAATTATATCATACGGAACGATGAAGAAACGGAAGGACACAGAAAATATCTTGAAAGTAATATTTATTCAATTGAAAGGAAGGTGGTACCATCTGAACAAGAAAGACTTGAACTTGAAAGCTATGGAAAAGATCTGATTACAATTCGGGAAGATGGGAGGTGTATTGCTGCGTTCAAGGGTGTTGAGATGGGTCGCAGATGGGGAAAAATATCAAACTATTTTTGTGGACTTGAAAAGCGGAATTACGTTTTCAAGAATATTATGAAACATACGCTGGATAATGGATCCATTTTAAGTGATGGTGATGAAATTGCCTAGGGAGTTAATAAATTCTATCAAAAGTTACATTTTAAAAGAGATACTGAATCTTGTGATATTCTAGATCCAGTAAACAATTTACCAGCATTAACTGAAAGGTAGATTAATTCTTTGGAGGGCAAAAATACTTCGTTAGAAGCCGGGATTACTATGAAAAGTACTGTCAGCGACGACTCCACGGCAGAATTCTTCAAATGTTTCTGGCTACAACTTTGTTCATATGTTGTAAGAGCGCTTAACGATGGATGCAATAGAAATGAACTATCTTCAATTCAAACAGAAGGCATTATTGTGTGCATTCCAAAGGGCGACAAGCCCAAAGACCAAATCAAAATTTGAAGACCAATATCGTTTTTGAATACTGTATATAAGATAGGATCTACGTGTATAGCCAACCGATTAAAATGTATGCTTCCATCTATCATCAATGAGGACCAGGCTGGTTTTATTCAAGTAGGTACTTGGGAGATAAGATTCGTTTTATTTATGACTAGCAGGGCCACCCGGCGTTGCCCGGGATATGAACATTCTTTGCGATACTCATGTGACGGCAAACATGTATTAATTGTTTTGATTTACAATCAACCCCCCCCCCCTTCCACATCTTCCCACCCCCTCCCCCCCACACAAATACACATTCTGTCTCTGTCTCTGTCAGTCTGTCTGTCTGTCTGTCTGTCTGTCTGTCTGTCTGTCTCTGTCTGTCTGTTTTGTCTCTCTCTCTCTCTCTCTCTCTCTCTCTCTCTCTCTCTCTCTCTCATACATTCTATTGTTTTCACACACGCATGCCCCAAACCCACTGGATCAAGATGGATTCTGACCAAATTTTACCGTTACTGGACATACGCATACCGAATTTTATCAATAACGTGTAAATTTAGAAAATGACGGTTTTTAACGGTCAATGTTAAGTTTTGGTTCGGCGTGCTCGCAGGAAAAGGCTGCTTTTAGCCACGCAATGTTCTTTGCAGCATTAGCATTGACTCGTGATCTCCTGTTTGCTTGCTGCCTTGCTTGCGTCTCATGTGGTTCTTCCCGGGCACACTGAGATGCAGTCCGGACACGGTCTGCTTCCCGTCTCTGGTTCCTTTCCTCTAGATCTTTCCTAGCACGCCGAGATGCGTCTCTCGCCCGATTTCCCGCCTGCCTCTGGCCCCTTTCCTCTGGATCTTCCCTAGCACGTCGAGATGCTTCTCTCGCTCGATTTCCCGCCTGCCTCTGGCCCCTTTCCTCTGGATCTTCCCTAGCACGTCGAGATGCTTCTCTCGCTCGATTTTCCGCCTGCCTCTGGCCCCTTTCCTCTGGATCTTCCCTAGCACGTCGAGATGCTTACCTCGCTCGATTTTCCGCCTGCACTCACTGTTCCCATTTCCATTCTTCTGATTGCCCTTAATTTTGTAGGAATAGACTTTGTGCAGAAGTAGTTTATTTAGGTTTTGCTTGAGTTAATCAACGGGTCGGTGTCTAATGTAAAAATAGTGTATCAGGCTTTGCACTGTACAATCATTTTTCTGGCCCCTCTCATTCTTCCCTTTTCATCCCCCTACCCTGTTCCATCCATGCTGCAAAATTACTTACCGTTACTGGACATTCGCATACTGAATTTTATCAATAACGGTGTAGATTTAGAAAATAACGGTTTTTAACGGTCAATGTTAAGTTTTGGTTCATAAAATTTCCATAACATTGTTCAGCGCTTAAAACTGTACGTGCATACGGAATGTTATCAAGAACGTTGTAAATTTCGAAATATAGAAAATAACGGTTTTTAACGGTCAATGTTAACTTTCGGATCTTAAAAATTGTCACCAGCCACGGCACATGTCATGTTTGTACCCTCGCCGATAATCGTATGCTCTCTCTCTCTCTCTCTCTCTCTCTCTCTCTCTCTCTCTCTCTCTCTCTCTCTCTCTCTCTCCTCTCTTCTCGTGTTATTTGTGGCACTGTGAAACCTTCCTGACCTAAACGACAATTGTGCTTCTTATCCCATTCTTATAAGAAGACTAAGGACAGAAACTAGGCCAGCTGTTCGTCGACACTCATTAATTTAAAAGCAGAATGACAGCAAGCAGAAGTTGGTGATCTGTTAATGGTCGATGGCCCTCCTCTGTACTGACCTCATATTTGTTTGAAAGATGGCCTGAAGTGAGATCTCCTTTGCATAAGACCGAGCTGTAAAAGAATTCCAACGCTGTCAACTATTTTAAGTGAATATCACTATTCTAGAATTGTCAACAGCAAAAGTGTGATTCTAAAACCGGAGGGCAAAGTTGGAATGCCGAAAATGGCTTGACAATACAGAACTAACAGGGAAAAGATTTGACATGGAAAAAAAGTACTCACCATGTGATGTAGAAAGAAATGCAAGTTCCAGGTCTGGCCTCTCGGACTGATTCACTGCAGAAAAATACAAAGACATCCTTACATTCCCAAAATGTTTGGCATTAATACTAATGAATAAGCGGATTAAAATTCTGTGTGTGAAACTGTACACTGAGTGATCTCTTGCTGTGATATGATCGCACTGAATTTGGTCCGTAAGGATCCTTTCTCCAGTGTCATTGACATGTTCATAGATCATCAAAAGTATGGCTACACACAAGTCTGATCGTAAGTGCACTATCTTATTCATTGGAACTTGAAGTATAACATTACACTCTGTGATGTGGGAGTCATTGCTGCTTTCAAAGTAGATATGACCCATTGTGCCCTGGATTGTAATGTGTGATATATTTGGATTTTGGACACACTGAGTTAAGTCCAGACTGGTCGAAGGTGTTGTAATGGTCCCTTCTTGGTGATATTCTGACACTGTGTTCTGCTGAGTTGGTGCGTAGACGTCCCCCGGCTCCTTTGTATGAAGTAAGTTCTGTTGCACATGGGCAGTGAGTGCTCTGTTTTCATGAGATGGTGACACAGATTCCGTAATGTTTGTGCGCGTAGAACGAGTCGTCATATTCGTTCCACTCACCATCCATAAATTGAAAACCCCCCAAAGCACCCCAAATAGTGAAGAGTTCGCCATGATCATTATAAACGATATGTCTGGTCCGAACTTTTTTTCCCTAACAATATGGGTTTTGTAGACAGTTCAGTTCTGGGTGTGCTAGCTGTATACAGCACATAGAAACAACATTGCTCTGCACGTGTCATTGATCACCTCCATCACTGTGTAGTGTGAATTGAGCCGATTTAGAAGCTCTGTAATTTAATATGCAAAATGTGAAATCAATTTCGAGGCACATTTGATATTATTGTTACATTCGTGAATGTATATGAACACACACACACACACACACACACACACACACACACACACACACACACACACACACACACACACACAACTATCTATCTATATCAATATCTGCATCTATCTATCTATATACAGAAGAGAGAGTGAGAGAGAGAGAGAGAGAGAGAGAAGAGAGAGAGAGAGAGACTGTTGTATATCTTCTTGTGATGCCAAGGGGGGCCAATACAATCAGACGTGTCCCACTGATGAGTCTGAATTAGCAGACGAAAAATCTCTGGGCAGGCGCTATGCATTGTTCTGTTTTCAGATCAGCTTTTGTTCCCTTATGCTTCTGTCAGTACACCCCCTTTTCTTTCCTGTTTTCTTTGTCTCACAACCCCCTCCTTTTTTCTGTTTAATCTTTGCCAAGTCATTGTTGTAATGATAGAGGAGGTGTCAGCCTGCATTTCTTTTTCCTCACAACATATTTGTTCAACACGTTATTGTCAGTCAGTGGGACATCGTATCTCTTAGACGATCCAAGGAAAAGCTGTTCTGCAGAATCTCTAGCTGCAGTCAGCACTAATGTGATTGACAATGCTTGGGTTATTAAAACGTAGAGCTGACCACTCTGAATGTTGTCATCCTTTGACCTCCCTTGTATTCTGAGATAGATCTTAGATCGAGCATAGGCTCAAAGATCCCCCCCCCCCCCCCTTTTGTATTTTGCTATTTCCGTTATGATTCAGCTTTTCAGCAACTTATTTCACTACAGAGCTTTCATATCAATTTATTTTTCTACCGTTCACTGGCTGCTTTGGAGAATAATAGCTTGTGGTATATCTCCATTTGATGCCGAGGGAGGACCGACACAAACAGCCGTGCCTCACTGAAGAATCTGAAGCAGTGGAGGAAAAGTCTCTGGGCAGGCGATATGAGTGGTTCTGTTTTCAACATGGACGAAACTTCCCGTTTGCCGCCGGAGTATTTAGCGTCGCAGACTCCCATCTGGGAGGCCATGAGTTTGATTCCGATTACCGACTTTTATGCCCCGACCGGCTCCCTCCCAGGGTTGTGTTTGCTATGGGCTCAGTTGGAAGACTGGGACCACACAGTCTGATTTCATCCACCTGATGATACGTCTGTGAGAGTGTTGCTCCGATTTCCTGACCAAGACTTCATGTGTCCGTATTTCTCGGGCCTGGTTGACGCTGGGGTATATTACCAAAGTACGCATAGAGTACAGCCCTGTCATCATTTTCAGAACAGAATGGAAATCCGTAGCATCATCTTCATCGCCCTCAACCTCATTGATCAGCATGAAAAGGTCTCCAGTTCTGGAGCCCTTCAAGCTTTTCTCTGATGGTGAACTCAGGTTTGATTACCACTTGAAACGGGAAATTTCAGTTCTCAGTGGAAGAAGACAACTATTAGAAATGCAGGGTGAAAATAACGGAACATAGCACCGACTCTTAGAGAACACCAACATCAAAGAAAGGTAAGCTCCGAGCTGTGGCAACTTGGAAATAAGTTTTGTTAAAAAATTGAGAGGTAGGATGCAAACCAGTCGAGAGCTGTTAATCGTACGCAATACGAAATGGGTAGACATTATAACAATATTTCATGATCAGAATGCCATTAACAGATTCAAACCTACTGTGTTTATTTATGAGGAGAGTGCCAGCATCAGAAAGGATGGCTGTCTCAGTCCTGTGATCTGCTCTGTGTGTTGACAGACGGTTCTCTCACAGAGTATTCTGACACCAGTCTTTCTATTTGTTTGAGGACCTCTTACTCAAGAATTATAGGAATAAAGAAAGGACCGGTTTACCGGGTTATCCCTGTGCTGCCTTAGAAACTCAGCGGAGAAAGGAACAAGAACACAACTCTTGAGAAAGAGTTCACGACAGTGTCAGGCAGTTTCTTGAGACATTTCTTCGAAATGTGTCAAAGTGGCACCATAAAATTCACTGGCATCGGAATCGATTTCGGAAGAATCAGATTTATCACGCATTATCTAGAGTCTATTCATAGAGAAGTCACAGAATGCGTCAGGGAAATCGGAGGGTGGGCTGTTTTTGTTGGACAGACAGAGGTTGTTTCATGACTCATGCGTTGGTTTACATAGCGCGTAGATGTTTTCTCGAAGAGAAATCACGGATCAAATTTTTTTTTTTTCGAAAAGAAGTCACGGATCAAAATATCAAAATGATTACTTTCAGAATCAACATGTGGTCTGTTGAGAATATCACGATCCTTCACGTAAAGATCCCCACTCATAGACAGAATATTACGATCCTTCACATAAATCCCCACTTACAGACAGAATATCACTATCCTTCACGTAAAGATCCCTACTCACAGACAAAATATCACGATCCTTCACATAAAGCTACCCCTCACAGACAGAATATCACGATCCTTCACGTAAAGATCCCCACTCACAGACACGATCCTTCACATAAAGATTCCCCTCAGAGACAGAATATAACGATTCTTCACGTAAAGATCCACACTCACAGATAAAACATCACGATCCTTCACATAAAGATCTCCTTCACAGACAGTTAGAATATCACGATCATTCACGTAAAGATCCATTCTCACAGACAGGTAGAATATCAACACTCTTCACGTAAAGATCCCCCTCACAGACAAGATCCTTCACGCCCTCACAGACAGTAAGAATATCACGATCCTTCACGCAAAGATCCCCCTTACAGATAGTTAGAACATCACGAACCTTCACGAAAAGATTCCCCCCTCACAGATAGAATATCATGATCCTTCACGTAAAGTTCCCCTCACAGCAGTGTTCAGCTTGCGGATCTTCGTGTTTGGCGTTTTCCAACCCTTCGTTTATCCATAGAGTGGAGAGTTGTAATAGCTAAGTGTCGAGTAACGACAGAGGCAGGTCTGTCAAGGCCATCTTTGTATATGTCTTCAGGTCATGAAGCGACCCTTTGCCATAGGACTTGTCGTCAGAGAACACCCAGAGGATGTGCTTTTTGAAGATCAATTTTCTTCAGGTTCCTGGACGTGACAGGACACATGCTTCTCTGACGTTTTAGGGAAGTAAAAGAAAAAGCAAAACAATCCTGTAATGCCCCGTCTGGTGCATGGAAATCAGAGGATCACAGTCCTTAGGAACGACCTTGAGTCTGTCACGGATCATCAAAGGATCACAGTCCTTAGGAACGACCTTGAGTCTGTCACAGACCATCAAAGGATCACAGTCCTTAGGAACGACCTTGAGTCTGTCACGGATCATCAAAGGATCACAGTCCTTAGGAACGACCTTGAGTCTGTCACAGACCATCAAAGGATCACAGTCCTTAGGAACGACCTTGAGTCTGTCACGGATCATCAAAGGATCACAGTCCTTAGGAACGACCTTGAGTCTGTCACAGACCATCAAAGGATCACAGTCCTTAGGAACGACCTTGAGTCTGTCACGGATCATCAAAGGATCACAGTCCTTACGAACGACTTTGAGTCTGTCACAGACCATCAAAGGATCACAGTCCTTAGGAACGACCTTGAGTCTGTCACGGACAGTCCTTACGAACGACCTTGGTACGCATCAGTCACAGTCCTTAGACGACCTGATCTGTCACGGACCATCAAAGGATCACAGTCCTTAGAACGACCTTGAGTCTGTCACGGACCATCAAAGGATCACAGTCCTTAGTGATTACGGACCTTGAGATCTGTCACGGACTATCAAAGGATCACAGTCCTTAGGAACGACCTTGAGTCTGTCACGGACCATCAAAGGATCACAGTCCTTAGGAACGACCTTGAGTCTGTCACGGACCATCAAAGGATCACAGTCCTTAGGAACGACCTTGAGTCTGTCACGGACCATCAAAGGATCACAGTCCTTACGAACGACCTTGATCTGTCACACGGACAGTCCTTAGGAACGACCTTGAGTCTGTCACGGACCATCAAAGGATCACAGTCCTTAGGAACGACCTTGAGTCTGTCACGGACCATCAAAGGATCACAGTCCTTACGAACGACCTTGAGTCTGTCACAGACCATCAAAGGATCACAGTCCTTAGGAACGACCTTGACTCTGTCACGGACCATCAAAGGATCACAGTTCTTACGAACGACCTTGAGTCTGTCACGGACCATCAAAGGATCACAGTCCTTACGAACGACCTTGAGTCTGTCACGGACCATCAGAGGATCACAGTCCTTACGAACGACCTTGAGTCTGTCACGGACCATCAGAGGATCACAGTCCTTACGAACGACCTTGAGTCTGTCACGGACCATCAGAGGATCACAGTCCTTACGAACGACCTTGACTCTGTCACGGACCATCAAAGGATCACAGTCCTTAGGAACGACCTTGAGTCTGTCACGGACCATCAAAGGATCACAGTCCTTAGGAACGACCTTGAGTCTGTCACGGACCATCAAAGGATCACAGTCCTTAGGAACGACCTTGAGTCTGTCACGGACCATCAAAGGATCACAGTCCTTAGGAACGACCTTGAGTCTGTCACGGACCATCAAAGGATCACAGTCCTGACGAACGACCTTGACTCTGTCACGGAC